>SJXQ01010392.1:161386-636107 GCA_006408695.1 Aepyceros melampus
CTTGGTTTTATAGTTGTTAAGATGGGAAAGAAGCAGGTTTTCAAGCTGGAAGAGAGGATGGCTACTGAGCAGTTAAGGTTCTGGGATGGAGGAAGTGCTGCTGAGAATCTGTATGTCTCATGGAAGCACGGGATTCAGACCAGAGATGAGAGAGCAGACCTCAGTGTAAGGAGAGTTTGTGCCTTCACCATATGAGAGACAAGGAGGAACAGGGCTGGCAGTGAGAAGACAGCCCGAGGTCAGACAGTCCACACATGGCAGGGGCCAGTTTCTCTCTGGTTGGCCTCATGCAGACATCTTGCAACTCCTTGGTCCTCAGACCCCTTCTCAAGGCTGTGGGCTTGCATTCTCACTCTGCTCCAGCCTGTGACCGTGAGTGCAAATAGTTTCTGGCAAAGTGACACACAGGATCCTTCTGAGAACACACGTTGTTTAGCTGGTATCTTGAGTACCTGATTTTAACATCCCCGGTGCATGCAGGAGCCCCGTGAATGTTGATCAGGGCCTCGTGCTCTGTGGAGAAGCTCTTAAAGACTCAGATTTCCAGGTACTGACTTGGGGACAGTGATCTGGGAAGCTGGCATGCAGGTTGAGGGGAGCTATTTCTACAAAATCTCCCTGTTTGTGAGATGTAAGACTCCTTGGCCAGGTATGGGGACAATGGAATTAAGACACTATTGACAATACGAGATATTTGTTGTGGGCTCGTGGGTAGCCAGATCTATGCAAATAGAATGATCAGTGGTGAGCTCCCAGGTGTCTGTGGAAATGGATTTGTTACAGGGTCCTGGCTAGACTGGAACCAGTAATTCTCAATTTTAGCTGCATATTAGAATCCCCTGGGGACACATTACCAGCTGCACTCTAGATCAGTTGAAAGTGAACCTTTGTTCAAGGGATTCACTATTCTTCAATAGCTTTTCTGAGATATAATTTACATCTTCTACAGCTAAACTGTTCTAAGTGTACAATTGAGGGGCCTGTCGGATATTTATAGAGCAACCATCATCAAAATTACGTTGTCATCATCTCAAAAGTTTCTTGGGTGATTGCAGTGAGTAGCCAGGCCTGAGACTGGCAGTAAAAAGTCATTCACTAAGACATGTTCAAATCAAACACTGCTGGTATGGTGGTCACTAACTAAGGTCTAGTAGATGCCACGTGCCTGTGTTCCAAACTCCTGGATAAAAGGTCCCTTGTAAGTTACCAAAACCCAACGTCTGTCTCAAAGCCCCTATGTTGCCACATCCATCCGTCTCTCCATACATTCATTAAATAATATTTGACTAATTAATATATTGGCCATCCACTAAGTACTAACCACTTAGCGACTCAATAGGAAACAAAAACATCTGTGGTTCAGGACCTCTTTGTTTTTTTGCTGTTTAGTTACTCAGTCGTGTCCGAGTCTTTGCAGCCCCTTGGACTATAGCTCTGCCAGGCCTCTCTGCCCATGGGATTTCCCAGGCAAGAATGCTGGAGTGGAATGCCGTTTCTTTCTCCAGGGGATTTTCCTGACCCAGGGATCTAACCCACATCTCTTGCAATATAGGTGGATTCTTTAACACTGGGCCATCAGGGAAGCCCTCAGGATCTCTTGGAGTTTACAATAACAGAATCATGAACCATGTGTCATTTATGTTCTGACGAAACATGCAATTTCCATAGGAAATAAATATAAATCAAAATACACTGGCCAATACATAATTTAAAAGGTACAATAGGATTTTTGATTCATTAGTTGCAGTTAACAAAGACATCATCCAAATTCTGCATTACTCATCATTGTTCTGACTTTTGTTGTTCAGTTGCTAAATAGTGTGTGACTCCATGGACAGCAGCACATCAGACTCCCTTGTCCTTCACTGTCTCCCGGAGTTTGCTCAGATTCATGTCTACTGAGTCAGTGATGCTATCTAACCACCTCGTCCTCTGTGGTCCCCTTACCCTCCTGCATTCAATCTTTCTCAGCACCAGGGTCTTTCCCAATGAGTCAGCTCTTCATATCAGGTGGCCAAAATATTGGGACTTCAGCTTCAGCATCAGTCCTTCCAATTTCCTGACATATCTATTGTCATTTACAGATGGAGAAGTCTTCATGGGCTGAATGTACTAAGAACTCACTTAAATAAGGGATAACCTGTTGCAGAATCTAGGGATGGAAATACCGTGCATACAATTAACAAAACAGGTGAACATGCAGATTTGGGAACCACCACTGTGTTGCCTGGTTTGTGATTCTCTTCATAAATGTAATTGTGATGATCAATATAGGAGTTGTACTTGGATGACAAGTGCAACTAAATAAGATTTTTGGCTGGAAATGTGTCTCTCATAATAGAAGATCAAGGGTCCCCAGTCTCTGGGCCAAAGACCAGTATCTCCTGTCAGATCAGGGGTGGTGTTAGATTAGAAATAAGGTGCACAGTAAGTGTGAGGTGCTTGAGTCAACCTCAAACATTCCCCACTCCTATCCCCGGTCCATGGAAAAATTAGCTTCCACGAAACCAATCTCTGGTGCCAGAAAGGCTAGGGACCACTGTCCTAGAGGACTCTAAATGTAAGAATGGACACCCAAACATATCTTCCTTTTCTAATCACCATCCAACACAGAGACACACATTTTGAGGGTCAAGTGGACACACAATGCCCTGGGGACCACCTTGCTCAGTGTGACGGCACTCTTTCCCAAGCCCCTTCTAGGAGCCTGTTTCTGTCTTGGGCAGCCCTGCCATGCTGATTGGGTCTGATGCCCATGGAGACACATTTCATAGGCCAAGGTGAGGACTTGGTTCACGAACTTAGGAAGAGAGAGAGAGAGACTTGAACCAACACTCCAATTCAGATACATAGAAATGCTTCCTCAATAATAAAAAAGACTCAACTCTGTCCTCAAGACAATGCTCTTGTAAAATCCTTCCCCTCCCACCTCAGAGCCCCGCAAGCAGCTGAGAACATTTGTCATCAGAAGGACCAAGTCACTCTTGCAGCCTCCAGCCACTCTCAGGTGACACTTCCCATCCCACAGCGCCTGTCATGCTCACGGGAACAGCAGGGGAGAGAGGGGCGGCAGCGGAGGAGGGCAGAGCTGGGGTGAGAACTGCAGGCTTGTTATGTTTCCCTGATTGTCTCCTGGAAGAATGACCAGCAGCTGGGCAGAGTGTGCTGCTAGGACTCCAGAAATGATTCGTGTTGATATGTTAATTAGGAGCAATCATTCTGTTGCAGAGCAACCCAACAAATATGACAGCCAAATAAATCTGTGTGCTTCGAAGCTCCGGCAGTGTTTAATCTGGAGAGATTCAGCTCACTGCAAGAGGCCCCCAGGGAGGGTAGGTTCTGACTCAAAGGGGAGGAGTCCATCCCCTTCTGCTGCCTGGACTGGGGAGGGGGGCCCTGAGTAGGGGAGGTTCTGGGTTTCTGGATTGGTCCTCTGGGTTTTGGCATTGGAATCAATTGAGGATGATAATAATGATAACAGTATCTGCTGCTGCTGCTGCTAAGTCGCTTCAGTCGTGTCCGACTCTGTGCGACCCCATAGACGGTAGCCCACCAGGCTCCCCCGTCCCTGGGATTCTCCAGCCAAGAACACTGGAGTGGGTTGCCATTTCCTTCTCCAATGCATGAAAGTGAGAAGTAAAAGTGAAGTCGCTCAGTCGTGTCCGACTCTAGTGACCCCATGGACTGGGACTGCATGCAGCCTAGCAGGCTCCTCCGTCCATGGGATTTTCTAGGCAAGAGTACTGGAGTGGGGTGCCATTGCCTATCAGATAATCCATAATCTTCATTTCCTATGTGCCCAACACTGAGACTATGAATGTCACATGTACTATCTCAGGAAAGACCTGCAAGTTTTTTAGACTCATTGCTAATTTCCAGAAGAGGTATTAAGGCCCAGAGAGGTTGTGTGACTTACCCAAAGACCCTCAGTGCCTGGGAGGGTGGACACTAGAATGAATACAGACCTGAGGGCACCAAATCTATGTTCTTAACGACACTGGAAGTCTGGTGCCTCAGACAGTACGGAGTCTGCCTGCAATGCTGGAGACCCAGGTTTGATCCCTCAGTCAGGAAGATCCCCTGGAGAAAGGAATGGCTACTCACTTCCGTATTCTTGCCTGGAGAACACCACTGACAAAGGAGCCTGGCTGGGCTACAGTCTGTAGGGTCGCAAAGACTCAGACATGACTGAGTAACACTTTCAACAATACTGTGAAGGGGATTCCAGGCTGACAACCAGGAGTCCAACAAACTTCCATCCACAGAACATTTTCTCATTGCTGAACTTCAGCCTATTAAGGAGGCAGGATGATGTGAGCTGCTTCCCTTGTTGAGAACGTCTGTTCTTTTTGCAGGAGCTCATTTACCCCACACCCCACACGAGGATGCAGAGTAAAGAACAAAGAGCCTCGGAGAATGCAAGCTGGTAGCCTTGAGAACGAGCTGAAGACCAGAGAGAGAAGGGGGCCAAGGCTGAGACCAAGGAGGCAGGGACAGTGACAGATGGGTGGGACACAGGAGGAAAGACTTGAAGTGGAGCAGACATGGGCGGGAGGGCAAGAAAGGATGTCTGGGGCTGTGAGGCAGAGGGGCATGGTACACTTTCTGGTGCAGATGGAGCCAGATGGACACGATTAGACCAAGTTCTCTTGCTTGGTTTGGAGAAGCCAGAGTCTCACCTCCAGAACACGGCTTCTTCTCAAACCCAGAATCTCCACAGTTGTGCCCTTACAGCTCTGGTCTTGAGTAAGGGACACCATCCTTCCCCACTCCGAAAAAGGATTCTCTGTTTAAAACATTTGAGACATACACATTCACACTTCCCTTGAATAATCCAATTGTAATTGTTATGCTAAAGACTCCTGGCAATCGGGCTCTTAAAAAAAAAAAAGTTATATAACCTCACGTAATTCATAATTTACCAAATGTATTTGTTCATGATTTTTTTATGGATCACAAATATCAATCTAAGGGTTCTACACTGGGAAAGGCTTTATCATCTCAGAGGAGTCAATTGGTGATGTAGGGACCTTTGGGGGGGGGCTTGGCTCAGGGCATGGAGATGCTTCAAATACAGTGGGAGGGAAAATTCCAGCACCTCCCCAAGGTCACTGAAAGTTAAAACTTACAACTCAGTCCACATTGCCCTGCCTTTTTCATCAAATTCAGGACCATAACAGTCTTGTAATATCCTGTGCTTCCTTAGACAAGTACACCTTGGAGTCACCACCAGTTTGATTCTAGACCAGTGCAATAAAGCATCACAAGAAAGCGAGTCCCAGAATGTTTTTGGTTTCCCAGTGCATAGAAACATTAGTTTACACTAGACGGTAGCCCATTACGTGTGTGATAGCATTATATCTAAAAGTAATGTATACCTTCATCAAACAAAAAATCTTCATTGCTATGGATACTAATCACCATCTGCCAACACAGTGAGAGTTGCCACAACTTTCAATTTGTAGGAAAGAAAAATCAGTATCTGAGCAGCAAAATAAAACAAGGTATGGCTGCATATGAAGCTAACAGCGTTGCCTGTGACATTCCCTGGTTAACATGCAAGTTGTATAGAATGTCGGAACCTTTCTTGTTTCTGCGGCTAAGCATGGAGAGACCCTGGGAGCTGTCCTAAGTGATAAGAGTTTGAGAACTGCCCTTGGCTCCCCACTGGGTGAGGCTGTTTTCTGAACAGCTCCAGGACATCTGAAAGAGCCTGATGCTCCCGTGAGGACTGGGTGGGTCCTATAAGCCAAGAACCCATGGGGAGGAAGGATAGAAGGCTGGTGCCAACAAGGGAAGGAGTGGTCCCTGACTACCTCGGGGGCCTCCTTTCTCATAGGAGAAAGTGTGTATGCTCTGAGCTCTGTGATGGGATTGGCTATACTGAGAGCATAATCTGCATAAAAAACCAGAGTGTGTAGGATCCTGCAGCTTTAGTTCTGCCTGGGCTCAGTCACTCTAAACCCAAGGAAAATGTACTGGAGACACAAAGCACCTTGAATGGCCTCCTCTAGGGGGAGGACAGGAAGACAAGGAAGGAGCTGGTTTGGGCTTTGAGTCACCTGTTTAAAGAAAACCCATGCAGAATGGTGAGGCAACTTATGCTCAAGGAATCGAGTTTCCCCCATCTAGACATTATTTCCATAGACTCAAACCCAGGGCAACTGCAAAAGTCCTGGGAGGGCTTTAAACTCTCACCAGGTACAGAATAGAAGTTGAATCCAAGTGATTAAACTTCAAGGGCAGGAGTGGACAGGGTGGGGTGGCCAGTGAATCAGACCTTAAAGATGATTCCAACAGGTTCCCTCTCCCATCCCCAATGGATGCTCCTGGTAGGAAATGCATTGTTGGGAAGACAGGTTCAGTTCAGTTCAGTTCAGTTCAGTCTCTCAGTCATGTCTGACTCTGTGATCCCATGAATTGCAGCACACCAGGCCTCCCTGTCCATCACCAACTCCTGGAGTTTACCCAAACACATGTCCATTGAGTCAGTGATGCCATCCAGCCATCTCATCCTCTGTCATCTCCTTCTCCTCCTGCTCCCAATCCCTCTCAGCATCAGGGTCTTTTCCAATAAGTCAACTCTTCCCATGAGGTGGCCAAACTATTGGAGTTTCAGCTTCAGCATCAGTCCTTCCAATGAATACCCAGGGCTGATCTTTAGGATGGACTGGTTGGATCTCCTTGCAGTCCAAGGGACTCTCAAGAGTCTTCTCCAACACTACAGTTCAAATGATCAATTCTTTTGCACTCAGCTTTCTTCACAGTCCAACTCTCACATCCATACATGACCACTGGAAAAACCATAGCCTTGACTAGACGGACCTTTGTTAGCAAAGTAATGTCTCTGCTTTTGAATATGCTATCTAGGTTGGTCATAACTTTCCTTCCAAGGAGTAAGAGTCTTTTAACTTCATGGCTGCAGTCACCATCTGCAGTGATTTTGGAGCCCAAAAATAAAGTCTGACACTGTTTCCACTTTTTCCCATCTATTTCCCATGAAGTGATGGGACCAGATGCCATGATCTTCATTTTCTGAATGTGGAGCTTTAAGCCAACTTTTTCACTCTCCTCTTTCACTTTCATCAAGAGGCTCTTTAGTTCCTCTTCACTTTCTGCCATAAGGGTGGTGTCATCTGTATATCTGAAGTTATTGATATTTCTCCCAGCAATCTTGATTCCAGCTTGTGCTTCTTCCAGCACAGCATTTCTCATGATGTACTCTGCATATAAGTTAAATAAGCAAGGTGACAATATACAGCCTTGACGTACTCCTTTTCCTATTTGGAACCAGTCTGTTGTTCCATGTCCAGTTCTAACTGTTGCTTCCTGACCTGCAGGTAGGTTTCTCAAGAGGCAGGTCAGGTGGTCTGGTATTCCCATCTCCTGAAGAATTTTCCACAGTTTATTGTGATCCACACAGTCAAAGGCTTTGAAATAGTCAATAAAGCAGAAATAGATGTTTTTCTGGAATGCTCTTGCTTTTTTGATGATCCAGCAGATGTTGAGAAGACAGTAGGGGACCATTAAAATGCTGTGTTTATTGTTTAATTGCTCAGTTGTGTCCAACTCTTTGCAACTCTTTGGAATGTAGGCCACCAGGCTCCTCTGTCCACAGAATTTTCCAGGCAAAAACACTGGAAGGGGTTGCTGTTTCCTTCTCCAGGGAATCTTCCTGACCCAAGAATCAAATCTACATCTTCTGCATTGCAGGCTGATTCTTTATCACTGGGCCACCAGGCAAGCCCCAAAAGTGTGTCATGGAAAGGGTTAAAAAATAGTTTTCAAACTATTCTGCTTATAAGCTTGGCTCACAATGTTGCTCAGCCCATGGTGGAGCTAAGAAGTCTCCCAAAAGAGTGGGAGCCAGCAAGGCATCACCTTATCCTCCTCCCCAAAATAAGGCACTTCTATGGTTATCACCTGGGAACCACCTACTGCTATGGGCTTTAGTTGAAGCAGAAACTAGGAAGGACCATGCCCTTTGCTTAAGTAATGTAAGTGTATTGCTTTGTGTTTAAAATAAAAACTTGCAGAATCCCACTGTCATGATGAACCTCTAATAATATCACCAAACATGGAGAAGAAGCTGAATTTGGAGGAAAACTGAGGATGGCAAATCACAGTGCCACCCTATGTTGTCATTGTTAAGTTGCTCAGTCGTGTTCAACTCTCTGCAGCCCCCATGACTGTAGCATTCCAGGGTTCCCTGTGCTTTACCATCTCCCAGAGTTTGCTCAGATTCGTGTCCATTGAGTCAGAGATGCCAACAAACCATCTCATCCTCTGCTGTCTTCTTCTCCTCTTGCTCTCAGTTTCTCCCAGTCTTTTCCCATTCTTTCTCTTTTCCAATGAGGCAACTTTTTACATCAGGTGGCCAAAGGATTGGAGCTACAACTTCAGCATCAGTCTTTCCAATGAAGATTCAGGGTTGATTTCCTCTGAGATTGACTGATTTGATCTCCTTGCTGTCCAAGGGACTCTCAAGAGTCTTCTTCAGCACCACAGTTCAAAAGCATCAGTTCTTCAGTGCTCAGCCTTCTTTATGGTTCAACTCTCACATCCATACATATCTACTGGAATAACCATAGCTTTGGCTAGACAGACCAACTGCATTCCTTTCTAGGGAGAAGCTACAAGGAGACCCCAAAGTGGAGTTTCTC
This sequence comes from Aepyceros melampus, assembly GCA_006408695.1. Lineage (NCBI taxonomy): Eukaryota > Metazoa > Chordata > Mammalia > Artiodactyla > Bovidae > Aepyceros > Aepyceros melampus. Next base: position 170,050 of record SJXQ01010392.1, read on the forward strand.
AAAAAAGACTGACTATTTTGAATCCCTACTTTATTATACGCAAAAATTGTGCTGTGTAGATAACTCCAATCAGATCCAAATTCCAATTTGAAAACCCAACATAAAGTGCACTCCCAGAATCCATAATTAGACAATGTTTATTATAGCAGCCTGAGTGCTTAAAGTGTTGAATATGGGTTAATCTTGGATAGATTTAAAACACCACCTGTTCACTTCTGTTAAAAAATATATTATAATTGTGATTTCAGTTTTACCGAAGTGCTTAATCCTCAAGTGTTTGGTTTCATCTTCTGAATATGTAGGTCGTTGCAGAGGGCCTCCCATCAGGCAGACAGCCAGCAGGTGTTCCCTCAACTGGACAGGCAGGTGTGTGGCCAGGACAGGCCCCTGTTCAAAGGCCTTCCTTCCTTGAGGCCACCACCTAGTCCTGCCCAGGGCTGAGGGATCCTGTAAGCCCTACAAGGGCAAGGCTGTCCCAAGGAGATTTGGCATGGAACCAGCTAGACCTTTCATGGGCTTTCTTCATGAAAGCCAGATGGAACTGGACCCTTAAAAGTGCGTCCTTGCTTCTCCAGGACGGAGAGGACCTGCAACTTTCTCAATTCAGTGTCTCCCGGGAGGGAAAACTTGAATACAAAGCAGGAAGGTGTTTAGGCTAATTCTGCATTCACCCTGCCTCTTCCACAAGGTCATAGCTTCTTGATTAAAGGTTTGTGACTGTCAGAGCTAGATGTCAGTTTAAAGACATTTAGTTCACCCCCTGCCACTAAAACTAGGGTCGTGGGATCATCTTCAGGATGACCTTGAGTGGCATTGGAGCCGAGAGCCCAAACATCGGAGGTGGGCTAGTCCAGAGATTCACCTTGGGGGTAATTCTGCCTCCAAGAGGCAGTTCTGTCCATCTGAAACATTTCAGTGTCACAGCCAAAGGGAAGCTATTGGTATCTTGAGGATGGATGCTGCTCAACACCATGATAACCACACCCAGGACAGCCCCCCTGCAGAGAATTCTCCAGCCCCAAATGTCAACAGTGTTAGGACGGGGAGGCCCTGTATGTACTTGGTCACTCAGTCATGTCTGGCTCTTTGAGACCTATGGATTGTAGCCCACCAGGCCCTTCTGTCCATGGAATCCTCCGGCAAGAATACTACAGTGGGTTGCATTCCCTTCTCCAGGGGATCCTCCCAATCCAGGGATTGAACCTGTGTCCCTTGCATTGGCAGGCAGATTCTCAACCACCGGACCACCAGGGAAGTCCAGTTTTCAATATTTAGACTTAGCTTATGAGTTCAGAGTTCAGAAGGAACTGTAAATAAGATTTATCTAGAAACACAACAAGGGAAGGAGTCTTGGGCAGAAGTTGTGGAGTAGATTGGAGAGAAGAGACGGGGAGGGAAAGGATGGGAGCTAAGGAGCACCTTACAAAGCAGGGGGTCCAGGGTCCTGCAGGAAACGGATAGAACAAGACACAGAGGGCTGAGCACACCACCTAAGATTCTAAAGAGTCCCAGTGTGTGCTTAGTCGTTCAGTCATATCTGACTCTTTGCGACTCCACGGACGGTAACTCACCAGGCTCCTCTGTCCATGGAATTCTTCCAGTAAGAATACTGGAGTGTCTTGCTATTCCCTTCTCCAGGGGATCTTCCTGACCCAGGGATCAAACCCACGTATCCTGCATTGCAAGTGGTCTCCTTCCACTAGGGAAGCCCCTAGAAACTACAAAAGTTGCCTTTCAGGAAGAGGAATCAGAATTAAACCACAATGGAAGAAGTTTAAGGTAGATTTAGAATATTATCTTTACAGGTCAGCTCAGTCATGCCAGGATTAGAGAGAGTTTTATGGGGAAGCAAAAGCATAATTTTAGGCTCCTCAAATAGAGCAATTTATCTATAAATGGAAAAATCCTCACAAAGTGGATTATTCTATAATAACGTATTTAAAATATTTCTAAAGGTAGCCATCTTATACAGAGTTTATCTTGACTTTCTGTTAAGCATACATCCTGGTGTTAATTCATACATTTAAAGAGGTGAGGCTATAGATGAAAATGCAGGAGGAAAGGCACTGGGGGAAGTGTCTTTCTCTGGATGCTCACAACAGAAGCAGGTGTGAAAAGGACAATCTGATTCCAGGGCCATGATAATAGTCTGAAAATGATAGTTCTAGACCCAAATCTGTCCACAATAACAAGAGGGATAAAAAACGTTCTCTTTTGTGAAAAGGCTGAGATCATGCCAAAATTCCATTTTTATAACCTGAGATATAAATCCATGTGACTCACATCTACTATTTTAGCATAACTAAACAGTGTCTGGCGTTGGGTAGGAATTTGTTTACAGAAAGGTTACAGCAGTATTTTTGAGACAGCTGTGCACTCTGAGGATGGAGAATGTAGACGTGAATGTTGTTGTTTAGTCACTAAGTTGTTCTTTGCAACCCCGTGGACTGTAGCCAGCTAGGTTCTTCTCTCTATGGGATTCTCCAGGAAAGAATACTGCGGAGGGTTATCATTTCCTTCTCTAGTGGATCATCCCAATCTAGGGATCAAACCTGTGTCTCCTGCACTGGAAGGCAGGTTTTTTTTTTTTTTAACAGTTGAGCCACCTGGGAAGTACACAGAAGTGGGTACTCCTCACCAGATACTGAAAGCGAGAGTCACTCAGTCGTGTCTGACTCTCTGCCACCCCATGAATCAGACAGTCCATGGAATTCTCCAGGCCAGAATACTGGAGTGGGCAGCCTCTCCCTTCTCTGGGGATCTTCCCCAACCCAGGGATCAAACCCAGGTCTCCCACATTGCAGGCTGATTCTTTACCAGCTGAGCCAGGAGGGAAGCCCAGTATTGGAGTGGGTAGCCTATCCCTTCTTCAGAGATCTTCCCAATCCAGGAATCGAACTGGGGCTTCCCGCATTGAAGGTGAATTCTTTACCAACTGAGGTATCAGGGAAGCCCAGATACTACGCTTCCACATTTCTGTTCTCAATCTAAAAATGTAAGACATCCATGCAATCCAGAGAAAGAAGCATCACTAGAGGTGGAGATTCCAGTCAGCTGGCCAGGTACTCGGATGAACTAGAAGATAAAAGGTCACCCCAGATGGCTGGCTTTAACTGAGTGTCCAGAGGGGAGAGGCACCTTAGCAGTCAAGGGGACAGTGATGATGAAACTCAGCATCTATAGGAGCTTCCCTGCCTGTGCGAGACGGCCAGTCAATAGTAACATGACATGTCAGCAAGTGAGAAGGGCCATAAAAGGCAAACCGGGGCAAGGAGAAGCAGGAGGCCTAAGGGAGGGGATGGAAAGTGTTACCAGTTTAAACAGCATGGAGTCTGTAGAGCACAGTGAAAAGGCGAATATCACTGCAAGGACTTGGTGAAGACAAGCAAGTGTGTTAAGTGGTTATGTGTGGAAAGGTGCTTCCAGCAGAGGGAATGGCCAGGGACCACAGAGATGCAGGGAGAGAATATGAAAGACAGGTTCCATAATGTCTTTACCATTTATATTGAGTGATGCATTCTTAATAATTCATTTTTTTCTGATACTTATAGGCAACCAAGTTTGGGCCATTCTAAAGAAGTTATTGAGAAGGCTAAACATGCCCTGCAGATACAGATTTCTCTACAGTGCTTAATTTTAGACAATTCAAATTCAATGACTATCAAAAATGAAAATTAAACACCCAGAACTCTAAGGATACTGTTCTTCAATTATCTGGGTTGTTAATTTAGCTGATTGGTATTTTAAGTTTGATGCTCTCAAAATCTGTAAAATATTTATGAGCGAGTGAAGAAATGCCACACACAGTGTTGAGTAATAAATCTTTCAAATAAGAATATGGAACCGTCATCTAGCATCTGTATTATTTGCTGTCATTTGAGCATGTCCAATGTTGCAGGTGGGAAAGATGGCAGACTTCATCAGGTGCACGCAGAAGAGACAGGAGCAGCTTCACTGGAAGTAATGTGAGTGGGCTGTGATGCTCAGATGATACTAATCCTGTTAGTCAAACAGATTCCTGCAAGATGACTAATGAATCATTTGATGCCTAATATCTCACCAAAGAGTTGTGATAAGCAGTCATCAGTCACCTTTGCAGTATGCATTATGACTGTGTAATATATTTCACTGGTACCTGATGGTTTATTCGTATTTCATAGCAGAGAGAATATTTATATCCTAAAAGCAATCACAGATTTGAGATTTTAAACTAAATTTTGTATTTCACTGAGGCAAATAAATTTACAGGGAATATAATTATTTATAACCTGGTTACAGACCCCGGTAAATATTAAAATGGAATCAGCTTGAGAGAAACTGTCAATTGTCCAAATAAATTTCTGCAGTGTATGTATTTTTAGAGGCAACCAAGTTGACTGTGCTTATGAAACATAATAATTTTAAAAACCATTTATGGAAGATTAGGAGGCATTTTAAGAAGCCATGTGGGTTTGTTGTCTGATAAATGATCTGAAGGCCTCCAGCAAGCATGGAGCAAAGCTTAGCTACAATCCTCATACTCAACTGCCAGTGAGTCACAAATGCCTACTCCCCTCCTTAATAGTCCACCCCCGGGGACCCTGGCCTGTCTTTTCTGTGGATCATTCCCCATATTCGTGCTCCAAGGAAAGAGTCAGTGCATTGTCCCAAGTCTCTAAACTGGGTTACTATCAGCTTTGAGAGCCTGGTATCCTATACAGAAATCCACATGTCCCCTCATGGACTCTGAAATCTGTGAGGCATGAACGTGTAAGGAGCAACTCCTGTGCTTCCATCTTTAGATGAAATCAAGCACCAACCACGACATCTTTGAAGAGAAATCCCCGTGATGGCAGAGGCTGCAGTTGACCTGCTGAGTTCCAGGGCTACACGCATCTGGAGCGAGGGGGGCTCACAGACACCCTAGTGGCATGAAGCTGAACACTCCAGCTGACAGCCGATGCTGAGGCCAAATGCCAATTACCCGTGGTTCCAGTCCGCGGAAGCCTACCTCCATTCCGAGAGGCAGTACTTCTCAATTTTCAGCTGCATATCTTGGCTCCATGCAGCGAATCATCTCAACCTAGAAAAATGTCCATCTGTTCACAGACTAAGCTGGGTATGGAATGTGCTCTGTCCACAGTCTCTTTCCCATGACCATGCGATTCCCAGACGGACGTGTTCTGACCTGGGCGTGGAGCCCCGGCCAGCACATCCTCTTCTTTCCCAGGCAAAGACACCTCTTGCTCTGCCCTCGACACCGGCTTGCTCGAGGCTCCCTCGTACACGCGGCTGGTCTCAGTGCCTTGAGAGTCTTGTCTGGAGGGTCGGCCACTTCACCCCATGCTGCATGTGGTATGAAAGCTGCCACATCAAACATAGAGACACTAATCACTGATAACTATTCTCAGCCCTGCTAAGTGATGGTTTTCCCGCTGTGCTCCTGAAAATTCAGCTTCTCATCTAGAATTCATCCGGAGTGCCTGCCTGTGAATTAATAATTTTGAGCACTAACAGAGATGCGGGATGCTCTTATCTTTTAGGTACAAGTTCAGGGAGATGTGATTGAAGCTGACAAGTTCTGCATAGACATCTCCCAATTTTCTTAGCTATAATCTGTGTAGATGCCTGAACACACATACACACACACACAGTTTTGGATGTTCTCATTCTCACTGGTGTTCAAGACACCCTTCCCCTTCAGGGGTTCTTCCTTCTTTGAGATTAACATGCAGCTCTTTGAATGTCCACAGGCATTCATAGGGCTTCCCAGGTGGCACTAGTGGTAAAGGGCCCACCTGTCAATGCAGGAGATGAGTCATGGGTTCGATCCCTGAGTCAGGAAGATCCCCTGGATGAGGGCAGGCAACTCACTCCAGTATTCTTGCCTAGAGAATCCCATGGGCAGAGAAGCCTGGTGAGCGACAGTCCTTGGGGTTGCACAGAGTCAGACTGAAGCATATACACACACAGGCATTCACAGGCATGGTCACTGATTCACCCTCTCATTCATTCAATAGGCTATTATTTATTGAGCAGTTACTATGTGGTAAAAACGATTTTTGATGCTGAGTCACATTTGAAGCAAAGCAACCATCGTAGCACTTACAATCTAGAAATAGGATGCCGTGGGTCCTTGGCTAGAGGTGGAAAGCCAGGTACCTCGGTCACAGGAGCCAACCGGGTGGTGCCCTGTCTGTGGTGGCTCTAGACAGTAGTAATGCGCATGCCCGAGGAAGCCATGGGCAAGTCACAGTGGGGTACCAGGTTAAAGCGGTATGGATGAATGGAGGTGGTGATGGCTTTAAAGCACTCACGGTCCTTTGATAATCCTCTCTTGAAAAGGTAGGGCCTGACCCTCCTCCCTTTGAGAACGGCAGGACTTACTGATGCACTTCTCATGAAGCAGAGGTGATGCTGGGGACCAGGTGAAGAAGGGTCGCTTCCCATTCGCTGCGCAGTTCATAGATCAGCCAATAGGGGGCGCCAGCTACCATCCTGGGAGGCTGTCAGGCAGCTCTGCGCGCAGAAGAGGTGGTGGGGCCACCCAGGCGTCCCGCCCACGCCCAGGTGAGGATTCATGTAACACAGTACTGACAGCTGGGCTGCGACCTTGGGAGACCCTTCGCCATACTCCACTGGCTAAACCGTTCCTGGATTCTTGACTTTCAGAAGCCAGGGGAGTTAATAAATGATTGTCACTTTAACCTTCTAAGTCTGGGGGCTACACAGCAAGATAGAACTAATATGGATGCCAACATAATGTTGTCCTTTTAAGATGACAGGCTATATTTTATTATTTCCTGGAAATACGGCTATTTTTTAAATCCCATCTGTATTCAACATCTCAGCATAATGAATGCAGAAAGCCAATTTGAATGCCTAGATATATGTATATATTTAATACTTGAGTACACACATGTGCGCTGAATTAGTTACATCTTAATTTGAAGATAATAAGTCAAACTACAAATTAAAATTAAGATAGATTTCTTTACCTAGGGCAGGTAACATAATTTCTCTGATCCGGTTTGCCTGTAAAATTGGGCTAAATTAGAGCCACTCTCCAGGCACTACAATTCGCTAATCGCGATACCTGGCGCTGAGCAGGCAGCTACGTGTTGCCAGGAGTAGAGGTGTGTGTGTGTGTGAAGCATCTTCAGCCCCATCCTGACCCAGCAGTAAAGCACCGAGTCTCCTCCACTTCATCTGCCTCCATAGACTCAGGGATATGAGCAGTAACGCCAGTAATTCCTGAAGCTTAATGACATGGTGTTCGCTGCTCTGAATAATGAGGCCGCTACTCTTGTCATTTGCACTTTGTAGATGAAGTGCAGAAACGTAAATAACTGGGCTGAGTTCCCACAGGTCCAAAATGGCCCAGAGGCCAACACAGGCAATTAGGATCCGAATTGGAGATTTTTTTTTTTTTTTACCAAACTAGCTTGTCTCGTGCTGGGGAGCTGACACCCCATGGCCTCCTGGGAGGACAAGCCTTTGCAGGGGTGGCTCCCTCCCACCCCACAGAGAGGCCCATTCAGGGTGAGCCGTCAGACTGGCAGGGCGAGGTGGAGGAGGGCCTGGGCTCCCCTTGAAGGTGTTCAGAGGTGACAATAAGATGGAGAGACGTAGGTGAACCATTCAGTCAAGGATGGAGTAGGAGCCAGATCCCAAAGGGCCAGTGAGACCCAAGATGGACTACAGGATGGTTGGCACTGGACAGTGGCCTGGCCAAGCACCAGGGGCAGCACCTTCACAAAAGCCAACCAAGACCCAAGAGGGCACCTCAGAAGACTCTTCTACCCACTCTTTCATCACCCCACTGCCCTGGCACCATCTGGAGAAGAAGGAAGAAACCGAACCTGAGAAACTGGGTGTCCCATAGAAGGGGCAGGTCTGAGCGAAGGGCAGCTAGTTAAAGCAGGCAGAGCAAGGGAGTGATCGCGGGAAGTCTGCATCCTGCTGAATGGGGGTTGGGTCGGGGGTTGATGAGCAAGATTAAATCACTTCTGTGCAAACTTGACCAGCTGCATTTCATTCACACTCGAAGGTCTAGTGCACGTGGCTGACCTGCCACCTGAGGCGGTCCTGCTCGCTGCTCCTGACGATGCTGTGGAGCAGGTGAGGGACAAAGAATTCACGGGCATAAGGAACCACTCTGGCAGCTGAATGACCCACAGGTCCTCACCCAGTGGGTCTGGTGATGACGTTATGGGGAGGCTCCCCCAGGAGGATGTGGTGAGGGACCCTCTGATGGTGAGTTCTGACCTTAAGATGCCCAGCATCACATACCTACCCCCTCCCAGCACATCTGTCTCCATCTCTGGGTTAAAGCACCACTTTCAAGCCCAGACGCTGACCTCACCTCCACAAGCAATCCTCCCATCCCCACATTCCTCTGAGAAGGTGAAAAATCATGGTGGCCACAGCTAAACATCAGTTTATCACCAAACTCTTGATGTTCAGAATTGTGTCTTCCAAACGAAGAGCTCTGGTAAAAAGCAAGTTTGGGTGTATTACCTGAAAATCCTGTGATCTCAACATGGTTTGGGAAACCAGAAAAATTTCAGCAAACATGACTTTTGCGAAAGAGTTAGCTTCAAATTATTTTTGTGCACCTGAAACTCTGTTTATCATTCAGATACACTTTGAACAATATTATGCTGATTAAACAAAGAAGCTTTCCCAGGATTATAAGCACATTACTACTAACGTACAGGCTTCCCTGGCGCCTCAGACAGTAAAGAATCTGCCTACAATGAGGGAGACCTGGGTTCTATCTCTAGGTTGGGAAGATCCCTTGGAGAAGGGAATGGTAACCCACTCCAGTATTCTTGCTTGGGAAATCGCATGGACAGAGGAGCCTGGTGGGCTACAAGACTGAGCGACTGACACTTTCACTTTCACTATACAATGTATGCATTGCTTGTTGTAGACAGTGGGTTTTAAGGTAAATTTGCTAACTCTATATAGACTCAAGGAAGAAGTCCTTCTTTTTGTTCCTGATTTGAGTGAAAGAGTTAAAAACTGAGAGTTTTATGAAGCATAAATGCGAGATGTTTCCAGGGCTGATATATTAGAGCAAGTCTATCTGATAAGCAGCAGGATTTTTTTCCCCACATGGCAAGCTTTTGAGAAATGATAAAAAAGAACAGTGAGATATGAATCTAAGAGAATGTCCTCTTACCAAGTGGAAATTAAAATGAGCCTGGCCAGGTACAGTGTCACACCACTTTATTTGAACTTGGAAGTTAATATGTGCCTGACTTTCCCTTTTTACTTCTGATAATCGCTAGGGAAAAAATAATACATTTGGCAAAGGGAAATGCACAGTGAGGTTGATAATTGTAATCACTATGAAATCTGTGTTGTTGAGGCTCTGTTGTTCAGTTTGTAAGTCGTGTCCAGCTCTTTACGACCCCATGGACTTCAGCACACCAGGCTCCTCTATCCTCCACTATCTCTTGGAGTTTGCTCAAATTCATGCCCATTGAGTCAGTGATTCTATTTAACCATCTCATCCTCTGCCACCCCTTTCTCCTTTTGTTTTCAATCTTTCCCAGCACTAAGGTCTTTTCCAGTGAGTCAGCTCTTCACATTAGATGGCCAAAGTATTGGCGCTTCAGCTTCAGTATCAGTCCTTTCAATGAATATTCAGGGTTGATTTCCTTTAGGACTGACTGCTTTGATCTCCTTGCAGTCCAGAGGACTCTCAAGACTCTTCTCCAGTACCATAGTTCAAAAGCATCAAGTCTTTGGCACTCAGTCTTCCTTATGGTCCAACTCTCACATCTGTACATGACTACTGGAAAAACCATAGCTTTGACTATACAGACCTTTCTCGACAAAGTGATGTCTTAGCTTTTTTTTTTTTTTTAAGCTCTAGGGGACTCTATTTGAACATTTCATTGTTCTCATGAGCTAACTCTGTGATGATAAACATTGCCCTCAATTTGGAGGGTCACTTCTTCCCGGAAACACAGAGGTCCTCCCATGAATACAACGTAGACGGTTGTATTCTTTTCTTATATCCAATGGATGATAAGCAGAACCATCTTTTTCTCTGTGGTTTAATCTGGTATTTCTACGAGGGCTAAGTGAACATTCCAACACAAACTGTTGCTATTCTTTCATATATCGTTTTGAATTGAAAAGGAATATGTTTCATTGGTTTCATTTGGTGAATTTCCATATATTCTATATGCTTATAGACACCTGAATTCTATGTCTTACACACAACTTCTGGTCTCGCTGGAAAGATTTCAGTGCATTTTTATTGTTTAAGTGGGAAGCTGTTTGCAAGCCTGGCTTTGAAGTCAATGTTTTCCTTTGGGAACAGAAGGTGTAAAAGTGAAAAATGTCTCACTCTTTCTTTAAAATGGGACCTAAAAATGTTTTCTAAGAATGCAGCATGCAGATTTGCATGGGATTTTTCTCTTGGATTTTCTAAGGAGGCATCGAGCAAAAAGTGAAATAACATCTGATAAAACCCCAGAGGGTATGGTCACGTGGGTCTATATTAATAGATAAACTCTCAGTGATCATAGGGGAAAAAAACATTGTATGTTCTCAGAGCTTTGTATTTGTGTCCTTTTCCCACAGAGAAATAAATATGAATCTCTCTTGCTAAACCAGAAGCAAAAGAAGCAATCAATTTAGAAAGTGTAGGGTCAGTAAAGGGCTTCCCAAGTGGTGTAGTAGTAAAAATCTTTCTGCCAATGCAGGAGATGCCAGTTCAATCTATGGGTCAGGAAGATCCTGAAGGAGGAAATGGCAGCCCAACCCACTCCACTATTCTTGCCTGGAGAATCCCGTGGACAGAGGAGCCTGGTGGGCTATAGTCTATGAGGTCACAAAAGAGGTGGACCTGACTTAGAGACTCAACAACAAAGGGTCAGTAAAGGTGAGAATAACACAGCACTGTGCCTCAAGATGCTAAGCATATGTTTTTTTATTTATTTTTATTCAAATGATATACATCCTAGTTCAACATGTAAAGCTTCAGTAAAAGCTGTTTCCATGCAAATAGCAATGTGTTCAGCATCAGACCCTCTGCTGACATGGGGACCCCTGAAGATTAGCTGGAGTTCGAGCCACTATCCTGTTTCTACAGAGCAAGGGGCAACTACTCAACATTTGGAGCTTGATGACTTCGCAAGAAGAAGATGACAGCTGCCCCTCAGGTCCCGGAAGGCCAGCATCCATGTGCACTGTAATCATGACATGTCCAGCAATTTACAGTGGCTCTTTGATCTGACAATTTAGGAAGTTTGTAAATGGAAATGGATTAAAATAGGACAGAAAAACTGTCCACTGTTGTCCAGGCAAACGCTGGTACAGCTTCTTACAAAGAAAGCCACAATTGTCCAGATATAATAATCTGCAGTTTCCAGTCTCCCTGGATGTGGTCGCCCAGCAAAACAGGACCCTCGAGCTCCCTGGGCTTCTGGGGCTGGCACTTCCCTAGGGCAGACCCTACAATGTTGCCACTGTTGCTTCTGTCTTGAAATTCAAAGGGAAGCTTCAATGGAATGAGCTTAAGTTAGATCCCTGGGTCAGGAAGACCCCCTGGAGGAAGGCATGGCAACCCACCCCAGTATTCTTGCCTGAAGAATCCCACGGACAGAGGAGGCTGGCAGGCTACATTCCATGAGGCTGCAAAGAGTCAGACACAACTCACAACTGAGCACGCAAATGAACACATTCTATAGCTACTCATATAGAGACCTCTCCTAAGCCGAGCAAGGTATCAGCTTGCTAAGGCTGCCATGAAAACAGACCCCAGACTGGCAGAGGGGCCTTAAACAAAAGAAATTTGTTTTCTCACCGTCTGGAGGCTGAAAGTTCAAGATCCTGGTGTCAGCAGCATTGCTTCCTTCTGAGTCCGCTCTCCTCATCTTGTAGATGGCTGTCTTCCCCTCATGTCTTCCTCCTAGGTATGAGTCTGGTTCCTAATCTCCTCGTCCAATAAAGACATCAGCCACATTGGATGAGGGCCCATCTCCATGATCTCATTTGACTTAAACACTTCTGTAAATGTCCCTTCTCCAAATACCATCACATTCTGAGGTCCTGGGGGTTCCAATGTCAACATACACTTGGTGGGGCACACAGTCCAATCTATACTAGTCCTTATGCTCTGATCACTGATGGATTTAAGCAAAAGGAAAACAGTTAATTAACAAATAATCGGGGGGGACCCCCAAACTTGAGCAGGTGCTGAGACTGGGCAGTAATGACACTCAGCCCTGTCCTTGGGGAGCTTCCCATTAGCAGACGGCAGATGCCTCACACAAAGGAAATTCAAAGATGAAATCTGGGTAAAGACCACCTTGAAATGGAAGTATTATTCATGAGACTTTGTCCTTGGACATTTTCTCTTCTGTCCATTAAAAAAAGGGGGGTGGGCATTCTTTTCTTTCTTTTCAGAAGTAGATTTAGAGAGAAAGCAAAAACAGAATGTAGCCCTGACATGATCCAGCCTGCCTTTGTGCATCTGAGTCAGAAGAGCTGTTGTTTCTGGATGAAATATTCAAAATGAGTGAAAATGCACAGAAGAGGACATGAATAATGTGATCACTGCGGACAAGGGTTCAATGGTGCTCTTTCCATGTGAAGGCTACCAGGGTCTCAGATGTTACGGGAAGTGATTTTCTATTAAAGCCCAGTTTTTGCTACTTTCTCTTTCCCAGTGTTTGGCTTTCTACCATATAATGGGAAATTAGTAGAAACACATTGAAAACATCATTGTGAACAGGTGCGTGATTCAAGCCGGCAATGTTTAAGTGACAGCTGAAGCATGAAAGCGAATACTAGCAGATAAATGTGTGTGTAATTTTAGAGTTAATAATTATGTTGCATAATTTTCTTTGGAAGAAGGGTTTATAATAACATTTTCTAAAAGTGCCAAGCAAAGTAATTACACACTTGGCAAGCCATAAAAACTAAACAACTTGGCAAATGCCTCATTAACCAAGTTCTCAGGTCAATGCAAGGTTTTATTTTATTTAAAGCAGGAGATTAATTTTTTAAAAATAGGGCTTACTTTATTATTTTATGATTTCATCATTTTTCTTGTAATTACGATTATACTTACTACTATGATGTTTTAAAATGTGATCCTTTCTTAAAAATCAACATGGTAAAAGTGAGGCGGACACCTCATTTGTGGACCTCAAAGGGAATGGATCCTAACAAAGACAAGAAACCACCACTTCAGTTCCTATTCACAGTGTTAGAGTCATTATTTTCATTTCCATGGAGGCGGGACCTCACCATTTTAGTATAATGACGTTTTGGCAGAAATTTAGCTAACAGCTAAGGAAATGATTTTGAAGACAAAGACATAATTTGGAGAGTTTATCCATATTTTTGAAGAGTACTGAGAGTGGTCCTGCTTTCAGAGTTATATTACTGGAAGGTCTGAGAATGTTGAAGTTTAAGTGAATGGTTCTCCATATAAATTACAGGGATCTACCAACCCCTTCTCAGGAGGCTTCCATTTATATTGGTACACTTGCTAATCAGTTCTAGCTGGCAGCAAATTGAGGCACAAGCCTGGGAACACAGCCCACATGGACCAGGTTGGGGTGATTCAGATGGGTTTGGTTTGGTTATCCATCCTTTATGGATTCAGTTTGTTACTTACCAGGAGCGTGCTCACAGGATTAAAACTATTTTTAAATAAATGTGATGCATTTATCTTATCAACAGAAAGTAAATGAAAACCACACATAATGCCTCTACTTAAAATATGTGAAATAATAAATAAAAGTTAAAACCACACACATTCAATCCATTCCCCAAAAGGTAATAATTCTTCATGTTTGATCATAACTCACTTTCCAGTTTCATGTTAGCTTTTATGCAATCTAGTCCACTCTCTAAAACACAGATAAGCATACTATTCATGTTGGATTGCAACTTGCTTTTATCACTTAACCCTATTAGAAAAATGTATATGTCAATTCACAAAGTATTCTTGCTTTGAGAACCCCATGAACAGTATGAAAAGGCAAAAAGATATGACACTGGAAGATAAACACCCCTGATTCATAGGTGTCCAAAATACTACTGGGGAAGATCAGAGAAATAGTTCCAGAAAGAGAGCAGGGCCAAAGTGGAAACAACGCTCAGTTGTGGATGTGTCTGGTGGTGAAAGTAAAGTTCAATGCTCTAAAGAACAATGTTTATATAAAATTTTGTTCTTAGACAAGCTGTGTGTGCTCGGTCACTCAGTGGAGTCCAACTCTTTGCGACCCCATGGACTGTAACCCACCAGGCTCCTCTGTCCATGGGATTCTTCAAGCAAGAATACTGGAGTGTGTTGCCATTCCCTGCTCAAGAGGATCTTCGTGATCAAGGGATCAAACCCACATCTCCTGCATTGGCAAGAGGGTTCTTTAACACCGCACCATCTCAGGCAAACCATAACTTATTTACATAGTGTTATTGATGGATATTTATGGTGTATCCATTTTATGCATTTAATACCACAAAGATTATTTTTTTTTAATTAATTTTTATTTTTTTAGTTTGTTTTACATCCACAACTGAGCGTTGTTTCCACTTTGGCCCTGCTCTCTTTCTGGAACTATTTCTCTGATCTTCCCCAGTAGTATTTTGGACACCTATGAATCAGGGGTGTTTATCTTCCAGTGTCATATCTTTCACAAAGATTATTTTTGTATACATCTTTGTTTACTTAAACATTATTTCTATAACTTAGATACCAAAAATAAGAATTCCTCTGTAAAAGGTTTGTGTACATGTTTAATTGTGATGTATTTAGCCAAGTCAGTGCTTCAGGAAGGTTGAGCCAATTTATGTTCCTGTCAACAGTGTATGGAAGCACCCATGTCTCTGCCACTCCACCACCTCTTGTTTGGATGTTCTATAAGCAATAAATGTATTCAACTGATGTTTCATAGTGCATTTATATACTTATTAGTGATGTATAGAGTCTCTCCAAGGGTGTATTGAGTTTGGCTCTGTTTCCTGGTCAAAATGAGTGGAATCAATAGATTTTTCCAGGATTGAAATGATCATTATTACTACTATATTTATTATGATGATTAACAATACTGGTTAACAGCAAATCAGCATGTCCTATGTTTTCTCACTGAATTTTTATCAATGCATCTTCATTTACTTCTTCGGTAACTTCATGGAAAAAGCAAGAGAGTTCCGGAAAAACATCTATTTCTGCTTTATTGACTATGCCAAAGCCTTTGACTGTGTGGATCACAATATACTGTGGAAAATTCTGAAAGAGATGGGAATACCAGACCACCTGACCTGCCTCTTGAGAAATCTGTATGCAGAGTACATCATGAGAAACACTGGGCTGGAAGAAACACAAGCTGGAATCAAGATTGCTGGGAGAAATATCAATAACCTCAGATATGCAGATGACACCACCCTTATGGCAGAAAGTGAAGAGGAACTAAAGAGCCTCTTGATGAAAGGAAAGAGGAGAGTGAAAAAGTTGGCTTAAAGCTCAACATTCAGAAAACAAAGATCGTGGCATCCGGTCTCATCACTTCATGGGAAATAGATGGAGAAACAGTGGAAACACTGTCAGACTTTATTTTTTGCGGCTCCAAAATCACTGCAGATGGTGACTTCAGCCATGAAATTAAAAGACGCTTACTCCTTGGAAGAAAAGTTATGACCAACCTAGATAGTATATTCAAAAGCAGAGATATTACTTTGCCAACTAAGGTCCATCTAGTCAAGGCTATGGTTTTTCCTGTGGTCATGTATGGATGTGAGAGCTGGACTGTGAAGAAGGCTGAGCGCCAAAGAATTGATGCTTTTGAAGTG
This sequence comes from Aepyceros melampus, assembly GCA_006408695.1. NCBI lineage: Eukaryota > Metazoa > Chordata > Mammalia > Artiodactyla > Bovidae > Aepyceros > Aepyceros melampus. Next base: position 185,854 of record SJXQ01010392.1, read on the forward strand.
TGGTCTTGGAGAAGACTGTTGAGAGTCCTTTGGACTGCAAGGAGATCCAACCAGTCCATTCTGAAGGAGATCAGCCCTGGGATTTCTTTGGAAGGAATGATGCTAAAGCTGAAACTCCAGTACTTTGGCCACCTCATGGGAAGAGTTGACTCATTGGAAAAGACTCTAATGCTGGGAGGGATTAGGAGCAGGAGGAAAGGGGGACAACCGAGGATGAGATGGCTGGATGGCATCACGGACTCAATGGACGTGAGTCTGAGTGAACTCCGGGAGTTGGTGATGGACAGAGAGGCCTGGCGTGCTGCGATTCATGAGGTCGCAAAGAGTCGGACATGACTGAGCGACTGAACTGAACTGAATAGTTTAGAGTAAATATTAAATAACTTAATTAGTAACTATTAAGGTTTCCCTAGTGGCTCAGTTGGATAAAGAATCCACTGGCAATGCAGGAGACTGCCTATAATGCAGGAGACCTGGGTTAGATCCCTGGGTCAGGAAGATCCCCTGGAGAGGGAAATGGCAATCTACTCCAGTATTCTTGCCTGGAGAATCTCATGGACAGCGGAGCCTGACAGCTACAGTTCATGGGGTCACAAGAGTCCACCGTGATTCAGTGACTGTTTCGCATCTACCTGCTGTGCAGCGTCTACTATTGCACCAGGCTTGTGGTAGAGATGAAATGATAGAAGCAGGCACAGTGCTTCATGGAGGAGGTGCTTCATACCCTTCATGTTATGAGTGAGTCAACAGCAAATTAAACATTCAAAAAACTAAGATCATAGCATCCAGTGTCATCACTTCATACCAAATAGATGGGGAAAAGTGGAAGCAGTGGCAGATTTTATGTTTTTGGGCTCCAAAAAAATCACTGCAGACAGTGGCTGCAGTCATGAAATTAAAAGACACTTGCTCCCTGGAAGGAAAGCTATGACAAACCTAGACAGCATATTCAAAATCAGAGACATCACTTTGCTGACAAAGGTCCATTTAGTCAAAGCTATAGTTCTTCCAGTAGTCATGTACAGATGTGAGGGTTGGACCATAGTGAAAACTGAGCACTAAAGAATTGATGCTTTGGGATTGTGGTGCTGGAGAAGACCTTGAGAGTCCCTTGGACCACAGAGAGATCAAACCAGTCAACCATAAAGGAAATCAACCCTGAATATTCATTGGAAGGACTGATGCTACAGCTGAAGCTCCAAAACTTTGGCCGAAGAGCTGACTCTTTGGAAAAGATCCTGATGCTGGGAAAAAATGAAAGCAAAAGTTAAAGGAGACAGCAGAGGATGAGATGGTTAGACAGCATCACGAACCCAAGGGAGGCGCATCTGAGCAAACTCCGGGAGACGGCAGAGGACAGAGGAGCCTGGCGTGCTGCAATCCATGGAGTCTCAAAGAGTGCAGCGGCATGACTAAGCAACTGAACAACAACACAGTAAACAGGTGTGCCAGGATGAACTCGTAGCAACATCCATATTCTAAGCTACCACCTTTAGACAGGAACTACCACCTTTACTTTTCCATGTAAAAATGTTTTTCTAGTCACTATATATGTCCCTCAGCCAGAATTAATCCAAAACTGAGCCCCAGAGTCTTATGTGGCTTGGGCGGGTCTCTTGCCGAGACAATGTTTATTCTTGTATTTCTGTTCATCTCATCACTATCATTACCGGGCCTTTGTTACTGATGTCCACTGTGAACTATAGGAACTTCCTATTATGATAGCAAGAAGCACCAACAGGTGACCTCTGAAAATCATGTTTGAAAACAGATAAGTGCATTTAAGTATAATTGATTGGGCAAGTAACAACGCCCAAAGTGATTACACAGTCTAGTACTTACAAAAGTAATTACACTTCAGAAAATCAAAATTAATTTGTACACTTCTGATGCACTTTTAAGGCTGTTGACATTTCATTGTAGTGCTTCTAATGAAATGAAAATTATTAATAATTGTTCCTACTTGAGTGTGACAAATGTCATTTGGCTAGAAAGACAGAAGCACCACTGAGCACTGCCAAATTATAATGTTGTTTAAAGTTGAGGATGAATATTAATATTCAAAATGGTATTAGGCATCTGTATTATTTTAGCCACCAGAAGCTGATGGGCTGTATATCCTGAAATGGATGTGTATAGATGCCCATAATTCTCTCCTCCTCCTCTTTAACGGCCAGTCAATTAGATAGGCAAAGGACTACACGAACTAGGAGTGTAAATCATGCTGACACACCTGCGGTACCAGGGAGGCCACTGAGCCAGATGGACGGGGACAAGGCAGGACAAAGCCTGCTCTACATGCAACCATTGCCAACAACGGATCCATTGGCTCTTTTGCAAGACATATTAGGGGGATGATTACTCTGATCACAGGCACCCCGTGACAGATGAAGACTCATCGGCATTCACTCTGTACTTATGAAATATGAAATTACTCATTTTCAAAGGAAAATAAGCCAGGGGCTCACAGATGGGCTTTTAATGTAAACAAATAAAATAAAAATTAAAATGAGAGAGCCACCCAGTTTAGAGGGACATGAAAAATAGCTTTGGATATTTTGGGTTGCCAATGCTCCTTTTTTTTCCCACTGTGGTAAAACACACATAACTTAAAATTGGCTGCTAATGATATTTGGTGCATTCCCATTGCTGTGCATCCATCATTTCTACCCAGTTCCAGAATGTTCTCATCATCCTAAAGGCAACCCGCACCCACTGAGCAGCCATCCTCAAAGCCCTCACCCCAGCCCTTGGCAACCACAGATCTACTTTCTGTTTCTAGGGATTTGCCCATCTGGACATTTCACATAAAGGGCATCATACCATAGGTCTTCTTTTGTGCCTGGCTTATTTCACTTAGCATGACTTTGAGATTCATCTGTGTTGTAACATGAATCTCTTCCATCTTATGGCTGAATAACATGTCATTGTACAAATGGACCACACTTGGTTTATCCATTCATCCAGTGATGAAAATCTATGCTGTGTCCACCTTTTGGCCGTTGTGAGCACTGTTGCTGTGAACGTTTGTGTGAATGTTTTGGACACCTGCATTCAGTTCTGTTACTCTTTCAGAGAAATGTCCTCGTGAAAGTTCATGAACGCAGAGTAGGGCAGAGAGCTCAGTCTTCCAAATTCAGGGAGGTGAGCCTCTGAAGGGAAGTTTTGTGTGCGCCAATGGAACCCTGCCCCAAATCAATAGGGTCATTCCTTTAAAAAAATTTATAGAGATGACACTGATTAATAACATTATATGCTTCATGTGCACATTGTATCTTTACTTTTGTATACATGACAATGTGTTCACTGCCAAAAATTTAGTTTCCACCCATCACACACTGTTGGTGGGAATGTGAATTTATGCAGCCACCATGGAAAATAATATGGAGAGCCCTCAAAAACATTAAAAATAAAACTACCACATGGTCTAGCTATTCCACTTCTGGGTATTTTTCCAAAGAACATGAGAACACTAATTGGAAAAGATACAGGCACGTGTATGTTCATCTCAGCACTATTTACAATCACCAAGATATGGACTCAAATCTAAGTGTCTATCTGTGGATGAGTAGATAAAGGAATTCACTCAGAGTTCTTTTCCAGGCTCCCCAATGTTTCCCTGAAAAGAAGTGTTTCTATCTGCTCTTCCTATTGTTTGTTTTTTTTCGCTAGCAGTAGTCATGGTACTTCACTAATTACCTGGAGAAAAATCAATGTCTGTGGGCACTATAGTTCAGACCACCTTAAGACCACGTAAATGGTGTCTTCATGCCATCTTCATGGGGTCATGTTTTACTGGCACTTGAATTATGCAATATTAAAATAATACATTAATCAGTAAGGTCTTGATTTAGGCATAACATTTAAAATGTTGGTAATTGCTCCCAGGTAAAAACTAGATAAGAATCACATAATTTTAAAGCTGTGTGTGCGTGCTTTTGCTTCAGTCATTTCTGACCCTTTTTGACCCTATATACTGTAGTCCACCAGGCTCTTATGTCCATGGGATTAAACAGGCCAGAAAACTGGAGTAGGTTGCCATGCTCTCCTCCAGGGGATCTTCCCAACAAGAGATCAAACCCGTGTCTCTTATGCCTCCTGTGTTGGCAGGAGGGTTCTTTACCACTAGCACCACCTGTAGAACCTAGTGAATAGGGCCTCCTAATCTTAGGAATGGAGAAGGCAATGGCACCCCACTCCAGTACTCTTGCCTGGAAAATCCCATCGGTGGAGGAACCTGGTAGGCTGCAGTCCATGGGGTCGCTAAGAGTCAGACACAACTGACCGACTTCACTTTCTCTTTTCACCTTCATGCATTGGAGAAGGAAATGGCAACTCACTCCAGTATTCTTGCCGGGAGAATCCCAGGGACGGTGTAGCCCAGTGGGCTGCCATCTATGGGGTCACACAGAGTTGGACACAACTGAAGCGACTTAGCAGCAGCAGCAGCAGCAGCAGCAACCTTAGGGAAATAGGTCCTGACACCTCCTGGAGAGATGAGCCTTGAATGATGCAGCTCAGGTCAAGAGCAGGAAGCCCAGTGTTGTCAAGAGGCCAGTTCAGAATGCAAACATATGGATGCAAAGGCAGGAGCAGAGAGGCCCCACAGCCCCATTTCTTTATATGTCTGGTCCTAAGAGCCCTTCTCTCGGAAGCCCAGCCTGAGAGCTCCCAAACACCCTTTATCTACTGGTGTTCTGCTGATCACACATGCAAGGTAATCCTTCTTTCTGCTAAGACACACCACAGACATCATCCACACCAATTTGCTGGCTATTGATGTCTGAGAGGCCTTTGCTAATTGACCTCAGCTTGACACACAGACACAACCTTAGATTCCACTTGGTAGGATGTTCTGTCTTCAAAACAGAGGTCAAGTCCCAAAAAGGCCTATGGAACCCACAGTATTGGAAAAAAAATGGTGCCTTCACTTCCCCATCCATCATTCAAAATTAAAACAGCAGACCTGCCAACAAATGTGAAGGAAGTCCATCAAAAATCTGATTTTCTCATAAGTATGACTTTATGCTTCTATTAAACAGAAACAGCTTTTAAAGGGCTTGTTCCCACTCTCTTGACCAGGCTGGTAGCCCAGGCAGGGCTGGCCTGTCCACAGCAGATGCCAGCCCAGAGTCTGAGGCTGAACCTCAGGATGAGGAAAAGCAGGCAGGTGCTGCAAGTGCTTCGCTCATGAGCTCAATTTCCACAAATTGTGGTTGTCGTTGTTGTGTTAACACACAGATTCCCAGGCCCTCTGGCCTGCCTTTAGCTGCTCAAAGACAGTCAGGAGGGCTGTGGTCACCAATGTGCCACGTGCCATTGTGTGAGCCTCAGGAGAGGTCCACATGAAAACCTTGTTCCTCACTTTTGGATCCCAATTCTCCTCTTTGTCCCGAGTATCCCCACGCAGATAGTCTCTCCAAGTCCAAACATCCAGAATCATAAAGTGTGGACCTGGAAGTTAGGGTGACCATGCATCCTGTTGTCCAGGCTGGGACACTTCAGGAGTAAAAGGGGGTGAGGGACAAGTAGGCCATGAAACAGAAAAGGGGACTCTTCCAGAAGAACCAGGCCATATGGTCATTCTAACAATAACCACACACAGCCTGTTCTGCAGAAGCTCATTACAAATATCAGTGATGTGACGGGATGGGTGAAAGAGGATGGTTGGTGGTGAACATGACTATCATGTAATTACCACCAGCGTTTCGTTGTCACACCATTAAATGCCATAGAGGCATCAGTGTTTTTGTTGTCTTAGTTGTCCTTTTATACAAGTAGGAAGGAAAGTCATGGAGGAAATGTCTTTATGTGGTGACAGAATCCAGGTTGGCCCCATGGTTAGCACAGGGCCTGTGTCTGGATTGTGGGGAAGCCGAGATGGGAGAGCAAATGTCTGTCCCCAAGGAAGTGCCTTAGGGGTTCAGGGCTCACCTGCAGTGTCCACAGCCTTGTCCCCTTAGCAATGCATCTCTCAACCTGAGATCTCCATCCTTGGTGGCCTCACCCAGGGGGGATGTAGCAGGTAGGATGTTCCCTGGACTGGGTTCTGAGCAAAGTCAGATCTCAGGCTGGAAATCTTCTGAGCATGGAGGAACAGGTGGAGAGCAGGGTGCTGGAATCACTCCTTTTCACCTTATTTTTAGCTTGCTAATGAATCCCATGGGGAATAACCAAGGGAGATGGCAGTCTCGCAGTGTCCAGCTCTTTGCAACTGTAGCCCACTAAGCTCCTCTGACATGGGATGTTTATAGGGGAAAATCATAGGATTTTCCAGGCAAGACTACAGGCGTGGGTAGCCATTTCCTTCCCCAGGGGATCTTCCTAACCCAGGGATTGAACCTATGTCTCCTGCTTTGGCAGGCAGATTCTTTACTGCAGAGCCACCTGGGAGGCCCAAAGTGAGGTGTGTTACAATCGGGCTCTGCTGCATGCACGTGAATCTAAGGAGTATGCTCATTCTCTCAAGTCATGGCCAGCTCTTTGCAACTGTAGCTCACCTGGCTCCTCTGTCCATGGGACTCTCCAGGTAAGATTACCCGAGCAGTTGCCATTTCCTCCTCCAGAACCCTTGGCCAAAACCAATAGTGATGAAAGTGCACCCAATCACTCTGGACTCAGAAAATTCAGACTCTTAAGGATCTCCCTTATGAGCCCAGAAAAAGTCCTAAACTCTTCAGTTTCTTCACCTGTGACTTCGGTCTATTAGCACTTACTTGACGAGGTGTGTGTGATCATTAAATGGGATGATAATACATAAAAGCACGTTGTGATGGAGAATATTTGTTGTCATAATTTCTGCTGCACAGATGGAGGAAAACTTCAGAATGTGTGTTTTTTTCCCAGCTAGAAATGGAAGTGGCTTCCCCTTTGGAAATCTCTCCCTGTCTCTATCTCCCCTCACCCCCCAACCTCTCCTTCCCTGTGTAAACACAGACAGAGGCTGTGAACACTTGTGTTTCCCTAGGGGGAAGTCCGTAACTGGCCGACATCTTGTTTGCCTCACATTCCTGGGAAAGCTCCCCACATGCCCTCCTGCTTGGCGACACCTGGTTCTGAGAGGCTGATTAATTAGGAAGGTGACAGGTTATCAGGAGAAGCCACAGACACTGTCACCAGAGCCTAATTCTGCTCCCAGTTTCAGATGGGAGTCATTCCTTCCTATGCATGTAATTTTAGAGGTTAATAATGTTGGCTTTGAAGCATGAGTAATAATCCATTATTAGAAAAACGAGAAAGAGATTTGGTTTTTCTGTAGGAACACTTGTTCTAAATTTCTTTTCCCCCAAGTTGGGAACACAAGTGGGGGGTTTGGGGGGAAAGTTCAAAAACACCAATTTGCCAGCATTCCCATCAAGTCTCATGTTGCTTACAGGATTAACAAACAGACACTTTTGTCCTTGTTATCTAATTAACTTTGTCATTTATTGAATTCAGGAGTCCCCTAGTCAAAACGAAAGACCTTTTCCTAGTTATTATTAAACCATAGTGTTAATCTCTATTTCAACACAGTTAAATTTTACTCCAATTTAATTTTTTTTAACTGTGGAAGATGTCAAGGTCTGAATTAAAGCAAGTGGCTGTTCTCAGATTGAAGGTGCTGGTTGCAAAGTACAATCTACACTATTTCCAAGTTAAACTGTCATTCCAAAAGGAGAAACCATTTAAATTAGAAGAAAGCATCTGCTAAGAAGAGTCTCTAGTTACAAGAGTATTCTTCCTGAACTAGTTCCTGAGAGTTGACTGACCGCTCAAATACAAGGTCAGGGTAGATCACCAATGAATCAACAATCCTTTGTTAATGAGACATGAAAACAGTCGTCTCTTAGGATGGACAGATATGGGGCTTCTCCGGGCTTCAGTGAGTCTCCTCCTGTTACTTTAAATAAAGTTTCATTGAAATGTAGCCATATCATGTGTTTATGTGGTGTCTGGCTTCCCTCGTGGTTCAGACAGTAAAAGATCTGCCTGCAATGCAGGAGACCCAGGCTCAATCCCTGGGTCAGGAAGATCCTCTGGAGGAGGGCATGGCAACCTACTCCAGTATTCTTGCTGGAAGAATCCCATTGGACAGAGGAGCCTGGCAGGCTACAGTCTGTAAGTTTGCAAAGAGTCAGACACAACTGAGCAACTAACACACTGTGTTCACTTTGGCACAATAATTGTGACAGATGAGCAGTTTGGATGGAGAACACATGGCCTCTCAAATCATGGCAGGGCTAAACAGAAATTCATGGCATCATGAATTGAGTTCAAGCCTTGAATTGAGTTCAAAGCCTCCATTCAAATGTGTTCACTATAGTCAGTTAAAAAAAAAAAAAAAAGACCTGCCCCAAACACTCCACACACACACATACACGCACACAATCTGAGATTTAGAGTAGCCATTCAGTGATAGAAATAGAATATGGTGGATTACTTTTCTTAAGTAATGTTTTCTCTGTGACAACACACATGTGCGTTGTACCACCTGTGGCTCAGAGGATTGCCTGTCACTGTGCATTTCTGTTTATTGACTCGGTGTATCCAACAAAACTGACATGAGCTTCATATTAATCTGTCTCCAAAGGATCAAAATACTTTAATAAATGCGCTCTTCCCTTTAGGCCTGGGAAGAAATGAAACGGTTAGTTAAATGCTCTGTGACATTGAATGAGAGCCTCATGTTCCCTCTGACTCCAGAGCCAGTTCCATAAATCCGACGGCCCATAAAGGAACTGATGGCATGCTTTCCTAATAGCCAATTAGGGCCCGCTTTCTGCAAGCAAATAAATAAGAGATATTTGGAATGGAATTTGGGGTTTCATTAGTTGGCTAAATCCTCAATAGGGCTGTGTACCTGTACACAGATTACGGCAAAAATCCATTGCTGGGGGAAATATAAGAGGGGAGTGACAGGGGAACAAAACAATCTCGTTTTTCCTGGAAGGAGATGAGGTCTTGCAGATGGAAAGGGTCTTTCATCTAGAACCAGAATCCTCTAGGGAGCTTGTTAGAGTGTGTCTTCCTGGACCAGACCCCAGGAGACACCCAGATCTTCTCTGCTGACTTGGCACTCTTCACATCATTCCTTTCCTGCAGAACACCTTGACAGGTGTGATTCGCTCCAGCAGGTCTGCTGCTGGCTCCTCTGATCAATCGCCACAGACTGTGGCCTCATTCTAAGTGCTGGAATCGGATGTGGCCCTTTCTGCTGATTACAGAGCCCTCGCACCCCACCTTCCAAATGACACCTGGGAGACTCAACTGGCAGCCAGTGTCAGTGCCTTCCTTGGACAGTGAAAGTGTTAGTTGCTCTGTCATGTCCAACTCTGTGTGACCCTGGGGACTGCAGCTCAGGCTTCTCTGTCCATGGGATTCTCCAGGCAAGAATATTGGGGTTGCCATTCCCTTCTCCAGGGGATCTTTCTGACCCAGGGATCAAACCAGGGTCTCCTGCATTGCAGACAGATTCCTTACCATCTGAGTCACCAAGGAAGCCCTCCTTTGGGCAAACCACTACAAAAGGTTCTGATGTCTGTGCCCATCCTCGTTTAGAGGAAGCAGGTGTGAGATGAACCTTCTCCCAGGTTGGACTCTGGGACGGCAATGTCAGGGCTCAGGATACCCTTGGCCACAGACCCCAGGTCCTCTCTGGCGTTTTCCTTCTCATTGTCTCCCACCTCTTCCCACTGGTTTGTGCTCTGTCTACCTGTCATCCTGTCCTCTCTCTCTTCTCTGTTATGGAAAATAACATCTCTGTGGATACAGCCTCCTTCCTATTCCTCCAAAGAGCCCTGGGGGATGTTCGCTCCACTGTGAACAGATGCCCCCCTCCAAGTCTGGGCTCTCCTCTGTCCTTGACAGGCACAGACACCCACGGACTGAGCAGGCTCCCAGCTCCTCACAGGGCAACAAAGACTATCCCTGGACTCAAAACTCCACTGAGATCACACTGTTGGGTAATCAAGGACATGCTTTTTTTTTTTTTCTTTTGGTCCTTCTCTGAAGAACCCTACAGAATGAACTGAGGGATGAGTCCACCTCTTAGGTCCCCAGGGAACTGGAACTGGCCTAACGTGGTGGCAGTTTGATGTTCTGGTAACTATTAGCCATAGAGACAGGCGTACCAAGCACTTCATAGGAAGGAGGGTGGGCAGTGGACCCCAGGCTGACCTGCATCTGTGGTGGAGGGGTGGGGGTGGGGGACGGCGGACTGTTAACAGACCCCACCTTGTTTGCAGACACCGCTCCAGCCTTCAGATCAGCCCAGCAGCCCAGCCCTCCCTTCCCAACAGGCCAGCAGGCACTGTCATTCCTAATGGTTCCTCCGCCCTTAGCACCTTTGCCTCTGATGGCCCAAACAAGAAACTGAGTGGCTTATTTAAAGCCTCCTTAGTGGTGCCAGCGAGGCATTAACTAGTTCAGTCTCAGGCTCAGAGCTGTCTAGTGGTTAAGGGAACTGCTCCTGTGATGGAAGCCAAAGAGACGCGATGACACCATCCTGCTTTTTAAGGCTGTCCTTCCAGCCAAGGTAGGATGACAGGGACAGGGTGAGCCTGTGGACACACGGACGTGTGAGGGGAGGGTGGGTTTGGCTGCTCAAATGTCATCCTGGGATGTGAGCTCAGGAGTGGACAGTGCTCTCAGCCTCCCTGCTTGTAGGAGAGTTGCTCAGAGTCCCACGTGCATTTCTTCAAAGACAGACATTGGGAATCCAGGCACTGCACACAGACGTTCCCCTAATTCATCTCGGCTCTGCCTCTCTTCTACCAGCATTGCACACAAGGCACACTTACTTCACACTCACCTTCCTCCTTGTCTGAGACCTTTGCTTCCCCATCAACAGAGGACAGACGGAGCCTCTTCTCCATGAAGGAAATAGCTTCACCCACGCTTGGGCCTCTGCTCTTCCAGTCCAGCTGGGGCAGAATCAGTCCCTTGAACCGTGCCCTGGAGCTGGTCCACAACAGCCCAGAAATGTGCAGGGCACAGCTTCTACAGCCCCAGGGTGGAGGGCAGAATAGCTGCCAGATGTTGGGCTGGGTGATGTCGTGGACACATATGTGTGTGATGTTGTGGATGCACACATGCAATGTTGTGGACACACACGTGCAATGTTATGGATATACATGTGCGATGCCATGACCTAGTGACAAGCAGCAGACTGGGTGTACATGCAGAGGCACTGTTGATTGTTTTAAATGTTGTTATGATTGATGCACTGTTTCTAATCGCCAGGACATGGAAGCAACCTAGATGTCCATCAGCAGATGAATGGATAAGAAAGCTGTGGTACATATACACAATGGAGTATTACTCAGTCATTAAAAAGAATACATTTGAATCAGTTCTAATGAGGTGGATGAAACTGGAGCCTATTATACAGAGTGAAGTAAGCCAGAAAGAAAAACACCAATACAATATACTAATGCATATATATGGAATTTAGAAAGATGGTAACAATAACCCTGTATGTGAGAGAGCAAAAGAGACACCGATGTATAGAACACTCTTTTGGGCTCTGTGGGAAAGGGAGAGGGTGGGATGGTTTGGGAGAATGGCACTGAAACATGTATAATATCATATGTGAAACGAATCGCCAGACCAGGTTTGATGCATGATACAGGATGCTCAGGGCTGGTGCACTGGGATGACCTAGAGGGATGGGATGGGGAGGGAGGTGGGAGGGGGGTTCAGGATGGGGAACACGTGTATACCTGTGGCGGATTCATGTTGATGTATGGCAAAACCAATACAATATTGTAAAGTAATTAGCTTCCAATTAAAATAAATAAATAAATAAAGATGGAGAGGAGGTATATGGAAAAAAATTAAAATAAAACTAATCCTCAAAAATAAAACAAAATGTTGTCATGACTGAAAGCCATGAAAGCAGAGTGAGAGTTAAAGCACAATGGCACATCTAGTGACCCTGCATATTTTATGAGGACACTCTGCTGTTTTAAGGACCAGCATCAGTCACACTACAGTGGGTCCCAAAAAGGAGAAGCGGGATAGAGGTGGAGCTATTGGGTAATGGGGAAAATAAAATCAGAAAAAGGAGTTTCACAAATGGATAAAGATGATGTGCTATGAGCTGAAGTGTCAGATAAACACAACTGTGAAAGTGAAAGTGAAGTGAAGTCACTCAGTCGTGTCCGACTCTTTTTGACCCCATGGACTGTAGCCGATCAGGCTTCTCCATCCATCCATGGGATTCTCCAGGCAGGAATACTGGAGTGGGTTGCCATTTCCTTCTCCAGGAGATCTTCCCAACCCAGGGATTGAACCTGGGTCTCCCACGTTGTGGGCAGACACTTAACCGTCTGAGCCACCAGGGAAGTCCCAACACAACTGTAGGTCTAAGGAAAAAATGAAGGAAGGGAGGGATGCAGGAAAAGGGAGGCAGGGGCAGAGGATGATAAAGCTGCTTCATTCAAAACAGGTTCCCTTAGTCCCAACCCAAGGAAACAACCCCCAAGTCAGGGGTCCTGGGGCACCTCTGCTGTCCGACATGCAAGTCCATCTGGGAACCAGCCCCACTTCCATTCTCCTGCCTGCCCTGCCTCCTGGGAGTCCTTGACCTCCCAGGGTGACAAGACAGGTCCCTACTCCTCGGATCCTCACCCTGTCCTTTCAGAAAGAGAGCTCAGTAAACATTTACTAAGCGGAACACAGTCAATAAAATGACACTGAAACCTGAATAAACATGTGTGAATTGACTGAGAACAGGAGATGCATTCAGGGCAAGGTTTAAGACAAAGATCCAAACAGTTGAAGGCAAACTGGGGGATTCCGGGAAACGCTCCTCCCATGTGGGCTGGGCAGAATGGAGGGGCACTTTGAGAAAGAATCCTGACCATGGCCCCACCCGGGGGCGCTCTCACTGTCTGCCTGCCTCCCCATCTGGAATGGACTGGGCCCAGTCTCTAGACCCAGAAGGGGAGCTGAGCCCTCCCTGTTCACACCCGGTGCAGACACAAGCAGCCTCCAGGGGCGGCAGCGGGAGCGGCTGATGACTTGGTAAATGGGTAAGAGTAGGTCGGAGAGGATACATGTTCAGAGTGACGCTGAGAATGCCCTCAAAGCCCTCAGTGTCCCAAATCCCCTCGGGAGCGCCCCCTTGCCACATGCGATGGTTCCCGCTTTGCTGTTTAGCCCTAACTGAAGTCACAGGTTCCCAACAGAGGTGATGTCCCCAGGAGGTGATTTTGAAACTTGTGGGGGCCTTTTGGTTCCAGTTTCAACATATAGAGCATGTAAATATTGAACACCTGTTATTTTATTAACGTTATGCTCCTCTATTTTCCCTAATATCACAGTTAGGGGTTTACTGTGAATTTTTAAAAAATTATATGTAATAGGTAGTGTGTTAGCTACAGATTTCATTTCAGGATGGAAAGCACACATTACAGAATGTTTGCTCATAGGAAGACTCTTTCACACCATCAAGGGCTATGTCTAAAAACTGGCAAGAAAAACTGACTATGTCTAAAAAAGTCAATCAGGAGGACAGAAGCACTGGTCACACACACACAGCTATTTCTCAACTCTGCCCATTTTTCTCCTTTGGAATCTGTGCCGAGCAGGGATGGCACCTGACAAAATGGCCCGGCTCCAGAAACTATGCTGCCTCATACTTTTAGAGGCTGTGATTTCCCCCACGGCCTCAAACCGACAGTTTCCTAATTGGCTAGGAGAGCTATTCACGGCAGGGTGATTTACTGAGATATTATTTTGTGTTTTGTTCCCTGTGGTTCTCATTCCTCATTCCAAGATGGTAGCCAGACCTCTGAACTCTATGTTCTCATGAGAGTCTCATGATTTAAGGCCAGAGGCAAAGTTACTCACATACTCTCCTTTTCCATCTATTATGGAAGTCCAAGCATTGTGTATAAACCCTAATGCTTTCACCTAAAGAAAGGCTAACTTTTTCTGAAGAGCTGTCTTTCTTTTTAGCGTGGCACTGAAAATTATTCATCATATCTAGCCCGTGTTGCTTTCACTGATTTAAGTCTCATGTTCATTTATTCATTTCTCCATCAAATATTTATTAAATGCTACTATTAGCCAACCACTACTCTATTCAAGAACATGGGGTGGGGCAGCTCTCTCTGAACCAATCTATCACCTTCCAAAATTTTTATGATCTTAAACTCTGTACAAGACAGTCATTCTGTGGCATTCATACACCTCACTTAGGACTGTGGACGGCTTCTGATTGCATAAAGTCTCAAACAGATATACAGACAATTTTTGAATGGGAAAAAATGAGTTGAGAAAGAAAACAAACTCATGAAATGTTACAGGGACTTCCCTGATGGTCTGGAGTAGGAAATGGCAACCCACTCCAGTATTCTTGCCTGGAGAATTCCGTGGACAGAGGGGCCTGACAGGCTATCGTCCATGGGCTTGCAGGGAGTCGGACATAACTGAAGCAACTGAGTGCATGCCCTGCTGGCCCAGTGGTCAGGACTCTGCCCTTCCAATGCAGAGGGCCTGAGTTCAATCCCTGGTCAGGGAACTAGATCCTGAATGCCACGACTAAGAGTCTGCATGCTGTGACTAAAGATGCTGCCTGCCACAAAGGAGATGGAAGACTCCATATGCCACAACTAGAACTGGGCACAGCCAAATAAATAACATTTTTTTAAAACGATCATATTCATAGCAGACATGTAAAATATTTAAAATCAATTTAATAAGAAATATATACATCTGGGTCTCTTTTGCTGTCTCGCATACAGGGTTATTGTTCACAGATGTATAAAACAGTATTTTAGACTCTGTGGGAGAGGGAGAGGGTGGGATGATCTGGGAGAATAGCATTGAAACATGTATAATATCATATAAGAAATGAATTGCCAGTCTAGGTTCGATGCAGGATGCAGGATGCTTGGGGCTGGTGCACTGGGATGACCCAGAGAGATAGTATGGGGAGGGATGTGGGAGGGGGGTTCAGGATTGGGAACACGTGTACACCCATGGCGATTCATGTTAATGTATGGCAAAACCAATACAGTATTGTAAAGTAAAATAAAGTAAAATTTAAAAAAAATTTAAAAAGAAATATATAGGTTCTATATGAAGGTAATCATCAAATTAATATTGGCATTAATAATGGTTGGTGTTATCTCTTCTACTGCTGGAAAGGAATTCACAATACTCTAAAGATGCCAATTTCAACATGATAGTTTATAAATTTAATAAAGTGTAATAAAAACAAACATAATTTTTTTTCTTTTGCAATTAAACAAAATATTTTAAGCCTTATGTTGAATGAGTAGATAATGGTGGCTATAAAAAGTATGAAAAGGAAGACTTAAGGAAGTATTGCTTGTAAAATTATAGAATTAAAGATGTTAAACTATGCAGTGAGTTAGTGAATGATAAAGCAGCGAATCAGTTCAGAGGGGAAAGTGGAGACCATCCAACACCTGTTAGGAAGGGCGCTGGTTACTACTGGAATATTGAGAAATGTTGGGACCTCTCGGTTTACGTACGTGAATGAAGCAAAGCAACACGATACCAGTACTAAGACGAGAGGGAAATACCAATATCTAATTTGATTTCAGGTAATGTGAAAATGAAACTGCAAATAATTACATATGTCCACATATATTGCACATTTCAAGGAAATCTTAAGTTTAGAAAACAGAAAAGCAATCATGATACCATTAACCTCATATTTAATTGCAGAAAAAATAAAATACATTCTATACAAAATGTATGACAAAAAATTGAATGATATGCCGTATAATTGGCAAAAAAATATGCCTTACAAGACAGAAAATGTACTCTTCATATATAATTTTTGAATCCTCATAAAAACAATAATAAGCAATTCACAAGAATAAACAATCACAAGAATCACAAATAGTAGATAGATAAAGCAATATTCAAACGCAGTAATGATGAAAGAAATCTAAATTTAAACAGCCATGAATATCATTTGTTAAGCTGCCATGCTGAAAATATGTGCACTTAAGAAACATTTTCAAGAGCTGGTAAAATACAGAAAGAAGAGGAAGGACATGAATGCATTACTGGTGAATGTTTGAATTGGCAAAATGCTCCTGGAAGACAACTTGGCAGTAGGCCTATCAGAAGCTTTAAAATACTGCACATGTTTTGGTCCAGAAATCAAACACAGGTTTATTTGTCTGCACATTTGTTCATGTAGGTAAATGCTTACGGCATTTGCTCTAATTCAAATTATTTACTTGGAGTGCATCATTTCACCCACACAAAACCCTGTGAAGCAGGGACTCAAAATCACCCTTCTGCAAAGGTGACAAGTAGGGTGAGAAGGGCTGAGGCTCACCATGCAGAGCTGGCATCCTACACCAGATCTTCCAGAAGCTGGAGCTTAGGACAAGAGCTGTGCTCGGCTCTGCTCCCCTCAAGCAGGACGGATGCACAACTTCCACTGCTTCATTATTTATAACAGAAAAGAACAAAGTGGGGAGTGAGCCAGAGAACTGAAGCAAATACAATGTGACACAGACTTAAGGTTACGGGACTTGTGAATTATATATTTTCAAGTCAAAAGAAAAAACAAAAGACATTGTCTAGTCTTCTGAAGACTTCCCTGGTGGCTCAGGTGCTAAAGAAGCTGCCTGCAATGCAGGAGACCTGGGTTCGATCCCTGGGTCGGGGAGATCCCTTGAAGAAGGGAATGGCTAACCACTCCAGGATTCTTACCTAGAAAATCCCAATGGACAGAGGAGCCTGGCATGCTACAGTCTATGCTGTTTCAAAGAGTTGGACATGACTGAGCAACTAACACTTTCATTTTCACTTAGATAAATGAGCATGAACACACATACACACACACACATGTGTCCGCCAAAGCAAAGACCAGTCCCAGTAGAGCCTCAGTGCCATGTCTTATTTCCACCTATTAAAGACTGTTTGGATTCTTTCATCCCCAGGGATCCACTATGCCCTGGCTCTAGCTGAATTACACTTTGCAAGGCCTCTAGACACTCCACCACCACCGCCATGCCAATGGGGCCTCAGGGTTACTTATCAGGGACCCCAGCAGGACCCTCCAGGCACCCCCTACTGCCTGCAGTGAGGAGCTCACATCTAGAAAGAGAACTGATTTTCAAACCAAATATGACATCTAGGCTTCATATCTGAAGCTAACCCAAGTGGACCTGTTTGCCTCCCTCTGCCTGCCCCCAGATCAAGCTGAGAATGGGACCTCTGGTCACAGGATGGAGCAGTGTGGAAAAGGCACTGACCCATAGGAACAAAGGACAAGCCCACTGGTTCTTGGGGGCAGGATTGGGGGCTAGAGGAATACTTTTTTTTTTTTTAATTAGGGGAGGCAAGATGTTAACCGTGAGGTAGGGAGTGGGTGGAGAGAGGTGAAATTAAGAAATGTTTCTGAAGAGTGTAAAATGCACCAAAAAGGAGCTTGAGTAATTCTGAAGTTTAGAGATGAGAATGGCGGCCAGTGTGAGGGCCGAAAATGGGTGAGTAGTAGGGAGTGTTGGGGACTAGGGTGGAGGAATAGGAAAAATTTCCAAAGGGACTTGACTCAACTCCAGCCAACCTGATTCTCCATGCAAATTTAAACACAACCTGGCCAAATGTACTAATTTTTAGTGAAACTCCAGAAATCTGAATTTTTATAACATATATGTTTTATCATATTCTTATCTTTCTGTTCAAAACAGCTTATAGCCAACACTGAGACCAAGCAAACTCAGCCATCAGATTTTGCTGCATTTCTTTGAAGTGAGGTTTAATCGGAACCAATATGCCACCTTTTATGGATGCATGTTCCTTTTCTTCCATTTTATCTTTTTTCTATAAACATTTTATATAATGCAATACTCTGCTTGTGATTTTAGCAATCATCTCAACTAAGAAATCTCAAAGCTTCTGTTAACCAAGAGAAAACAAAAGAGATTAAAATGTAATATAGCCAACACTGTACGCATTTACTCCTTGCCCTTGCTTGCTTAATTCTCTTACTTTTCCAAATTGAGAAAACAGTTATTTTCATGACATTCACATAAGAATATGTTATACTTCTCCTATAATTGGGAATAAGAAAGCATAAAAACATTCCATCTGAGATCTGTTTGGAAACTAAACCAGTGAGTCCCTAGAAGATGGTATTATTCAAATAACATTATTCTTCCTGTGGACTCTATTAACGGCTGTTCTATAAACGATAAAACCTACTCACCCATGAAATCCATCTATGTGAACGTGATCGTTATGGAGACATTAAAATCAAGGAAACGTATGCTAGAATTTGAGTGATATAACACTGCATATTATTAGGGAATATTCCTTGTCGAAAGAACAAATATTGGCAGAAAACAAAGCCCAATTCAAATGCCGAAGTGTGAGAGGTGCTAAGCACGGAAACGGAACTTTATTTTCTCTGGGTCTGATCATTTTCATGTGACAGAAGCAAATATGAGACTTCCCATTTGTCTCCTCCACATTATTCTGTTCGGTAGATTTCTATTCACCTGTTTCCAGGTGACTTACAGTGTGTGGGGCCCCGGGTCAGACCCAGCCTGCCTGAGAGGCCCTGGGCTGGGAGAACTGTGGAAACGTCACGCCCCCCTGGGCTGCACACCTCACATAGGTTCCCTTTCCATTGAGACAGATGGAAGTCAAACTATGACTGTCAACAACACTTTGATTAGTCACAATCCATTTTATTTCTGGCTGGAAGGAAAGTCCACTATGTTCCTCAGAAGACCCAGCTGGCAGAGCCCAGAGCCTTGGGAACAATACTCCCCTGACATCTCCTTGGCTCACAAGATGGTCACCTGAGTCCTCAGGTGTGCCTACAATATCCACGAGGGATGGGGAGCTCACAAGTTAGCCAACTTCCCTTTAAAAACAAACAAACAAACAAAAAGAACAGATTGTTGTCCCCCTGTCTCTTTTCGGAGTGGATGCGATACTGTTTGTCTTCTGTACAAATGCTTCGAAACTCAGAGAAGACCTGCACCAAATAAGCAGCACACCCTAGTCACATCCTCTTAAAAGAATTATAAAGAAAATGTACAAACATACATGGAGGAAAACATGCCATCAAAGGGGGAAGAACTTTGAGGATGTGAAATAAAAATGTGTGTCTTTTGCAGTGTAAAGTACACTGATTTGAAGAACCTGAGTTTAACCTAATGTATACTGGCAGCTCAGAAGAAAGGAGAGCTTCTTTTTAAAGTGAAGGGTGCAGTTTATAAAACAGTTTCTAAAATGTTTATGGAGAGACACAATGATATTAATAAAATTGATTGCTGTGCTCCCCAGCCCCCACCCAAGTGTGAAGTGTGTCAGTGCCGGAGGTTTTGATGCCACACACTGCTGGTCCCTCCCTCTTCTAACCCAAGATAGCTGCGATCCGTAACTTACACTGGCCATTCTGTGTTTCTTCTAATTGAAACATCTCCCAAGTGTCTCTAAAGTGGGCTTCCCAGGTGGCTCAGGGGTAAAGAATCCTCCTGCCAATGCAGGGTCAGGAAGATCCCCTGGAGTAGGAAATGTTAACCCATTCCCAGTATTCTTGCCTGAAGAGTTCCATGGACAGAGGAGCCTGGCAGGCTATACAGTCCATGGGGTCACAAGAGTCACACATGACTTTGTGACTAAACAATAATGGATACTACCATGTACCCACCAACACGGATCACACAGAAGAGCTTCACTGCCTTAAAAATACCCAGTGTTTTCCACATTCATCCCTCCTTTCTACCTTGAACTCCCTGTGACCACTGGTCTTTTTACAGTCTCCATAACTATTTTTCCATGATACTGTATAACTGGAGTCATAAGTATATAGTCTTTTCAGACTGGCTTCTCTCAGAAATTTAAGTTTCCTCTATGTCGTTTTTTGTCATTTAAAATTACATTTCGTTTTACAGCTGATACAATACCATTGTATGGCTGTATTGCTGTTCTAATTTTGTTTCATTATTTTAATTTGTGCAAGGTCACACATTTATTGAGTGGAAAAGCCCAACTTTTAAACCCATGCAATACTGCTCCAGACACCACACATCATGTCACAATGTAACCATTGCACAATGTATTTGACCATTACTACACACTGGAAACTAAGACCTTAAGATCTCTTCTTATAATTCTTTGTCCATTTATTCTCTTGAAAAGCATAGTATTGCTTCCAGTGTTTGCTGGTTATGAATAAAGTTGCTGAAAATATTGGGTTGCCTCACTATCTTCTATTGGGTTCCTTAAATAGGAGTAGTGGTTTTTCCCCACCACCTATGACCTAGCTCCCTATATTAAATTCTCTCTGAAGCCCCTAGTGTTTTCTCTTTTCCTGACTGGTCCCATATATATTTTATGCCAGAATTTTTTCTCATCTCTGTCTCTCTTGGTAACATCAGCTTCATTCTTCTCTTTTGCTCCAAATAGACTTTTCTGTTTTGCCATACACATGCCCTTAAATGATCACTGACAATGGTTCCCAAGTTCACAAGTCCTCTGGTCAAGCAGGCAGCAAGACCACAGCTATAAACCCCTAGCCCAACTCAACCGTCTAGGGTTCACACTGCCTTCAGGGACCATATTCATTTCCTGGGGCTCCTGTAAAAATTACTATTACCTGTGTGACTTGTAACAATGTAGATTTATTCCCTCACCATTCTGGAGGCCAGGACTCTGAAATTAAAGTGTCCACTGAGCTGTACTCCCTCCAGAGCTCCCAGGGAAGGGTCCTTCCTTCCTCTTCTGGCTTCTGGTAGTTCTAGGCATCCTTCGGTTGTGACCACATCACTGTAGTCTCTGTCTCTATCATCAGATGGCCTCTACCAAGTGTGTCAAATTCCCCTCTGCCTACCTCTTTTTTTTTTTTTTTTTAGTACCGTACGAATGACCTTTATTGTTTGTAGTGGGAAGTGGAAGAGGGGATATGGCAGCTCTGGCTCTTGGGGGTGCTCCACAGACCAGACCACATTCAATCAGCCGCCGCCCTCGAAAAAACTGCCTACCTCTTATAAGGACACCTATCAAATTTAGGGCCCACCTAGATAATCTAGGATGATCTCCCCTCAAGATTTAATTATATCTGCAAGGACACTTTTCCAAATAAGCTCACATTCACAGGTCCTGGGAGTTAGTCATCAGCTTCATTCTTCTCTTTTGCTCCAAATAGACTTTTCTGTTTTGCCATACACATGCCCTTAAATGATCACTGACAATGGTTCCCAAGTTCACAAGTCCTCTGGTCAAGCAGGCAGCAAGACCACAGCTATAAACCCCTAGCCCAACTCAACCGTCTAGGGTTCACACTGCCTTCAGGGACCATATTCATTTCCTGGGGCTCCTGTAAAAATTACTATTACCTGTGTGACTTGTAACAATGTAGATTTATTCCCTCACCATTCTGGAGGCCAGGACTCTGAATTAAAGTGTCCACTGAGCTGTACTCCCTCCAGAGCTCCCAGGGAAGGGTCCTTCCTTCCTCTTCTGGCTTCTGGTAGTTCTAGGCATCCTTCGGTTGTGACCACATCACTGTAGTCTCTGTCTCTATCATCAGATGGCCTCTACCAAGTGTGTCAAATTCCCCTCTGCCTACCTCTTTTTTTTTTTTTTTTTAGTACCGTACGAATGACCTTTATTGTTTGTAGTGGGAAGTGGAAGAGGGGATATGGCAGCTCTGGCTCTTGGGGGTGCTCCACAGACCAGACCACATTCAATCAGCCGCCGCCCTCGAAAAAACTGCCTACCTCTTATAAGGACACCTATCAAATTTAGGGCCCACCTAGATAATCTAGGATGATCTCCCCTCAAGATTTAATTATATCTGCAAGGACACTTTTCCAAATAAGCTCACATTCACAGGTCCTGGGAGTTAGGGTGTTCAGTTCAGTTCAGTTCAGTCACTCAGTCGTGTCTGACTCTTTGCGACCCCATGAATCGCAGCACACCAGGCCTCCCTACCCATCACCAACTCCCAGAGTTCACTGAAACTCACGTCCATCGAGTCAGTGATGCCATCCAGCCATCTCATCCTCTGTCGTTCCCTTTTCCTCCTGCCCCCAATCCCTCCAAGCACCAAAGTCTTTCCCAATGAGTCAACTCTTCGCATGAGGTGGCCAAAGTACTGGAGTTTCAGCTTTAGCATCATTCCTTCCAAAGAACACCCAGGGCTGATTTCCTTCAGAATGGACTGGTTGGATCTCCTTGCAGTCCAAGGGACTCTCAAGAGTCTTCTCCAACACTACAGTTCAAAAGCATCAATTCTTCAGCGCTCAGCTTTCTTCACAGTTCAATTCTCACATCCATACATGACCGCTGGAAAAACCATAGCCTCGACTAGACAGACCTTTGTTGGCAAAGTGATGTCTCTGCTTTTCAATATGCTATCTAGGTTGGTCATAACTTTTCTTCCAAGGAGTAAGTGTCTTTTAATTTCATGGCTGCATCACCATCTGCAGTGATTTTGGAGCCCTCAAAAATAAAGTCTGGTGTGAACACATGCAGCTCAACTCACTGCAGTGGCCTGTCTGGTCTTGGGTAGACCAGTTGTCTTTAAACGTTGACTATTCCAAGTCCACCAGTGGAAGGGGCAGTGCAAAGGAGAAAGGACATTGAGAGGGCTGGTGGAGGAGACAAAAGGCATCAGACAGATGCCTCACACCCACACAGGAAGTACTTGCCCCCACCCCTGCCCCCAACACACAAACCTATACACTTAGTGTCATATTCCATTGTTTCAGTCACATTAAGTTTCCCCACATGAACTGAGATTAGGGTCTCAGCCTCTGTTACTCAAATCATTACCCATTCAGCCTGAAATGTTTTTTAATTATTCATTAAGAAATGGTATGTTGCCTTATTCAAGATTCCACATTGTGTTTAGTTGCATTGAGCAGCTTCAATTGCATGCAATACATTCTGGTAAATTTTGTTTTCATTTTCATTCTGTTACAAATGTTTTCTACTTTGTTAGATACACTCATCAATTAAAAGTGGACATTTAATTTCTAAATACATGGGGCTTTTAAAGTATCTTTTATATTAATTTCTCATCAAATACTTTCTCCTCTGCAATCATCCTCTGTGTTTTTCAGTCTTCTAACTTTATTGACGCTTGCAATAGCTAAGTCAAAGATCTCTCTTGGTAAATGTCACATTGCACTTGAAAATATGTGGGCTATTTTCAAATATCTTTTGATATTGATTTCTGACATAATTCCACAGTGATAAGAGAATAGATTCTGTACAATTTTAATGCCTGTAGACCATGAAATTTTTGTACCTTGTTTTATGTCCCTGGATATGTTTCAGTGCCTCTTAGTTCATAGTCTACAGAAATTTGAAAAGAATTTGTATCCCACTGTTGTGTGAAAATCTTAATTATGTTGAATTGGTTCATGGTGCTTTTCAGGTCTGCTATATCTTTCTACTTTTCTATATTATTCATTCTATTAATTTTTGAGAGTTGATATTGAAACTTCAACTAAAAATATGAATTTATCTACTTAAAAATAATTGTAATATATAGTAGAACTATATATAATTTCATTCTGTATTTCTAAGTCTCCTGTAAATGTTTTATTATAACTTCATAATTTAAAAAATAAAAAAAGGAAAAAAAAGATATGTTAAATAATTGAGGTCTATAAATAGACCTCATGTCCAATTCAATATATGTCTAATTCAATATAAAACTACCTATTTAGAGAGTGTGCATATTTACCACTATAAATTCACACATACATTTTTAAAGAACCCCCTCCTGCTGTGTGGAAGGCTATTCAATCGATGAGTAAGAGAGTAATAAGAAGGCATTCATTCAACCATGTTCTGTTATGGGGACATTTCATTAACTCACGGAGCCATGCTAGCAATTCTACTGTGTCGGATTTTCTTTGCTGTGAAAGTTCTTTGTAGCAGCCCAAAGAGATAGTTTCTTCTTTGGAGTGGGGACACCACAGGGACCAAGCAAACAGAGTCTTTGCATCTAGAAAAACAGACTGAAGTTCAGGCAGAAGGATTTGCTTTTGGATCCCATGGAAAATGTATAAGAAATGCACTTACAGGATCCTCCCCCTTTCCTTGAGCCCTGAGAACATCGTGTTTGGTTGATTCCCCTTGAGATGTTTGATCAGTGTAAGTCAAAACAAAACCCACAACTCTGGATTCCACATCCCTTGTCACTTCTTCAAAAAGAGAAAGCCCCAAGCAATCCACTCTGCTGCCCCAAGCACAGTCAAAGTGACATTTGGAGATGAGAGCATATTGTCAGCTATTTTGTCTTGCTCATTCATTTCAGTTTTGTTAGATCCTTTGTTTCTTTGATGCTCAGAATATCGCACCATTTGGCTCTAAAATCTACATTAGAAGAGCATTAATTAAAGGCAGACGCATGCAATGGAGACAGTGTTAAAATTGTGCTTGAAGGTACAATGTAATTAATTTTGTACAAGAGAAACATAAAAGAGGGAGAATGAAACTGGAGGAAAAGCACCACAACCCACAAAATGATAATGAGAAATACAATTGTAGATTAGACAAAATATGAAAAAACATACGGAGTAATTAGACTTCCGGGGGGTGGTGAATCAAAACAAAGAGTCTCCTGCTAAGTACTCAAGAAAATTCAGTGGAGAGCATGCATCTCAAGTATCTCATGCCAAGACTTGTGTTTTCTGTGGATAGGATGACCGGCCCTAAGTATATGCCAGTGGATGGAGAAGAAGATCGTGATGCAGATTTGCTAAGAGCTGGGGAAATGGAGTTAGGACAAGACATAGAAGCAATCCTGTGTAAGGCTTAGAAGCAATCCTTCGTAAAGGAAGAAGTAAGAAACAGACCCAACTGTGATATGGCTCATCTCCCTTCCCAAATGGGCCAGAGCGACGGCAACACATTAAGACTCATATTCCCAAGAGACTTGACATTACAAGGATGGTTATTAGGTCAAACTCAATTTACAATGTCAAGCAATAGTTCATTTGAATTTATTGCATTTGTATTTCCGTCATGCCTTAGGGTGCTGTAATTGAAAGTTATAGAAACCTCATGAAATTGGGTCTAGTAAAACAGAAAAGAAAATGAATCAATACAAAAATCTTCATATGGGAATCCATTATATGGCCCTGTAATCACTATGATAATGACAGTGATCATTTGGTAATAAACATCACAGCCCAGAGTGGGCTTCTTCATGGCAAGTGTGGCTGTTGGTTTTTGCTTAAATGCCACGTAGTTTTATTTAACCAGCAACCAGATTAGACTCTCTCATGGCTGTTCTTCTGTGGAGAGAGGAAAAAATAGGGACTGGCATTAGTTTAGCTGGGTAACAGCTAACATTTGCTTCAGGCTCCATCTGTTCCAGGCCTTAGGCTGTAGTCTTGTTAACAACACCTGTGAGAATGTCCCCTTTCACAGAGGAGGACAGAGGTCCCAGAGCTGGGTGACCAGCAGAGGGCAGCAGACCCAGGAATGGACTCCTGGGAGATTCTGGAGCTCACTTATAACCTAACCAAGTGACAGCAAGGAGATGAAACAAGTGAATCCTAAAGGAAATCAAGCCTGAATATTCATTGGAAGGACCGATGCTGAAGCTCCAATACTTTGGCTGCCTGATGCAGAGTCAACTCATTGGAAAAGACCCTGATGCCAGGAAAGATTGAGGGCAGGAGGAGATGGGAATGACAGAGGATGAGATGGTTGGATGGCATCACTGACTCAATGGACATGAGTTTGAGCAAACTCAGGGAGATAGTGAAGGACAGGGAAACCTGGTGGGCTGCAGTCCATGGGGTTGCAAAGAGTCAGACATGACTGAGTGAACAACAACAGCAATAACCCAAGTCAGGAACAAATCACCACAAGCCTAACTCTTTAAACAGGAGACTTTTATCATCACACAGCTTCTGAGCATCCAGAGTTGGGGTACAACGTGGCTGGGGGGAGGAGATTTCCACTCAGAGTCTTGTGTGATATAAATCCAGGTGGGGCTGGGCTGTCCCAGGAGGCTGGGGAGGAATTGTTTCCAAGTGCAGGCAGGTTGCTGCCACAGCCCTGCCCTGGCTGAGACCCCCCTCAAAGCCCCGCATCTCCAGGTGGTTTCCCACACATGTCCCCACCAGCATCCTTCTTTTCACTCTCCAGTGACACGTGCCACTCACTTTCTCCCCAGCCTTCATCAGCAACACCTGTAGGGTCCCACTTACGCTAACAATCTATTTACAATGACTTAGGGCTTCCCGGTATTCTTGCCTGGAGAATCCCATGGACAGAGGAGCCTGGCAGGCTACCATCTATGGGATCGCAAGAGTCATACATGACTTAGTGGCTAAACCACCACCATAGGGCTTCCCAGGTGGCGCTAGTGGTAAAGAACCCAGCTGCCAATGCAGGAGACCTAAGAGACTAGAGTTCAATCCCTGGGTTGGGAAGATCTTCTAGAGGAGGGCGTGACAACCTACTCCAGCATTCTTTCCTGGAGAATCCCATAAACAGAGGAGCCTGGAGGGCTACAGCCCATTGGGTTGCACAGAGCAGATATGAATGAGCAATTAACACTTTCACTAGACTAACCCCAGCACTCACCTTCTCTCCTTCCTCTAACAGAAAAGCTACTCTCTTTGTGGATATTTAGGTGTCCCTGGTGTCCTTTCCCCAAACTCCAGCCAATCCAGACATTCCTTCTGCTTCCAGGAGGTTCAGGAAGTGGGATGTCAGATGTTCTTCATGGGGACGCATAGCTCTCCTGTCCCTCTGTCCCAGCATCCCCTTTGGGAATCCCATCAGTTCTGCCATGGAGAGTCTGGAGTGGTGCAGACGTCTCATCCCTCCAGCCAAGGGTATGACTGTGCTCTCGACTCTCTTCCCGTCCCTACCATCTGTGCTAACTGATGCTCCCACTGACCTCTTCAGAAAGACTTTTCTTGCTTGGCTTTTCCTGCCTGATGAGTGGTGCAAATGTTAGACCTACCCCCTGGAATCTTAGTGAATTTACCTTGCCAGAGTAATTCAGGCCACTGTGGGATTTCTCAACAGTCAGATTAATTTGAAATATGCTCTTTTATGTGTGATTTTTTTTTTGGTCAGAGCAGAAGATTTGTGATAAAAAAAATGATGGAAGTGGCTTTATAATAAATTATGTACATGGAATGTGGGGTTCGTGCACTTTTTTTCACAGCTGGCATCTCTCAGCTACTGTGAGTTGAAATCTACTTTGGGGTGTTCTTTCTGTCATTCCTGCAGGTGAAGCAGGGAACTGAGTTGAAGAATCAATTCAGAAATTAAGATCCGGGGGCTGATGTCAATGTCCAACACCATATCAAAGTTCTCCGTCTCCTACAGTGAATCTCTAAAGCCAAGCTAAGTGTTGCTGAAGGTCTGCAAATGGCATTCTTTAGTTTTTAACTTTCACAGAATAAAACAGAATAAAATATGGCCCCACGTCCAAAGAAAATCCTGGCTACTGCTTGTAATAAATTCCTGTGTGTGCTCCAGACATATAACCCAACAGCATGCTGGCAGCTCGTTCATTCTGCATGGAGCTTATTTTTATTTGGTTGCAGGGATTAAGGAAGATGTCAGACATGTATATATTAATAATCCCTCTATTTATATGTGTACACTCTTCCAGACACATCTAAATATACATCCACAAATACACACACACACACACACACACACTCACACCAATTCACAGTAGCATCTGTTCTCCAGAAATGTTCCCAAAGAAATAGTTCCAAGTTTTTGTCATGGGTTCTAGAAGGACTCTTTGAGGTCATCTCACCTCTTGCATTTGATCCTGAGTGCTAGTGTTGTTCATTCGCTCAGTTGTGTCAGACTCTTTGTGACCCCATGCACTATAGCACACCAGGCCTCCCTGGCCTTCATTATCTCCTGGAGTTTGCTCTAACTCATATCCATTGAACCAGTGATGCCATCCAACCATCTCATTCTCCACCACCCTCTTCTCCTCCCGCCCTCAATCTTTCCCAGCATCCTGAGTTATTTCTTTAATAGGGAGCCCGCTGTCTCCTGAGACAGACTATTAGATTTTTAGATCTATGAGAAATTCCTTCATTACTTGGGGGAAAATGTCTGTCATCCTATAGTTTCCAGCCTTTAAGAGGTTTTAAATAAGTGAGCCTCTCTAGTGTGTGTTAGTCACTCAGTTGTGTCCAACTCTTTGCGACTCCATGGACTATAGCCCACCAGGCTCCTCTGTCCATGAAATTCTCCAGACAAGACTACTGGAGTGGGTTGCCATTATTGAACCCAGGCCTCCTGCATTGCAGGTGGAGTCTTCTGAACCACCCTGGAAACCTCTCTAACTGGCAGTTATATATGAGAGACCAGATGACAGAAGGGAGTTTAGAATTGAGGATAAACATTTGGAAGTCATCAGCTAAGCCATGGTAACTGTAATTTTGGAAGGGAAAGAGTCACAATTTGTGAGACTGTGGAGTATGAAAGACAGAAGATGAAACGCTGGGAAAAGCGAACCTGCAAGGGTTACTGAAGAAAAAGGAATAAGACTAGAAGACTGCATCGCTCAAGACACCAGCTGTGACAGAGACACTCAGGGGCATAGCTGAAGAGAGCTGATGAAGGGACTAATTAGAGAGATGTGGCAAGTTAAGGGGAAGCCTCATGGGATGGTGAAGCAGCAGACAGGCATTTCTGCCAAAAATCCTGAAATTTGCAAACAGAGGGCACACCTCCCAGAACCAAGAAAGAGGGGTAGATGGAGGAGAGAAATGTCCAGTGGGAGCTCTGGTCCTTCACAGAGAAAGACAGGCCCTGCCAGTGCCTGGGCTACAGAGAACCAGAGGCATGGATGCCCTAGCCCCCCTCCCGCCCTCTGGCCTTCTAGTCCCCGCTCCCATTGCCCACACTGGCTCAAACCAACAGGATCCCAGGAGGCAGGGGATAAGCCTGCCACAGCCCACTAGGGTCAGTTGGGATGCTGCTAAGAAGGGTAGAAGAGATAACCAGTAAGACCTGAGGAGGAGAGAATCAGGAAAAAGACAGACTAATAGTTATGAAAGGCTTGACGGTGTAAAATATTCTAAGGCAGACATCTATCTGAAGAAATTATAGATTTGTTGAGATCCCAGATTTTATTTTATTTTATTTTTTTAAACTTGTTGAGAACCCAGGACTCGGGTACAATTTAACATGGAAGAGGCTTCATAAACCAATGTTTTAAGTGCAGACTATCATGCCAGTGACTCTTAAGGACACAGCAGTAAAGAAGTCTGCATTCCCACAGATGGCTTGAGACCACACATGCAGGAAAGAAGGTGACGGATGGCAAGGCCACAAGAGAAGACGGTGTGGGGTGATTGGGAGCCCCTATAAGTAAGCCAAGTTTGGGCTTAGTATTGGCTGGTGGCGGGGCCGTCCAGTGCATCCAGGTGGTTCAGCACCACCCGTGGCCTCCACCCACTAGGTGCCGGTCACCTCCCCCACCCTCACTCCACAGTGTGACAACCAAGCCCCCAAACAGCCCAGACCTCTCTGGATTTCCTCTGGGGAGACATTTGACCCTGGTTTAGTGACTTCAATTTGGACAGAGGAGGAAAAGCCAATAACGGAGTTACAGGAGATTCCAGTGAGGCAGGAAGGATGAGAGGGCAGGACTGGTGCAGAGTAGATGGTGTGTAGGGGAAGGGGCAATATGGGACCTGGGGAGAGGGGCTTTAGCTTCAGCCTACAGGCTCCTCTGTGCATGGGATCATCCAGGCAAGAATCCTGGAGTACGTTGCCATTTCCTTCTCCAGGGGATCTTCCAGACCCAGGGATTTGAACCTAGGTCTCCTGCATTGCAAGTGGTTTCTTTACCATCTGAGCCACCAGGGAAGACCCTTAGCTTCTAGACCTGCCTAAGCAAAGGGCAAAGTTAATTTGAGTCATGCATTTTACTTAGCATGATATACAGAGTTGCAAGGCATCATGAGATTAGTTTGATGATCTCTGGGAGGACTCCAGGCAATGCGGCCAGTGAACAACTTCATTGAAAAAGGAACTAAAACAGCAGAAATGTCGTGAGTGGTAAAGAGACACTAACACACCTCCCTAGAGTAAAACATCCCTGATCAGAAAACTCAAATTATAGAAACACAAAGAGAAGGGGATTCATATTTTTCAGAAAACACAGTGTCATATTTATTCTTCTTTCTGCGACTTATTAAATTCCCTGCTGCAGTAATTATAGCCATGTATTGTTAGGGAGGTATAAACACTGGAGGGACTTACTACTGTCGGAGATGATTATTAAAACTACAAAATTTTGCCTACGGACTAAAACAAGCAAAAGAAAGTTATTAAAACTCATTTTCAGGAGTCTTCTTGTGTCCTTGAGCTGGGTTCTGAGCAGAATAGGAAAGTGATACTCTGATAATTCTCATTTACTTTATATTTATTAGCAGTAAATCCTGTCTCTCCACCAATGAATCTTTGCAAGTTCTTCTCATTTTTCTAAATGTTCATTTGTCTTTTTCTTGTGATACCTACAGTGCATGAAAATGTTTCTTGATCTGTTCTTGCATTGTGTGTCTCTCTAAAGAAACTGACTAAACTTCAAAGGGGTCAAGTCAAAATATTCTGCCGCCAAAGTCTTGTTAGGAGAGAAAATGCTTTACTGCTATGGTAATCACGTGGCACTTCCTTTCTCGATGCGGACCCTTCCAGCAAACAGACACCTCTGCAGACCCCCTGAAGGCCCTAAGCAACCAGCTCTCTCCTCAGATCTGCTTATCCCACGATGAAAAGGAACCGACAGCTCCAGAGATGGGGGTACTCACTCACATTGGCTGACCGGGAGAGAGGTTAACCTTCAGGGAATCAGAGCATCTTTAAGCCTAGCAACTTGGACCAGAGCATTCTTGCAGGACAAGAGCTAAAATAAAAGCTGCTTTTCCCAATAAATGTAGGCTTTGCTCCAGTTAGAAATACCTTTTATTCTAGAAGGCACCTGAGCAG
This sequence comes from Aepyceros melampus, assembly GCA_006408695.1. Taxonomy (NCBI): domain Eukaryota; kingdom Metazoa; phylum Chordata; class Mammalia; order Artiodactyla; family Bovidae; genus Aepyceros; species Aepyceros melampus. The sequence goes on from SJXQ01010392.1 coordinate 216,799, forward strand.
AGTCGAGATTGTTCTGACTGCTGACAAAAGGGCTGAGGCATCCTCTGGCTTGCTCATTTGCTTATTCCTGGAGGCAGGCAGAATCTCCATGAGGTTCCTGCCCATGGAGGAGTGGTTCCTGAAGATGGTGATCTCCAACATGCTTGTGGTTACCCTGGAATATCTGTTAAACCTCAAATTCTCAGGCCCAACTACAGCTCAATTGAAACGAAAGTAGGCAGGAGGTGTTGGGTGTCAGGGAGTGGCTCTGGGTCCTTGAAGTGTATCTGGGCAGGTCAGAACCTCTAGAGTGACTTAAAGCTGACGAGAACACTCCCAGCTAGGAGTGGTCTTGGTTGTTTTAATGACAACATTTTGTAAGCCTCAATGCAGAGTCAAACTTTTCAGTTAAATTCTCTAAGAAATGGGAGCTTACATCTATTTGAAACCATACTAATCATGACTTTTAACGTGTAGTGCCAGTCAGAGCCGAGAGCCACTGGGATGTGATAGTTGCTTCCAGGACAGAAAATAAGTTGGCAAACCTCGCTCCATTTATTCTGTGGATTTAAAATGCCAGATAAGATTACCTGCTTCAAACAGAGGAACTTTCCAACAACTGGCTCCTTCTTCCACCTGGACTATTTACAGAGAGCAATTGTAAGTAGCATTTCCTCACTCTGTTGGGAATTGCTTTTCCCCTGAGAATTATATTTCCAAATTAAAGATACAGTTTTCCTCATGGCTTATTTCTGGATAGATGAAAGAAATGGAAAAGTTAGAGATTATCAAGTGCTCTTAGTTGAATGGTCAAAATTCTAGTTTACTTATTTTGGTATTGCGTTAGCCTTTAAAATTATAGCCTACCTAATAAAAATGAACACTAATACATTTACTTTAGAACTGCTGATCAATTCTTTTTAGTTACTGACTAGATGATTTACAGGAAAAAAAAATTAATGTTAGGAATCTGGAAACCAAATATATTAGGTGACTGAGGACAGGCATCATTAATTGTAAAACTTTACCAGGGAAATTCTGAACCTATGTTCATAATTCTCATCCTGGGGGAAAAATTAATATTGAAGTTAAAGAGAGTTCATATAATCCATAAAAATAATTGTATTTTAGAGTCTCAGAAAACAGTATGCTTTTTTAAAAAGAGTTCTTTTTTTATTTAGAAATTTAAAAGTACCTTTTCCTTGGGCAATTCTACTTTAATATTGTAATAAATTATTGTGTGTTTTAGGGATAATTTAAACTGTATATATCCAATTGACTGTACACATTTCAGTAAATTGCTTTGTAAGTGCTGCCTGCTAACCTAGAAATATATGTGTGTGCATATGTTTATATATGCATATGAATGTGTATATCTATATCCATTTATTCAATTTAACTCACATTTCAGTGCAAAGATTCATGCTCAGTCAACATATTCATGGAAAGACAACTTATTATGGAAGGCATAAAATCCATAACACAAAATTTTTCATTAAAAAGTAAAATAAAAGGTTATTGTATTAAAAAAGTATAACTTGATACACTAATCTACCAATTATTGTTTTCTTGGTGAACAATCTCACCATTTGCTATTTGCCAAAGCAACAGCATGCTTCTAGAAAATCAGGGCAAAAATAGATGGTTGCCTCCAGAGAAATAGAAAAATGTTTCCTAGTTTTAAAAACCAAAAAGAGAAGGACATTCCATGTGATTATGACAGAAGAAAATGGACTAGATTTAACTTTCCTTCTTAAAAAATTAGAAAATAAGATAAGATATATGAGACAATGTTTATCATACCCTGGACACTAGGAAGTGCAGAATAGTGACTCCCAGGAAGAGGAGTAAACAAATGCAGTGTCCTATCTCCCTGCCTGGGAAGATGTTCCAGGCCACAGTATAGGGAGGGAACACCCAACAGAGCCTGGTGGTCTCATTAAATTGAGGAGACTGATCTCAGAGTTTTCAGAGATCAAAAGGATGGCAGAGTTCTGGAAAGTGAGGGAATAGAGTATGAGAGAGAGAGAGAGTAAGAACGCAGCCTGAGATTTTCAGAGATAACCCCTGGAGACTTAGCTGCACAGTGTACGAATGTGAGAAAACTACCAATTCCAGGGAAAGAAGCACCAGAAAGCAGCAGGTGAGACAATCTTGGGAGCTTACTCATGGCCAAAAATACTTTGTGTTTCTATCACACAGAATGGAGAAATCTCCTGTAACAGGAGACATTGGCATGTGTGTTTAGAAAATACTGTTTGAGCAATGGCATGAATTATCCCCAGACTTCAGGCTGTTTTAGACTCACTCTAACAACACCTAAAACAAGCCTCAAAAGGATCAAATTGATTCCAAGCCACTTAACTATATGCCAAATCAAAGCCCAATAATATTTAAAGAAATACAAAACTATTCCATCAGAAAAAAAGTAAAATTCAGAAAATCTGGTATTTGATTTTAAAAAAATTATCAGGCATCTAAAGAGGAAGAAAACACACCCCATCAACAAAAAGAAAAAAAAAACAGAAAATAGGAAAAAAAATGTATCAATAGATATGAATTTTGAAAGGACAGAAAAGTTAGAATTAGTCAGTAAAGATGTTAAAGAGCTGTTATAAACATAATCGTAATGTTTGCAGTAACATGGAGGAAAGCATGAGCTTGATAGGAGAAAAATAAAAGCTATTTTTTTAATTCAGATATTTGAATTAAAAAACAAAAATAATTTGAATTATAGCAGATTAGACAGTGAAAAAGTGAAGATTAGTGAACTTGATGTCATAGTAACAGATGCTACCCAAAATTAAAACCGTTTATTTTTTAATATAAATATCTATTTTAATCATAGGCTAATTACAATATTGTATTGGTTTTGCCATACATCAACATGAATCTGCCACAGGTGTACACGTGATCCCCATCCTGGACATCCTCCCACATCCCTCCCCATACCATCCCTCTGGGTCATCCCAGGGCACCAGCTCCGAGCATCCTGTATCATGCATCAAACCTGGACTGGAGATTCGTTTCACATATGATATTATACCTGTTTCAATGCCATTCGCCCAAATCACCCCACCCTCTCCCTCTCCCTCAGAGTGCAAAGACTGTTCTATACATCTGTGTCTCTTTTGCTGTCTCGCATACAGGGTTATCATTACCATCTTTCTAAATTCCATATATATATGTGTTAGTATACTGTATTGGTGTTTTTCTTTCTGGCTTACTTCACTCTGTATAATAGGCTCCAGTTTCATCCACCTCATTAGAGCTGATTCAAATGTATTCTTTTTAATTGCTAAGTAATATTCCATTGTGTATATGTACCACAGCTTTCTTATCCATTCATCTGCTGATGGACATTTGGTTGCTTCCATGTCCTGGCTATTGTAAACAGTGCTGCGATGAACATTGGGGTACATATGTCTCTTTCAATTTTGGTTTCCTAGCTGTGTATGCCCAGCAGTGGGATTGCTGGGTCATATGGCAATTCTATTTCCAGTTTTTTAAGAAATCTCCACACTGTTCTCCATAGTGGCTGTACTAGTTTGCATTCCCACCAACAGTGTAAGAGGGTTCCCTTTTCTCCACACCTTCTCCAGCATTTATTGCTTGTAGACTTTTGGATCGCAGCCATTGTGACTTGCGTGAAATGGTACCTCATTGTGGTTTTGATTTGCATCTCTCTGATAATGAGTGATGTTGAGCATCTTTTCATGTGCTTGTTAGACATTTGTATGTCTTCTTTGGAAAATGTCTGTTTAGTTCTTTGGCCCATTTTTTGATTGGGTCATTTATTTTTCTGGAATTGAGCTGCAGGAGTTGCTTGTATATTTTTGAGATTAATTCTTTGTCAGTTACTTCATTTGCTATTATTTTCTCCCATTCTAAAGGCTGTCTTTTCACCTTGTTTATAGTTTCCTTTGTTGTGCAGAAGCTTTTAATTTTAATTAGGTCCCACTTGTTTATTTTTGCTTTTATTTCCAATATTCTGGGAGGTGGGTCGTAGAGGATCCTGCTGTGATTTATGTCGGAGAGTGTTTTGCCTATGTTCTCCTCTAAGAGTTTTATAGTTTCGTTTAGATCTTACATTTAGATCTTTAATTCACTTTGAGTTTATTTTTGTGTATGGTGTTAGAAAGTGTTCTAGTCTCAGTCTTTTACAAATGGTTGACCAGTTTTCCCAGAACCACTTGTTAAACAGATTGTCTTTTCTCCATTGTATATTCTTGGCTCCTTTGTCAAAGATAAGGTGTCCATAGGTGCGTGGATTTACCTCTGGGCTTTCTATTATGTTCCACTGATCTATATTTCTCTCTTTGTGACAGTACCATACTGTCTTGATGACTGTGGCTTTGTAGTAGAGCCTGAAGTGAGGCAGGTTGATTCCTCCAGTTCCATTATTCTTTCCCAAGATTGCTTTGGCTACTCGAGGTTTTTTATATTTTCATACAAATTGTGAAATTTTTTGTTCTAGCTCTATGAAAAATACTGTTGGTAGCTTGATAGTGATTGCATTGAATCTATAGATTGCTTTGAGTAGTATAATCATTTTCACTATATTGATTCCTCCAATCCATAAACACGGTATATTTCTCCATTTATTAGTGTCCTCTTTGATTTCTTTCACCAGTGTTTTATAGTTTTCTATATATAGGTCTTTTGTTTCTTTAGGTAGATATATTCCTAATTATTTTATTCTTTTCATTGCAATGGTGAATGGAATTATTTCCTTAATTTCTCTTTCTATTTTCTCATTATTAGTGTACAGGATGCAAGGGATTTCTGTGTGTTGATTTTATATCCTGCAACTTTACTATATTCATTGATTAGCTCTATTAATTTTCTGGTGGAGTCTTTAGGGTTTTCTATGTAGAGGATCATGTCATCTGCAAACAATGAGAGTTTTAATTCTTCTTTTCCAATTTGGATTCCTTTTATTTCTTTTTCTGCTCTGATTGCTGTGGCCAAAACTTCCAAAACTATGTTGAATAGTAGTGGTGAAAGTGGGCACCATTGTCCTGTTCCTGACTTTAGGGGAAATGCTTTCAATTTTTCACCATTGAGGATAATGTTTGCTGTGGGTTTGTCATTATAGCTTTTATTATGTTCAGGTATGTTCCTTCTATTCCTGCTTTCTGGATAGTTTTTATCTCAAATGGATGTTGAATTTTGTCAAAGGCTTTCTCTGCATCTATTGAAATAATCATATGGCTTTTATTTTTCAATTTGTTAATGGGGTGTATTATATTGATTGATTTGTGGATATTGAAGAATCCTTGCATCCCTGGGATAAAGCCCACTTGGTCATGATGTATGATCTTTTTAATGTGTTATTAGATTCTGGTTGCTAGAATTTTGTTAAGAATTTTTGCATCTATGTTCATCAGTGATATAGGCCTGTAGTTTTCTTTTTTTTGTGGCATCTTTGTCTGGTTTTGGTATTAGGGTGATGGTGGCCTCATAAAATGAGTTTGGAAGTTTACCTTCCTCTGCAAGTTTTCCGGAAGAGTTTGAGTAGGATAGGTGTTAGCCCTTCTCTAAATTTTTGGTAGAATTCAGCTGTAAAGCCATCTGGACCTGGGCTTTTTGTTTGCTGAAAGATTTCTTACAGTTTCAATTTCCATGTTTATGATGGGTCTGTTAAGATTTTCTATTTATTCCTAGTTCAGTTTTGGAAAGTTGTACTTTAATAATTTGTCCATTTCTTCCAAGACGTCCATTTTATTGGCATATAATTGCTGATAGTAGTCTCTTATGATCCTTTGTATTTCTGTGTTGTCTGTTGTGATCTCTCCCTTTTCATTTCTAATTTTATTGATTTGATTTTTCTCCCTTTGTTTCTTGATGAGTCTGGCTAATGGTTTGTCAATTTTATTTATCCTTTCAAAGAACCAGCTTTTGGCTTTGTTGATTTTTGCTATGGTCTCTTTTGTTTCTTTTGCATTTATTTCTGCCCTAATTTTTAAGATTTCTTTCCTTCTACTAACCCTGGGGTTCTTCATTTCTTCCTTTTCTAGTTGCTTTAGGTGTAGAGTTAGGTTATTTATTTGACTTTTTTCTTGTTTCTTGAGGTATGCCTGTATTGCTATGAACCTTCCCCTTAGCACTGCTTTTACAGTGTCCCACAGGTTTTGGGTTGTTGTGTTTTCATTTTCATTCATTTCTATGCATATTTTGATTTCTTTTTTGATTTCTTCTGTGATTTGTTGGTTATTCAGCAGCGTGTTGTTCAGCCTCCATATGTTGGAATTTTTAATAGTTTTTCTCCTGTAATTGAGATCTAATCTTACTGCATTGTGGTCAGAAAAGATGCTTGGAATGATTTCAATTTTTTTTGAATTTACCAAGGCTATATTTATGGCCCAGGATGTGATCTATTCTGGAGAAAGTTCTGTGTGCACTTGAGAAAAAGGTGAAATTCATTGTTTTGTGGTGAAATGTCCTATAGATATCAATTAGGCCTAACTGGTCTATTGTATCATTTAAAGTTTGTGTTTCCTTGTTAATTTTCTGTTTAGTTGGTCTATCTATCTATAGGTGTGAGTTGGGTATTAAAGTCTCCCACTATTATTGTGTTATTGTTAATTTCCCCTTTCATACTTGTTAGCATTTGTCTTACATATTGCAGTGCTCCTATGTTGGGTGCATATATATTTAATTGTTATATCTTCTTCTTGGATTGATCCTTTGATCGTTATGTAGTGCCCTTCTTTGTCTCTTTTCACAGCCTTTGTTTTAAAGTCTATTTTATCTGATATGAATATTGCTACTCCTGCTTTCTTTTGGTCTCTATTTGTGTGGAATATCTTTTTCCAGCCCTTCACTTTCAGTCTGAATGTGTCCCTTGTTTTGAGGTGGGTCTCTTGTAGACAACATATATAGGGGTCTTGCTTTTGTATCCATTCAGCCAGTCTTTGTCTTTTGGTTGGGGCATTCAACCCATTTACGTTTAAGGTAATTATTGATAAGTATGATCCCATTGCCATTTACTTTATTGTTTTGGGTTTGAGTTTATACACCCTTTTTGTGTTTCCTGTCTAGAGAGGATCCTTTAGCATTTGATAGAGAGCTGGTTTGATGGTGCTGAATTCTCTCAGCTTTTGCTTATCTGTAAAGCTTTTGCTTTCTCCTTCATATCTGAATGAGATCCTTGCTGGGTACAGTAATCTCGGCTATAGTTTATTTTCTTTCATCACTTTAAGTATGTCCTGCCATTCCCTCCTGTCCTGAAGAGTTTCTATTGAAAGATCAGCTGTTATCTTTATGGGAATCCCCTTGTGTGTTATTTGTTGTTTTTCCCTTGCTGCTTTTAATATTTGTTCTTTGTGTTTGATCTTTGTTAATTTGATTAATATGTGTCTTGGGGTCTTTTGCCTTGGGTTTATCCTGTTTGGGACCCTCTAAGTTTCTTGGACTTGGGTAATTATTTCCTTCCCCATTTTAGGAAAGTTTTCTACTATTATCTCCTCAAGTATTTTCTCATGGTCTTTCTTTTTGTCTTCTTCTTTTGAGACTCTTATGATTTGAATGCTGGGGCATTTAACATTGTCCCAGAGGTCTCTGAGATTGCCCTCGTTTCTTTTAATTCATTTTTCTTTTTTCCCCTTTGATTCATTTATTTCTACCATTCTATCTTCTACCTCACTAATCCTATCTTCTGCCTCCTTTATTCTACTATTTGTTCCCTCCAGAGTGTTTTTTATCATATTTATTGCATTATTCATTATATAGTGACTCTTTTTTATTTCTTCTAGGTCCTTGTTAAACCTTTCTTTCATCTTCTCAATCTTTGTCCACAGACTATTCATCTGTGATTTCATTTTGTTTTCAAGATTTTGGATCATTTTCACTATCATTATTCAGAATTCTTTATCAGGTAGATTCCCTATCTCTTCCTCTTTTGTTTGCTTTGGTGGACATTTACCCTGTTCCTTTACCTGCTGGATATTCCTCTGTCTCTTCTTGTTTATATTGCTGTGTTTGGGGTGCCTTTCTGTATTCTGGCAGTTTGCAGAGTTCTCTTTATTGTGGAGTTTCCTCACTGTGGGTGGGGTTGTACAGGTGGCTTGTCAATGTTTCCTGGTTAGGGAAGCTTGTGTCGGTGTTCTGGTGGCTGGAGCTGGATTTCTTCTCTCTGGAACTTGTTGGCCCTTGGGTGGTGTTGGTTTCAGTGTAGGTATGCAGGTGTTTGATGAGCTCCTGTCGATTCATGTTCCCTGAAGTCAGGAGTTCTCTGCTGTTCTCAGGATTCAGATTTAAGCCTCCTGCTTCTGGTTTTCAGTCTTATTTTTACAGTAGCCTCAAGACTTCTCCATCTATACAGCACCATTGATAAAACATCTAGGTTAAAGATGGAAATTTTCTCCATAGCGAGGGACATTCAGAGAGGTTCACAGAGTTACATGGAGAAGAGAAGAAGGAGGAGGGAGATAGAAGTGACCAGGATGAGATGAGGTGGAATCAAAAGAGGAGAGAGCAAGCTAGCCAGTAATCACTTCCTTATGTGTGCTCCACAGACTGGACCACTCAGAGATGTTCACGGAGTTACACAGAGAAGAGAAGAGGGAGAAAGGAGTCAGAGGTGGCCAGGAGGATAAAGGGGGAAATCAAAAGGAGAGAGAAAAATCCAGCCAGTAATCAGTTTCCCAAGTGTTCTCCACCGTCTGGAACACACAAAGAGATTCACAGAGTTGGGTAAAGAGAAGGGGGAGGGAGGAGATAGAGGCAACCTGGTGGAGAGTCCAAAGGGGGAGAGAGCAGTCAAGCCAGTAATCTCGCTCCCAAGTAAAAATGGGTACTGAAGATTGGGTTCTTAAAGGTACAAAATTGATAACAAATACAAAAGCAAACGTTAAACATCTAGAGTAGAGGTTGGATTTTCAAAAATACAATATTAAAGAAAAAAAGTCACAAAAATTATAATATATATATATATGAAGTTTGCTTTAAAAAATAGGGTCTCTCTCTCTCTCTTGCAAAGTAATAGTAGGTTATAAAAATGAAAATTAAGGAGTAACAGAGGACTTAAAAATAAAAAAATAAAATAAATTAAAGAATGATAGTAAAAATATATCTAGGACTTTCTCTGGTGTTGTGGACAGTGTGGGGTTGGTTCATTTTTGGATAGTTCCTTGATCCAGCTTATATTTCTCAAGATCTATAGGCCCCTTCCTATGTAGTCAGTACTAACTACAGGGTTTTAATCTATTGCACCTGTCACTTCCAAGGAGGTTCCCTCTGTTTTAGCTTCTTCTGTTTGCTGGTCTCTTCTGTGTCTAATTTCTGCCCTGACACGAGGGGGCAGTGGTGGACACTTTTTTAGGCTCACTTATTCAGTCATGCTGTGGGGAGGGAGGGACGCTGCAAACAAATAATACTGGCGTGTGCTCTCAGTGTCTCAGCCACACTGAGTTTGCCCCTGCTCACAGCATGTGTGCTTTCGCTGTCTACACTGCTTAGGCTCCAGGTGGCTCTGCCGGGAACTGTCTGTGGCCAGCCCTGGGTTGTATGCACTTACCAGGTCTAAGCCGCTCAAGTTCAGGTACTCAGGTAGTCCTCAGAGGCACAGACTTGGCTGGGCTTGCGTTTTGTGCCCTTCCAGGTCCGAGCAACTCAGGTGACCAGGTGTTTGGCAAGAGCAGTGGCTGAGACTTACCACCTTCCCCGTCCCTGCTGCTCAGTTTTCTGAGTGTACAACCAGCGTACCTTCTCAGGAGGATGTTGACTGTCCAGAATTCAAAGAAGTCTTGGTTAGCAACGAAGCCTGCTTGCAGTTTGGTAGATAATGCCTCTCTGGGGCTGCGATTGCCCCCTTCCAGCTCTGGCTGCCCTTGCCTTCCTGTCACCGGAGGGAGATGGGTCAGCTTGTAGCTGGCTAGCTCTGCTCAGTCCTTTGTTCTGTGACCAGGTCTGACAGTGTCTTAGATTAGGGCTTTTCGCGTAACTCTAGTCACTCCTTTGTTCTGTGAGCGGGCCTGGTGGTGTCTTAGGTTAGGGCTTTTCACGTGGTAGCTATCCCACAGTCTGGTTTGTAGCCCAAGGTAGTTCCCTCAGATTGCCCTCGGGGAATGCAGGCCCAGTCCTTACTCTAAGCAATGCAGCACATGCCTCCCTTTCCAGTCTCCACTTGTTAGTGGCGGGTGCAGGCGTCTGCACAGCTTCTCCACTGGGGGAGTTACCACTGGGCACGTAATCTGTGGGGTTTAATTATTTATTTATTTTTCCTCCTGGTTATGTCACCCTCTGTGGTTCCAAGGCTCACCACAGACTAAGCAGTGAGAGTGTCTCCTGGTGTTTGAAAACTTCTCTCTTTTTTAAGACTCCCTTCCTGGGATGGAGCTCCATCCCTACCTCTTTTGTCTCTCTTTTTATCTTTTATATTTTTTCCTACCTCCTTTCAAAGACAATGGGCTGCTTTTTTGGGTGCCTGATGACCTCTGCCAGCATCCAGAAGTTGTTTTGTGGAATTTACTCAGCACTCAAATGTTCCTTTGATGAATTTGTGGGGGAGAAAGTGGTCTCCTCATTCTATTGCTCCACTATCTTAGGACCACCCCCTCCAAAATTAAAACCAAGAGTTTAAAAAGGAGTAAAAAAAGGTGGAACAATAAATCAAACACCAGGGAGTTACAGAAATTTGAAGCAGCCTAACTTTTGTATAAATGGAGTCCCGAGGAGCAGGCATAGAAATATATATACAACTTTGTATATTCCAAACCTGAAGAAATAGTGGTCAGAATGTAGCCAAATTTAATAAAAATTGTAAAATGGAGATCACAGAAGCTGAATGACCCCCACGGAGAAAAAATGTGAAGAAAGCCACACTGAGTCATATCATAAACCAGAGGTAAGGAGTAAAATTCACAAAGAAAACACAAAGAACAAAAACTAAGAATGAGAGCAGACTTCCCATCAGAAACTGTGATCCAGCAGACAAATGAACATCGTTGTTAAAGCATTAAAAAGGGAGGCAGGGACCCTTTTATCTCAGAATTCTATACCATTGAAAAATATCCAAAAAAGAAGGTGAAACAGACTTTTTCAAGAGGAAAGGGGAAACTGCAATGCACAGATACCAGCACTACAAGAAATGTTAAAGAAACCCTCAAGCAGAAGTAAAATGAGACTAGATGGAAAATTTGATCTACACAAAGGATCACTCCTCAGGTAGTAAATGTGTGAGCAAATATAACAGACTTCTTATGCCATTTACTTTCTCTAAAAGATAATTCTTTAATTGAAAATAATAACAACATAATATAGGATGTAAAACATTTATAAGAGAAAATAGGTGACAACAATTGTGTAAAAGCTGGCAAGGTGGTAATGGATGTACACCAGGATAATGTCATTGTAAGTATGTGAAATGGTATAATATTTAAGCATTGACTATGGGACACTAGTCAATAAGTAATATAGACCCCAAAGAAACCATAATTAAAAAGGAGGTATAGTGCATAAGCTAATTAAGAAGATAAAGCTGAATTATAGAAATATTCAATCGATGCAAAAGAAGACAGGAAAAGAGGAAAATGGAATGTAAAATTGATGATTTTTTTTTAACAAACAATGTTGGAAGAACTGGAGATCCATGGGTTTAAAACAGGAACTCAAACTTGACTTCACAGTGTATATAAAAATCAACTCAAAATAGATTATAGGCTGAAATAGACGAGCTCCAGCTATAAAACTTTTAAAAGAGAAAGAAAACATAATTTATGCAAAGATTTCTTACTTGTACAAGGATTTCCTCAGCTTATGCGAAGGTCTTCAATTAGCCACATACATATCAAACACACATTTTTTTTTTTAGGTTTGATTTTATTTTTTTCCTTTAATTAATTTTTATTTTTTAGTTTGTTTTGCTTTACAATACTGTATTCGTTTTGCTACACATCAACATGAATCAGCCACGAGTGTACATGAACTCCCAATCCCGACCCCCACCTCCCCCCTCCCACCCCACACCCTCTTGCTGGATTATCCCTGTGCATCACACATTTTAAAAGAAACATCTGATAAGTTGGACCTCAACAAAATTTGAAACTTTTGGTTTTTAAAAGCCATTGTGAAGAAGTCAAAATGCAAGCCAGAGACTAAAAATTATATATGTGTGTGTATATATATATGTAAATATATTTATATATTCTTTATATATTCTGAAATTAAGTCCCCTAATAAAAAAATGTATCCATGTGTGCTAAGTCGCCTCAGTTGCCTCTGACTCTTTGCAACTCTATGCAACCAGCAGAGCCAGGCTCCTCGGTCCATGGGAATCTCCAGGCAAGAATACTGGAGTGGATTCCCATGCCCTCCTCCAGGGGGTCTTCCTGAACCAGAAGGAACCTGTGACTCATGATCTCCTGCACTGGCAGGTGTTTTGTTGTTGTTGTTTACCACTAGTGGCCCCTGGGAAACCCCCTAATAAGAAATACTTACACTTCAATAGTAAGATGGCAAATCACTTTCTTTAATGGGCAAGATTTAACCATGCAGTTCAGTGAAGACAATATGTGGGTGGCAAATGAGCATATGGAAAAAAAAAAAAATGTGGCATCATTAATCATCAGGGGACTGCAAACGAAAACCACAATGAGCTCTCCCTGCACACCCACCGGAGGAGCTCAGATGAAGAATGTTGGCAGAACTGTGGAGGACCAGGGACCTTCAGACACTGCCAGTGTGGTGTGATGGTACAACCGCCTTGGGAAACGCTGTGACTATTTCTTATAAACAACCACCCACATGACCCAGCCATTCCACTTCTAGTTATGTATTTAAGAGAAATGAAAGCACACATGCACAGAAAGGCCTTAATCCAAATGTTCAGAGAACCTTTCTTATACTAGCCAGTATCTGGAATAGCCTAGCTGTCCATCCTGGTGAGTAAATTAACACCCTGCAGTACCACCATACAAGTGAATGCTTGTTGTTGTTGAGTTGCTAAGTCCTGTCCTGTCTGGTTGTTTGTGACCCCATGGACTGTAGCCCCCCAGGCTCCTCTGTCCATTGGACTTCCCAGGCAAGAATACTGGACTGGGTTGCCATTTCCTCCTCCAGGGGATCTTCCCAACCCAGGGATCGAACTCTTATCTCCTCATTGGCAGGTGGATTCTTTGCCACTGAGCCACTGGGGGAGCTCGCAAGTGAATAGTACTCAGTGATACAAAGAAACTGAACTACTAAGGTCACAGCATCATGGATGAATCTGAAAAATGTTAGATTAAGTGAAAGCAGCCATAAAAGATGACATAGCGTTTGATTCTACTTATCTGAAGTTCTCCCAACAGTCAGACTACAGTGATAAGAGCAGATCCCTGGTGGGCAGGGGCCGGGGGCTGATGCAGGGATTAACTGCAAAGTGCGAAGGAGCACTTTTTAAGGTAACAGAAATATTCTACATCAGTAGTGTGGCAATGGTGACCCAGCTGTATGCACTTGTCAAAACCCATCAAACTGTAGCTTAGACTTAGTGCATTGTATTGCCAATTCAAAGAAAGAAAAATGAAGAGGGGAACAGACAATAAAATAAAGATAATGACAAAGGAGGAGGAGGAAATGGCAACCCACTCCAGTATTCTTTCTTGGAGAACCCCATGGACAGAGGAGCCTAGCGGGCTACAGTTCATTGGGTTGCAAAGAGTCAGACACGACTGAGTGACACTTTCACTTGCTTTTAATTAGCAACCAGAGTTGAGAAGGTTTTATCTGGTGAGTGGTCTGTAGTTGAATGAGTGTTTCTGTACAGACAGTCACACCTGAGCCAGGTCCTGTTTAGAATCAAGTTCTTCTCAGGGGGGACTGAACATGGGTTCTGAGATGTACTTATGCTGTGTGTCAATCCCAGACAATCCCCAGAAGCTGGGAGGATGATGCATAGGGAGGGAAGACAGGAGAACACGTCAGTGGAGAAAGAACAGAAAGAAAGCATGAAGCTGGGTGAGAGCATGTTGCTCGGAGAAGGTGTCATTTCTGTTTCATCACAGATAATCCTTCTCCAGCTCCAGAGGTTTCTTTCTAGCCTTGCTCACCCCCTCATGAATTTCTGTGTTGAGAGTAAAGCCAGCAATGCAGCAGCTGCCCCTGGTTTGCAGGCAGAGCCAGCAGGTGTGGCTGTGGGTCTTCACCCACATCACCATGTGGAGAGCAGGGCTGGGACATGCCCATCACCTGCCCACCTCGAGAAAAGGCTTCTGTCCACTTGCTGAACTCCAGGGATACGTGACTTATATGTAATAGATGTCTCTAGTTTCAACTGATTAGACTTTCCCCCATTCCCTCCCTCCCCTCCCTGAGCAGGGGAAAAATGGAACACTTTCCTTGCCTACCTTGATCCTGAAATTGCCCAGTAGCTGCAGCTTGGCTTCAAGGCCAAGCCTTGCCCAGCTCCCCTGTGGGTGAGCCCTCAGGTCACATTTCCCAGCTGAGGCCAAGAATCATGCTTCAAAGGAAACTTGAAGGTGAGTGAAATTAACAAAGTTTGCGGCATATTTGAAATCACAAGGATGGTCAGGCCACCTGTCTTTATCCTGCCAGCTCCTATTAAACCATCAAAGGCTTATTTGTGTTCCTTTGATGTGGGCTGTAAGTGTATTTCCTGTGAATGATGGTAGATTAAACATTATAAATGGACCCAAAAGGCATAGCTGGAAATGTACCAACCCCCCAGCTTGGGATCACCCTGTATTTCCATTTAAATATCAGCTTCTTACAGTTTTAGCTAAGGCCTATATACTGTATAAATTGGGTGACCTGTTTAAAGGGCAATTAGAGATATTCTTACATTTTTCAAAATGTATAATATCCATACCTGGGTTTCTGCTGGGAGCTATAGTGAGTGGCTTATAGCTGACAACAATGCCACTGAGAACAGAAAGGAAAGAAAAATGGAGAAAACAACCCAATCAACATCTCTGTCAAAGCACTACAGCCAGTTGAGCCCAGCCCCAGCCCCCATTCTGAGAGTCTTTGTGGTCTCTTCCCAGTTCACAGAGGGGATAGGGGAGTGAGGAGGGGGAGGGGCCAGGCAGCAGCATCTGTGGTGAGGTGGAGTCTTCAGCCAGCACACTTTCCTGCCATCGCATCTCTGGAGGAGATGAAAACTGAAGTGTGGGGCTCCCAGAAGTGAGGGGCCAAGACCCTAAATGGAGGAGGATTAAGAGTTGAACCTGATTTTCTATACTCTTGTCATTGAAGTGTCCAAAGCAATACCAGTAAGCCACAAGGAGAACAGAAAAGAAGGGTGAGGCTTTCAGCCATCTCCAGGGCTAAGAGGAGAAGAAGCACATGAGTGCAGATGCTGCCAAGAAAAAAGGGCGCAAGCAATCACCTGCTCGCCTATGGGGCCCCTGGGGTTGGGTGGAACTTGCTGGAGCTCAGGTGAGCGCCTGGACCAACAAGGCAGATGTCATCACTGGAGTCACCACACAGATGGCAACAGTGCAGAGAGGGAGCATAGTCTGTCAGTACAGAGCACGGAGCCACTCAAATACCCTCCCCAGGAAGAACAGTGTGCCCTGACACACGCCACGCACACACACCAAAGCCAAACTGCAGTTGGCAAGTGAAGGCCAAACCAGTGAGTGTTTTAGAAGAACGCACAGAATACCTTATTACCTTGGAGTAGCAGATATGTTTAAGCAGGACACCAGTAGCACTAACCACACAGAAAGAATGATTATTTATCCTTGAAATTGACAGAAGTCATCTTAAGAAGGTGCACAGTCAAGACACAATGAGGAAGAAGATGTGTGTGTGTGTGTGTGTGTGTGTGCGCGCGCGCAAGACTTGTGCCCACAAAAGCCTTTGGCCCAGTATATAAGGAAGAGCTCTCACAAGTCAATAAGAAAAAGACAGATGTCCCGGCAGGAGGAAAAGAAGAATCAAATGGCCATTCCACTTATGACAAAGTCATCGGCAATGTCAATCATGGAAACGCAAATTCAACACCAAACATGACATCAGTAAGCACCTAACCAGAATGGGTTCTTTAAACAGAAAACAGCAAACACTGGCGAGCATGTTGAGCAAACTTGAAATCTCTTGCACTGTTGGTGGGAGATTAAATGTTACAAACACTTTGCAAATCTCTCTGTGAGTGTTCCGAACATGCAGATAATCTATGCCCAAACAACCCACCTCTTAGGGAGTCACTCAACAGAAATTATATTTCTATGCCCTAAAAATATGTCCATGCTTATAGCAGTATTATTTGCAACAGACAAAACATGGAAACAACCCAAACAGCCATCAGTAGTGGAATAAGTAGACTGCAGTTCTATGTACATTTTAAGGTATTACACAGCAATAAGAATGGGCAAATTATTGTGAAATGCACAGTAAGGGAACAGATGTAACAAACATAATGTACAAAAGATCAACTACCAAGGGCTTCCATTGCTCACTGTTCACAGAGAGGGAAACTCAGCTATAAGGATGGAAGTGGATGGTGGGCACTCCTGAGAGAAGGGGACTGTGTGTGGGTAGGGCACCAGGAGGCCTATTTCCCTTGATTCATATTCTTTTCTTGGTCTGGGTGACAGTTACATGAATGTGCTCTTCTATTTGTGAAAATCCATGGATCAGTACACTTCTGATTTACACAGTTTCTGTAACGATTGTTACACTCCAATAAAAATCTTCCTTTTAATCCTCCTACAGGCACATATCCTGTAGCCCAGAATTCCACTTCTTAAAATCTATCTTGTAGATATACTTACATGAAATAAAGATACATGTGGAAGCTGTTGTTTCTACATTTTTACAGCATTGTTTAGTATAGCTAACAATCAAAAGCAGTTTAGTATGGATCCATTTAAATAAATCAAAGTGTATGCGCACAATGCAATATTCTATAACCTTGGAAAAGCGAGGTGATTCCATATGTGTTGGTTTAAAACAATCTCCAAATACGGCTTAACTGCCAAAACCAAGTTACAAAATACAGAGCACTGTATTCACCCATGATAGCTAAATACAAAATAGAGAGAGACAGAGATCTACATACATCTGAAGAATTGCACTAAGTTGATAAGAATGATTCTGGACTGAGACACAAGGCATTCTGATCTGAACTAACAAAGATGAATCTCTTTATAGCTTTTTCTCTCTCTGATATATTTTTATATCATGGACTTACCCTGTTTTCCAACTCTACCCCCAGATACACACTCACACAAAAGAACTAGGAAAACACAGCCCAGTAGGAACACATTTACTGCCAGCTATTTCCATCACTCTTTTTTGCTTTTGCACTGATGGATTCAAGGCATTTCTCAGGTTGTAAGTTAATTCATGGGCATTAATTGTGATGCCATTCTGCTCTTTCCCTTAGTAGCCGCATGGTCATGGAGGCCTCTACAAGGCACTGAGTGTGACCTCCTCTGGCCAGGAGAGGGTGACAGGAGAAGGGGAGGAGCGAGGCAGGGCCGTGGGGAACAGGGCTCAGGAGCAACTAGTCACTTATAGATTATCTATCCTGGCTACTCTTTCAAGCTCTGTGGGGATCAATGCCTTTCTGCTGCTATTGTGTTAAGGGAGGGTGTGCACACATGTGCCTTCGGAGCTCACATGTGTGTGTGCATGCGTGTGTGTGTGTGTGTGTTAAATCTCGGGATCCTTTGTAAAACACATCCTACTCTAATGTGATAGGAAGTAAACTCAATTGCTCGAGTGAGGAGGAGTGGCATTGGCAAGATAGAGTTTTGCCTTAAGCCAGTTTAGTCATTAGGCTGAAAGACGTGAAGCAAACACAATGCATATGTAGATGATAATGTCTTTAATCTACTTTCACAGAAAGAAATTAAGCTGGAAGGGAACAGAGGGAAAATCGAAGCGTAATGTGAGCCGAGAAACAGAATGTCAGTGCTGGGCTTGAAAGGGAGTCGTGAGAAAGGAGCTGTGGGGTGGAAACCAGAGGGACAAGTACCCACGGATTGAAATGAAATCACCTCTTCCACTCCCCAGGGGAAGATCTTAATCCAGAGAGCTGCTGTGTTCTGAGAACTGCAGACATACAGCAGAGATGAGCCTGCCAGCACACAAGGCGTGTGGAGTGAGCGCTCAGTCAAGGCTTGTGGAACTTGTATCTGGGAGAAATGCACAGGAAATGTTGATACTCTACCATGTTCAAGGGCTGCTTCGAAGATTGGATTCATTTGTGCACTAAGTCACTTCAGTTGTGTCTGACTCTTGCTACCCCACGGACTGAGCCCACCAGGCTCCTCTGTCCACGGGATTCTCCAGGCAAGAACTGAAGTTGGTTGCCATGTCCTCTTCCAGGGAAACTTACCAACTCAGGGATCAAAGCTGAGTCTTTTATGTCTTCTGCATTGGTAGGTGGGTTCTTTACCATTAGGGCCACCTGGGAAGCTCTTGGATGCATTTATAGACAAATTAAAAACAAGATCTAATCATTGAAACAAAGAAAGTGTATATATATATGATTTATGTATAATTTATAATTTATACAATGTGTATGCCTTGTACATAATGTAACATACACTATATAAAACATAATTTATAAAATGTCACATATATGTGTGTATTTGTGTATGTATGCATGTGTATATGTGTAGTTAAGGAGAACCAGAAGCAGACAAAAGTAAAAGCAGTGGAGGGAGTTTTTCATTCCTATGATTCCTGTGATGAGAGAAGAGACTCCAGCATAGAACCAGCCTCGGTTCTCATAATACAACCTGAAGGAGAGGGGATTTACAGCCAAGGAGTAAGCTGTGGGGATGCGGACGTGGATGGGGGGAAAATGACTGACAGGATTCGGCAAGCGGAAGAGGAATTCTCCGTGAACCCACCTAACAGGATCCTTGCTGAAAGCAGGTAGGGCGATCAGACAGCGCCTGGGCGACGGTGGGTTTGGGGGTGGGATCAGACGTCAGTGTAGAGGTTCTCCATGCGTTGCCTCAGCAGGATTCCAGCAAGTCTGGATCTCACAAGGGAAGCAGGGGGATGGGCTGTGCTGGGGAAACGGTTCGGGGGAGCCTGACTGAAGTCTGGTCAAGAAGAATGCTTATCAGTTTCAAGGATATTCTTTGCAACATCGCTTATAATGAAACTATACCGCAGCAACCTAACAGTGGATGATTAGCTGAGAATTCAATTGTCCTTATAGTTGCGTTTTTACGCTATGGAATACAAAGCAGCTGTTACCACGACTAAGCCTGCTCTACATACTGACACAGGAAATTTCCTGAGATCTAAACACTGAGAAGCAGACTGTATTTTTAGCATAATTCCACCAATGTTTAACACGCACCGAAGACTCTGTACCTCTGTAAGTACAGGTCTATTGTACAAACAGGTGTAAAAAGTTCTGGAAGGACACCTCAGAATCACCAGCAGTGATGGGGATGGGGACCAGACCAGCCTGTGATGTAAGGGGAATTCTCTTTTGTGTGATGTTTTATGGTTTTAACAGAGAGAACCCACACAAATACTTGTATAGATTTTTATGCTGGGTAATATAGAGGGTGCTTGGAAGACAGAATTTACAGGTTGGTCGGGGAGAGAAGAAAGACCCAGGAGATAAAATAATAGCTGGGCTTTTGGATGTTTGTTAGGTGCACTGTGCCGAGTGTTCTCCAGGGGCTGCCTGGTCCTCAGGGAACACCATAAGATGGTACTGCTAGGGCTCAGAGGTGGAAAGGCTAAGATCACCTGTCCAGGTAAAAGGTGAAGCTAAGAAAGGAAACGGGGCACGCTGACTTCAGAGCCTGTTTAACCCCAGGCTACAGAAATGATCAGTAACAACAGCACTTTACAAAAGTGGAAGGGATTCCTTGGCCAATAAGTTTAGCCTCAGGAAAGAAGGAAGAAGGGGAGGTGGGACTGAGTTGAGGGGGGGAGGAGGAGCTTTTAGAGGTTCAAGTCTTTAAGCTTCATGAACTGGGAGAAAGAACAGAGCAAAAGTTCCACATTGGGGAGGGGGGCCTGTAGACAGCCTGTATACAGGGACGGGTGGTGATACTGAACGATCAAACGGGAACAGAATGTTCTCATACAGGAACAGCAGGAATTTCTGGTCTTCCCTTTTCATTTATTTATTCATCCTAGGAATCCAATCAATGAATGAGTTAGACAGCAGATATATATCTAGAAGAATAAACAGGCTAGTGATGGAGATAAAGAAATTACCCAGAAATCAGCACAGAGAGAAAAGCCGACAGAAAACAGGTTAAGATTCAGTGACATGGAAGGCAGAACCAGTTGGTCCAACAAACATTTAATAGGAACTCCAAGAAGGGAATGGAGACAGAAGACGGGGGGCAGTATTTTATTTAAAGACACATTACTTTCCACGATGAATGAAAAATAAAAATGTAATAAACAGGATACATTTTAGAAAGAGAGACATACAAAGTTATGTGACCAAGTGGGAGGAATGCCCTGGAAGATCAGGGTGAGGCTGTCACTTATTGTTCTTTTGAGAATGAGAATGACGAGAAAGATGCTGTTGACGACCAGTACGGCACCCAGGGCCATCCTTTCTGAAGATAAACCACCACTTCTACATCCATTATGCATTTAACACTGTGATCACCTGGGTTAACAGATGAGCTGACGGAAGCTTTAAAAAGATTAAATACTTGCTCCAGGTACTGATGGCTTTGAACTCGGGACAGCTGACTGTAGGGTCAGCAAGGCAGGCTCTAATAACAATGACTTGATGTGGAGGAGAGTGCCGACCGATGCGTGTCCCCAGAAAAAATGAACAAAGTCAGCAGGGATGGCAGGTGCTTCCTCAGCCCACAGCCCTGGGCTCAAACAAGCCAGAATGTCAAGTTCTACCAGGACTCAGTGACCAAGCTCACAACTCCGCTGACAACCATGCACAGATCAGAACACTCACAGGAGGTTGCGCTGGGATTAATCAGCCACAGAAATCAAAACTCTCAAGGCTCAAGGTCATGATTCAGTGACTCTGATACACACAAAACAATTAGCAAAGACACATTTGGGAGAATATTTGGCTTTTTCGAGACAAGGGGTTAATTTGAGCCTAAATGAAGAGTTTTTAAATTGTGAGGTAGAGCAAAATAAGATATTTTCCACATTTTAAACAAAGTTCTCCTCCGGGGAAGCTAGTTTACACATCCTTGGAGACTTAAAGTCCTGCTGCACCTTTGGGTCTCAGGCTTGGCAAGGACACAGAAGGACCAAGAACATAGAAATATAATCCTGAGGATAATATTTCAGTGTTTATCCAAGAAGAGGAATCAGCTAAGGATCTTATGTGGTAAATTACAGAAAGATTGCTTCTACTGGTAAAAACATTATCAGGAATTGCTCAATTATGGTTAAAAACAGACTAAAGACTCAGAATCTGGGAATTTGGGGTTTTAAATAATTCTCTAGCTAGTGGAGGCAGATTGGAAAGATTGAAGGCAGAAGGAGAAGAGGGCGACAGAGGATGAGATGGTTGGATGGCATCACTGACTCAATGGACATGAACTTGGGAAAACTCCAAGAGATGGTGAGGGACAGGGAAGCCTGGCATGCTGCAGGCATGGGGTGGCAAAGAGTCAGACATGGTGACTGAAAAGCAAAAACAACTAGCTATTGTAACAACTTGAGAATATACGTGTATTTTGGCTTAAAACTACCTTAAATCCTGTAAGGAATGGATAGCAAATAAGTGTGAAAAAAGTTTACCATCACAGTGACCTTTCATATTAGGCAAGATATATTGTTTAGAAGGAAAATAATAGAGACTTGGAGGGTGCGTGGGGGGCTTTCATCTTTCTGATCATCCAGTTGCTGAGGACCCATCTTCTGTGGCTATGAAAGAGCCCAGATCTGGTGCCTGCTGTCTCCACTCGCCCCCACCACCTCCAATCATCCTCACCACCTCCACTCACCCCCATTGCCTCCGTCCACCCTCTGCTGCTGCCAGGGGGACTGTAAGAGAAGTCTCATGGTTTCCATGTCAGAGGACCACAGCAGTGTGCAAAGATACCTCCCCATGTTACATGGCTAACAGCCAATGTCATCTGTTGCTTGGTCTAGATAAGTAAAAATCATGTGAACACCTAGGTCTTAACAGATCAGAGAAAGATCACTTATATGTGACATAAGGAGAATGGATTTAGAGTCAGGCTCCATCTAAACAAACTTATTTCACCATTTATTTTCTCATTGATTAAAACTGAGGTTAGAAAATGTTTTCTGTGAGGCTCAGACAGCAAATAGCTTAGGCTCTGTGGGCCACCTGGTGTCTTGTTGGAAGGAGGGACAGACACTAGATTGGAATGTCATGTCATTCTCACATGTTACGAAATGTGTTCTCTTTGAGAATTTTTTTCAACCATTAAAAAAATATATAAAATCACTTCTTAGCCAATAAGCCATACAAAAACTGGCAGGGGCTGGATCTGGCCTCTGGGCTGCAGTTTGCTGATTCTGGGGCTAAAATGCATGCTCCCTGTGGCCAGGTGTCAGTCACTGGCTGTAACTGCTCTGTTCATCAGTGCTGGCACATAGCAAGTGCTCAGGATGTGTGCGTGGGATGAACCAGGGAACAAGAGGAAGGGAGAATCTCACAGACTTGGCACACATGCCACAGAACAGTGCCTATGGAGGCACAGGAAACCCATGAAACCTGCTTGGGGCCTCACTAAGGAACTAATCTTTGGCACTTTAATGCTGCAGGACTCTATGCTCTTCGCTCGATTCTCTTTTTAAAATAAAGCCCAATCCATATACACATTTTTAGGTCTCCAGATTTCATTAACCACCTTTGAAAATGCCACTTCTCTCTTCCTGCCAAGTCTATGAATACTTTGACGGCCTACCATGCTCTTGGCATATTTTCTTGGCACCTTTCAGCAGCAGGGGTATACCAGTCCCTGCCCTGAGAGGAGAGAGAGAGTAAATAAAACCCCAATAATGTTCTGACTGGTACTTGAATGTGGGTTAAGCCACTTGTAAAACGGTGCATTAGGTGGTGCAGGTGGAAAGCGCCAGGCAGAGTCCTGGGGTGTGCACCCACTCTCCCTATCTTGATTTTCTGGGATCTCAAGGACTCCTAGACAGGAGGATGCAGGAGGATAAATAAGAATGGAGTCAAAGAGAGAGACATAAAACTGAGGCCACAGAAAACTGTTACCACTAACACCACTAAGAACACGGTTTCTACAGTTTTCCTGGGTACGAATTCAACAGTGCATACAAGTCCCTGGAGTCTGCCTAGCAGGTCGGTCAGATCCAAGACTCAGAATCAATCCTTTCTCTTCTACGGGAGGCTTTTCTTTCCAATAGATGTTTGTTTTTAATAGAGCACAGGGGGATCAATCTTTGACACACGAAGAAAAATCTGAGATATGTCAGCATAAATGGCTCTGTAACGAATTGCATGGTTACTGGGAAGAAAACCGCCCAAATAACACTTTCTTGATCATAAAAAAAATGATACTGTTCAGAGAAATAAATGGCTTTTCCCCCTTTCCAACTTAATCAAGATTTGATAAGCTTCCTCGAGGTTGACCAGTTGGCATTTGGAGCACAGAGTCAGACACGACTGAAGCGACTTAGAAGCAGTAGCAGCAGCAAGTGTTCTGGGGCTTCCCTGGTGGCTCAGATGGTAAAGAATCAACCTGTCAGCGCAGGAGACCCAGGTTCAATCTCTGAATTGGGAAGATTCCCTGGAGAAGGAAATGCAGCCCACTCCAGTATTCTTGCCTGGAGAATTTCATGGACAGAAGAGCCTGGTAGGCTACAGTCCATGAGGTAGCAAAGAGTTGGACACAATTTAGCAACTACACAGCAGCAGCAGCAGAAAGCTTTTTAACTGCTGGCAGTTTAATACCAACATTCCTCCCCGGCTGCACCAGAGAGAGCAAACAGATGCATCTAGGTAGACATGTAGGCTGAGAAACAAAAGACTAAGTAGACAAATTGAACGAAGTGGCTTCACTTTAGAGAGAAAGTATCAATGGAGTCAAGGGGACCCCTTTGTAAGTGGAATGAGATTATAAATATTACTGTACATAAAATAAATCCTATTTATATTTCTTTTAAAATTATATATATTTTAATTTTGTACACTGCTGTTTGCTGTCAATGAGAATACAACATCATTTAACTCAACAAAGGAGGGGAGGAATGGAAAAGAAAAAGAAATTTGCAGTCTCGAGGGGACAGATATCTTTGCAAGTTGAAATGATCCATTTTCCAACAGCGAATCCTTCAATTACTTGCATAGATGGCAGCGTTGGCAAGTGGTTTGGAAACAAGAGGTTGGCAGAAATAATAGAAAACACACTGGCAAAGAATTAAAACAAAGAAACAGCAACCGGTCTGAAGTGTGATTGTGGAAATGATAGCTTACATTCCGCCTTCCACCACCGTGGCTGAGTTCTGTCACAAACTTGTATTGTTTACAAGTCAAAACAAGCTTTTGGCAACAGCCACACGGACTCAATCCTAACTGAAAATTAAGCTATACTCTGGCCAGTGATAAACACTCCAGGGTCGGAATCTTGTCGGCTTCTGGGCTTGTGGTATGTCTGGAGAGGAGAGACTATGTGTGTTTTATTTTTTCTTCTCTATTGTAGATGCCTCTGTGGGAGACGCTTTAGCAATGTAGGTGTGGACACAGTGGGGGAAGGAGAGGGTGGGGCAAATTGAGAGAGCACCATTGACATATATACACTATCATGCATGAAACAGACAGCCAGCGGGAGGCTAAGTAACTAACTCTGGGAGACAGTGAAGGACAGCGAAGCCTGGCGCACCGCAGTCCATAGGGCCACAAAGAGTGGGACGCAGATGAGCAACTGAACCACAGCAACAAAGTGGGGGCTGCTAGAAACCACAGGGAGCACAGCGCAGAGCTCTGTGATGACCTAGAGGGGAGGGCTTGAGGGGGTTGGGAGGCAGGCTCTAGAGGGAGGGCATATAGTTACAGTTAAAGCTACAGCTGTAGCTTAGTTATAGTTATCAGAGGATAACTCCAGTATTCTTGCCTAGAGAATCCCATGGATCGAGCAGCCTCGTGGGCTAGAGTCCACAGGGTCACAAATAGTCAGGCACAACTGAAGAGGCTGAGCACACATAGTTATAGTAACAGTTACAGTTACAGTTATAGTTGTGACTGATACAAGTTGTACAGCAGAAACAAACACAACATTGTAAAGCAATTATCCTCCAATTAAAAGATTATTTTAAAAAGTGCGATTGTCTTTTGTCTTGCTTCCTCCAGATACTGAGAGGCTTCTTAGACACAAGTTGTTAGTGGCGAGGCTGGCATTTTAGAGCCACAGCGTATTGGATTTCTCTTTAGAATGAAAGCTTACATTTTGATGATGTTCTGCACCAAAATCAGTCACGCCCTCAACCTTCTGCTAAATCACCCCAGGGAGCCTTGGGCTTCCCACGTGGCATTAGTGGTAAAAAACCCACCTGTCAATGCAGGAGAAGTAAGAGATGTCGGTTCGATCCCTGAGTCAGAAAGATCCCCCAGAGGAGAGCATGGCAGCCCATTCCAGTATTCTTTCCTGGAGAATTCCATGGACAGAGGAGCCTGGTAGGACAGGAACTATGGGGTCACAAAGAACTGGACATGACTGAAGCGACTCAGCACACAGGCATGAGCCTTCTGTACATGTGACCATCATGAAACAGGAATTTGTTCTTATCCCCCCCTTTCCTCTTTCTTCGTTCCTCCCTTTCTTTCTTTTTCTTTATTTCTTAATGTCCCCTCCAGGGGATGTTTCCAACCCAGCGATCAAACCCAGGTCTCTCGCATTGCAGGCAGATGCTTTTAACATCTGAACCACCAGGGAGGCCCTAACTGGACCATGGATGTCCCAAAAGCTAAGCAAATGGCCTTGTGTTTTAAGATCAGAAAACAAGGTAATCAGAGATACCAACAAAATATAAAACGATCGTTATAAAAATGAAAACAAGCATGACAAATTATGCTGCAGTTGTTTGACCAAATCTGGAAAAATGACAGTAAATAGAATGGAGTCATCAGGGAGTTTCATCCCGTTAAAATAGACAGAGAGCATCTACCTTGTTTATGGGATGTGGTTGGTACCTGGTCTCCATGGTGACCTTACATCTGAACCAGCTTCTGGGAGGGAGAAGCCCCCTACATGGATCAAGCAGAGCAAACAGAACATTGTAGCACCTTCTTCCCCTAGCTGTAAATTTACTTGTGTTTCTTAGGTAACTTCAGATTCCAATGGATATTACATGAAATGTCAACATTGTTTGCAGCAAACTATTTTTTTTTAAACCTAGTACTTTTAATCATATTGTCAAAACCCAAATAAGCCAATGTATCAAGTTTTTCTTCATAATGTGGTTTAATTACATGAGAATCATCCCCACTAGGAAAAAAAAAAGTAATAGCTTGAGGTAGCAATTTCTTAATCACACCAAACCCAGTTAGTAGGGTTGGCCTTGAGATAAAATGAGTAATTACCAAGCTCATTAGAAGCCTACAGAGAACCAGTTAATAGTAAAGGATTCCCAGATGATTCGGAGGAGAAAAAAAAGAGAGAGATCTTTCACTGGTATGTTTAAGGAAAAGATAATAGAACCCACTGATATTCTGGAAAGGCAAGGACCAGAGCTTTTGGATGAGCTGCCCTAGGAGAGAGATCCCGAAAAACAGCCAAAAATGACCTTTAGTTGATGGTTCTCTCTCTTTCCTTCTGGCCTCTGCATTGACCACGCAGAAGGGCAGATCATTTCTTCTATTAAATTCTGTTTCTAGCTCAAATATTTGTACACTGGATTTCTGAGCACCACATATAATTGAACTTTCACCTGAGGTAGGTTTGGAAAATTCATTAGAGTGCCTATATGCAGCCAAGAAAAATATAGTCTAAAAAATGTTTAATGGTGAAGAAATTTATAGGATATCATGTTAAATGAAAAAGCACACCACAAAGACTGCCAGTCAAGGACATAAGTAAATGCATTTTCTCCCCACGGCTTTCTCAAAATCCACTGAGAAAAAAAAAAAAGAAATAAACAATACCAAGAGGGGAAAAAACCCTATGTTATCAATGAAAAAGCAAATTGCTAATTGTCACAAACATGACAATTAGCTGCCAGATACTTTGAAATCTGGGCATGGGACAGATAGAATAGGCCCCCACACACCTGCTTGGAGCCCATAGATTTCATGTGACCAGGTAGATGTAGAGAATCAGAGCTTATTGGAGGAGTTTGTCAATGATGACAGTCAGAGAAAACTCAAGATGCGCAGGTAAGCTCAAATCTCAGATGAACGATGGAATGTGTCTCAAATATTGCATGGGATGCGAAAAAGTGAAAGTGTTAGTCGCTCAGTCACGTCACTGAGTGATCTTTACCCCATGGTCTGTAGCCCACCAGGCTCCTCTGTCTATGGAATTCTCCGAGCAAGAATCCTGGAGTCGTTGCCATTCCCTTCTCCAGGGGATATTCCCAACCCAGGGACTCGACCTCCGTCTCCTGCATTACAGGCGGATTCTTTGCCATCTGAGCCATGCATTGCATACAGTTTCCCTAAAAATCACCCATTGCTCATTTGATGTTCAAATCTGATGGATGTCCTAAAGTGTACAGAATCGTGTTTACTCAGCAGAAGACCAAATGAAGCCCATGGGCTTCATTTGCTTTTCACAGTTTTTAAAATGCTTAAATTTACTAACATGTACAAATGAGATTTTGATTAAAATTTAGGTTTTTTATTCCTCTTGAAAAACGTGATGATATGTCCAATTTCATACAGCAAGAGGCGGGGTCCCCCATGAAGGGAATGCTCATGTACAGGGTTATTTGATTTCTTTCAAGGTCTGTGACCCTTTAATTCATTGGCATTAATGCTTAGCTCTTGGAAGTTCTGTTTTGTTTGGTGTTTGGGTTTGCTCATCTCTCCCTTGGATCTGCAGGTATGAGATGGTGGCAGAAGCTAAGATGCCTTGTCAGCCACCTGGCCTGATGGAGGAGCACCATGGCCATGAGCTGAAGAGTCTTCAATGTCAGGCCATTGTGGAGTCTGAGCTTGAGTCTGCGGGCTAAGGCAATCGGCTGCAAGTGAGGAAACAGAAGATGGTGCTGCCTAGACCTTATTAAAAGACAAAATAGTTTTTCTTTATACACAGAAATAGTAACCTCAGAATTAGTCCTTTTCTGTAGAAAGTACTCGATCTCTTATCAGCACACATTGTGGAGATAGACTTGGGAATGGGGGATAATTAACTTCTGGTTAATCTGGCTAGCAAAGGTCCATCTACTCAAAGCTATGGTTTTTTCAGTAGCCATGTATGGATGTGAGAGTTGGACAGTTGGAGGTTAATTACTTTACAATATTGTATTGGTTTTGCCATACATCAACACGAATCCACCACAGGTATGCACGTGTGCCCCATCCTGAACACGTGCATACCTGTGGTGGATTCGTGTTGATGTATGGCAAACCAATACAATATTGTAATTAACCTCCAATTAAAATAAATAAATTTATATTAAAAAATAAAGAAAGTTGAGTGCTGAAGAATTGATGCTTTTGAACTGTGGTGTTGGAGAAGACTCTTGAGAGTCCCTTGGACTGCAAGGAAATCTAACCAATCAATCCTAAAGGAAATCAGTCTTGAGTATTCATTGAAAGGACTGATGCTGAAGCTGAAACTCCAATACTTTGGCCACTTGGTGCAAAGAACTGATTCATTGGAAAAGACCCTGATGCTGAGAAAGATTGAGGGCAGGAGGAGAAGGGGACGACAGAGGATGAGATGTTTGGATGGCATTACCGATTTGAAGGACATGAGTTTGAGCAAGCTCTGGGAGTTAGTGATGGACAGGGAAGCCTGGCGTGCTGCAGCTCATGGGGTCACAAAGAGTCAGACACAACTGAGTGACTGAATGGACTGACTGAACTGAACTGACTAAACCATAGCTTCTGGTGGTTGAGAGATTAGGTGATAGTTTTTAGTATCTTTCTTTGTATTTTTCTGTACAGCTTGATTTTTATATAGTAAGTGGTTTCATTTTTAGCAGAATATTAAAACCATTATTCTTAAGTAAATAGAATAATCTACAACTACCCCCAAACATATCATTTATATTACCCCAAAATATTAAGGCTTCCATGGTGGCTCAGATTGTAAAAAAAAAAAAAAAAAAAATTTCTGCAATGCAGGAGACCCTGGTTTGATCCCTGAGTCGGGAAGATACCCTGGAGAAGGAAATGACAACCCACCCCAGTATTCTTGCCTGGAGAATTCCATGGACAGGGTACCCTGGAGGGCTACAGACCCTGGGGTTGCAAAGAGATGGACACAACTGAGCAGCTATCACTTTCATTTTTCAAGATGATAATAATGGCTGTGTATGGATGATAGGATTATAGATTGCTTCTGTTTTTTGTTTGTTTGTTTGTTTGTTTGTTTTTGGTATTTTTCCTACTGTCTGCAATTCAGTTCAGTTCAGTTAAGTCCTCA
This sequence comes from Aepyceros melampus, assembly GCA_006408695.1. Taxonomy (NCBI): domain Eukaryota; kingdom Metazoa; phylum Chordata; class Mammalia; order Artiodactyla; family Bovidae; genus Aepyceros; species Aepyceros melampus. Next base: position 246,234 of record SJXQ01010392.1, read on the forward strand.
GTCAAGTCTGACTCTTTTCAACCCCATGAACCCATGAATTGCAGCATGCCAGGCTTCCCTGTACACCACCAACTCCCAGAGCTTGCTCAAACTCATGTCCATCAAGTCCGTGATGCCATCCAACCAACTCATCCTCTGTCATCCCCTTCTCCTCTTGCCTTCAATCTTTCCCAGCATCAGGGGCTTTTCCAACGAATCAGTTCTTCACATCAAGTGGACAAAATATTGGATCTTCAGCTTTAGCATCAGTCCTTCTAATGAATATTCAGGGTTAATTTTCTTTAGGATGGACTGGTTTGATCTCCTTGCTGTCCAAGGGACACTGAAGAGTCTTCCCCACACCACTATTCAAAAGCATCAATTCTTCAGTGCTCAGCTTTCTTTATGGTCCAACTCTTACATCCATACATGACTACTCAAAAAACCATAGCTTTGACTAGATGGACATTTGTCAGCAAAGTAATGTCTCTGCTTTTTAATATGCTGTCTAGTTTTGTCATGGCTTTTCTTCCAAGGAGCAAATATTGTTTAATTTCATGGCTCCAATCACCATCTGCAGTAATTTTGCAATTAGCGAGCATTAATTTTACATTTAAAATACAATAAATGATATTTCTTAAAAGAGTGAATATTTGCCAAACCAAAATCCATGGAAAGGGACAAAGGCTACAGAAGAAAGAGCTCTTTGGTCTGGTCCAGCCTGATTATAAAAAGTGGGGGGAAAGGAGCATTTCTTTCATCCTTTTAAATGATTATGCTGATGTTTAATACGCCCAAGTCTCCCCTAAGAACTCATTTTCCCTCTAAATGGCCCTTCGTAGATCAATAAATCTGTCCTTTTTACAAAATTATTTCAGCTTTCTTCCCACCTACCCTCATTTTATTTGGAGAGACCAGAAAGCCTCTGAAACCATCCGCCCTCTTGAAGTTAATGTATTCATTAGTTATAATTGCCTCCAAAATGTCCTCACCAATCTTGGTCTCCTAGTTACTTAATGGTTTTGATTGGATGTAGAACCTTTTATCTGGGTTAATTTACTATTCATAGTACAATGATGGAGTATTCATTTTGTTACCCAGATTACAGCAGTAAATGGAGTTATATATCATCCACAGGAAAGCTCCATGGGAGTTTAGTGTTAAAATGCCTTTCAGGCATCTTAAAGTAGAAAACAAAATTCCTGCCAAAAGTTTGTCATTTTCAGCATTTCTTGCCCAAACTTGTAGTTGCCCATTGCCCTCATGTGAATGGATCTGCCTGTCAATGCCCAGGCTGTTCTTCTAGGTTTGAGATGTGTGGTGGGGATCACAGTGGGGGGCGGGAATCTACTATAAGGATGCAAAGAGGAGAGTGTGGAGTCAGAGGCAATTAAAACTCGTAGGAAAGTCTAGATTTGCTTGAACATAATGTGCCCCTGAATTTCCTTCCTACTAGACTGTAGATTGTACCTAGATCCTAGTTAACGTTCAAGTTTCCACCCTCCTGATTTCTGAAGTGCAGACCATATCTAGGCATTCTGTTCTGCTGATGGTGCTGGTGGTTGAGTCACTAAGTCGTATCCTACTCTTGTGATGCCATGGACTGTAGTCCACCAGCTTCTCTGTCCAGGGGATTCTCCAGGCAAGAATACTGGAGTGGATTGCAATTTCCTTCTCTAGGGTATCTTCCTGACCCAGAGATCAAACCCGAGTCTCTTGCATCTCCTGCATTGGCAGGTGAATTCTTTATAGCTGAGACACCAGGGAAGCCCTATAAAAATACACTGTGGGGCTCTTGTATGGCAAAAGAAAAGGACTAGAAACAAAGTATATGTCCATCACTGTTGCAAAGTTTGCTAGATTTTGGTAGATCCACACAGTTATTAATAGTATGTGACCATTTTTTAAAAGAGTCTTGGAGGGATTTCTAAATGAACAGACTGTTCAATCCCTTCCTCAAAAACAGGATAGTGAAGTGGATAGAAATAGTATGAGTGTGTGTGTTGTGTGTGTGTGTGCGTGTGTGGTGTATGTGTGTTGTGTGTGTGTAGTTTTTGTGTGGTTGTGTGTGTTGTGTGTGTGTGGTATGTGTGATGTGTGTGTGTGTGGTGTGTGTGTGTGTATGGTGTGTGGTGTGTGTGTGTGTGTGTGGTGTGCGTGTGTGGTGTGTGTGTGTGTGTGGTGTGTATGTGTGGTGTGTGTGTGTGGTGTGTGTGTGTGGTGTGTGGTGTGTGTGTGTGGGTGTGGTGTGTGTGTGTGGTGTGTGTGTGTGTGGGTGTGGTGTGTGGTGTGTGTGTGTGGGTGTGGTGTGTGGGGGTGGTGTGTGTGTGTTGTGTATGTGTGGTGTGTGTGTGTGGGTGTGGTGTGTATAGTGTGTGTGGTGTGTGTGTGTGTATGTGTGTGATGTGTGTGCATGGTATATGTTTAAAGATGCACACAAGAATATGCAATCACCCAAAGGTTGGTGACTTTAGGGGTTAGATTACAATGATGGGGACTCAGGAGATTTTTATGAACTTCATTTTATTTCTCTGTGTTGTTCCCTTGTTTTAATAAAAACATGAATTATTTACATAATCAGAAGAAAAAAATACTGAGTGCTTGGGTTGAACAAAGTAGGTACGGCAGTAATAGGGTAGAAATTAGCTTGTGGATGGAGGGGTCCTATGTCCTTTAGGCTGGGGACCTTGGGAATATTCAGAGGATGAGCACTTTCACTCCAAACTCCTTGTTCCGAAGCCATCGTCCCTCTAGTCAGTGGTCTGGGCACTCAGGGTACCTAACATCTTACACAAACTGAAGTACAGTCTTCACATTGTGAACAAGAAACCCAGATTCCCTCCGGAATCTAAATCTGAAACAAACAGAAACATCTGTTTGAATAACAAGCAGTTTGGCAGGCATGTTCAGAGGGCAGGAATAGGCTGCTGATCAGACATGGACATCTGAGATCCTGGCTGGGGAGTACTGACAGTACAGAGTCCTCTTAGCATATGGGGGAGCTGCACACATCTACCCCAGGCCCACCAAGGTCACGTGCCCTCTCGGTCGCAAAATTAGCTCACCCAGGATGAGAAGACTCGGCCTCTCTGATTGTCAGAGAAATAGCTAATCAGACCCAACTTGTCAACAGGCCCCTGAATCAGCCCTCAATCTTTGGGGAGCAATGATTAGTCTGAAGATGCATCTCACAGAAAGTTAACTGAGACAAATATTCTGTCCTGTGCATTTTCCGATTTTAATTGAAGGAGAATAACTAATTATCTCAGAGAAGCAGTCATTACAATCAGGCTCCTGGCTGACCTGCGGAAGATGACTCGGGGGCTCCTTGGGGCAGCTGATATGTCAGCCCCTCATTACAGCCCATGGTTTCCAGGGGAGCCGGCATCTCCAGCCAGGACAGCTCTGGCTGTAGCTCGAGGGGGAGAAGGGAGCCTGGCATGTTTCTGAAAAGCCATTGAATGCAGTATTGATAACAATGGATCACAGCATCTCTCTGACCCTCTCCTCCGAGAGGAAGAATGAAGGATGTGGACTGTGGGCAGAACACTGTGTATACTGATTAAAACCAGACAGGCCCTGGGGGAGCAGGTGCAGGACAACCTATAGTCTACGTGGTGGCTCAGATGCTAAAGAATCCACTTGCAATGCAAGAGACCCAAGTTCAATCCCTGGGTTGGGAAGATCCCTTGAAGAAGGGAATGGCATCCCACTTCAGTGTTCTTTCCTGGAGAATCCCCATGGATAGAGGGGCCTGGCTGGCTACAGTCCATGGGGTCACAAAGAGACACAGCTGAACGACTAACACACAAATGAACACCAGGGCCCCGAGGGGAGGCTGTGACACTACCTGTGCATGAAATATGGTGCATTGATTATAGACGATGCCGGCAAATGTGAGGTCAGACCTCCTGCTGGGACCATAAAACACACCTGAGGTTGGGCAGCCTGGGGAACATGCCCACGTTTTAAAATGCAAAGCCACTTATACAAAGGGAAAGTCTCCCAAGTTCAGTCTTACCTAAAATGATTTTAATAGCAGACTCTCATTATTGCAGCAAAGGCCAAAATGGACAGCAACAACCAAGTCCAAGAACCAAGGGAGGGGCACCATCACGGCTCCCACATCCCAAGCGGTGGGACCCCTCCAGGAGAGGGGATGGGTAGGGAGCAGACACGTGGAAGGTCCTCTCAGCCTTGCTGATTTGGCGACAGGCAGCCTTAGTTGTAAAGGACAATTTGGCCTTAGAGACAGGGCTGGGACAGGTGACCAGAAGCCAACAAGAGTCCCCAAGAGTTCCTAATAGTCCAGGGGAGCCCCTAACCCTGGCCACCCCAAGAAATACATCTCCAAAACCTGCCTCCTTCCTGAGGGACCCTGCTCCTGTTCCTGCCTCCATGCAGACATGGGCTGCTTGCTACCAGTGCTGTGACCTCTGGTCCCTGAAGGAGAGTCCAGTCCAATCCTCTGGGTGCGTCTGCCTCAGAGAGGAGAGTGAGTCAAATATGAACAGACTGTGAGCCACACCTCAGCCCCCAGCCAGCACTGCCCCATCGCCAGTCATTCCACGTCCCCTCCAACATTCACTCTTGCACAGAACCAAACGGCCACCTGGGAAGGAGAAATGTCCCACGCAGGTCAGTGCTGCACTGTGTTGCCTCAGCCACCAACTGCCCCATGTCTCAGATGGAGCCTGGTTTTTTCACCTGACACTAAATTAGGCAACAGACACAAATTACCCAAGTCCAAATTACCCAAGTCCACAGGAGAGAAGGACCGCCCCATTGCAGTCTCCCATCTTTAATACTCACGCTGAAGTCACCACTTCCAGGTAGCTCTCCTAGCACCCACCTCTGACCATCTCCATGCCAGCCACTGGGACTAAAATCTGGTCCCCAGAGCATTTCTCCTTCCAGCCCAGAGAAGGGGGCTGGCTCTTTCCTTTCTGTGTCTCCACCCCAAGCCTGTGTCCAGCACAGCACCTGATACTTAGCGGGTGCCGGTCACTGACTTTAACTTTCCCTCACAGCATAACAGTCATGCAGGAATGCCCACACATCAATGCTCAAAGGGGAGCACTCTGTGGATCAAGCCTGCATCAGGGACGCAAGGTTTCCAGCCCCCAGAGTACCCCTCCTGAGGTCAGAATCCTCCCTTAGTGACCACGGGCACCATTTCTCAGTATCTCCTGCCAACAAGGCTGTTTGCCCATCCCTCCTGCTCAGCAACGTGGATGGAGAAGCTGCCAGACACTGACCCGAGGGGTGGGCAGGGGAGTTATGAAGAACCAGCCAGACCCCCTCAGCCATGTGGACATGACGGCATAGCCAAAACGCACAGACCTGGCATCTCCGTGATCTCAATCAGAGCTCTGAAACAAATGTACGGGGTGTCCTGATGGAGGTGATGAGGGAGGGTGACTGGAAAGACAAGAGAGAGAAGCTTCAGCCCAGATGGAAGGAGGGGGAGAGGTGGGGCGAGGGAGCCCTGCAGAGGGCAGTGTTGTTCCTGTAGCCCCCACAGAGCTCAGGGCCTGGGGTGATGCTCCAGAACCCTGCAGTGCCCATCTACCCACTCACTATCTGGACGCTGAGTCAGCGAGGGGGGTTGAGTGGAGAGATGGGGAGGACGGAAGAACTCCCGCTCCCCGAAAGCTTCCAGTCACATGGAGCTGCAGCGATAGAGACCAAGCCCCCAGGGAGGAAATCAGTGCAGGCCTAGGGGTCCTCAGCCTCTTCTTTCAAATCACAAGCCCCAGCATCGCCTTCTCAGGATGCCGATCTTGGTTTTCGGCCAAGGTCAGACTCTCTGCTGAGTGTTTCTGCCCTCAGTGAGTGATGTGCTGACAGCCCGTCAGTCTGTAATCTACCCAGTCTGAGGTCATTACCAGGGGCCATTATCTCGTCTGGAGCTGTCCTCGAGTGTGGATGGCTTGAAAGAGCTCCCGCCTCACCCCGCAGCCCATTGATCCAAAAGGCCCTGGCGAAAGGCCCTGATCCGAAAGATCACTCCTTATGGAAACGAGTTCACCCAGAAATGGGATCCCAATTGTTTCAATAACAACAGGCACTGAAGGGCTCTGGGGGCCATGAGTCTGTGACTGATGCCTGGCTGAGCATCCTTGTTCATCAGGGAGGCACTCAGAGCCACATGCGTTTGGTCCTGCTCTCTTCCCTCTATGCCACAACAGCCCCAGCCTGGATGGACCCCAGCTTCTCATGCCCGAGGTCCCAGGGCAGAAAAGCAGCCCACCCCACTAGGGAAAGTGTACACATATTGAGTTACTGTGACCACTCCATTGTTATAGAAAGGAAGAAAATTCATAACCTGCAAAACTACTTCAAATTGAGTCCTTTTCCGCCTCTTCTCTGCCAGGCTTGCTTTTATTCAGCCAACAAGTATTTACAGGGCAAAGCACTCTGTGTGTGACAGGGAGGGTCTGTAAAATTGTGGTGGACAAAAGAGATGAAGATTCCTGCCTTCATGAGTCTGGTGGGAAGACAGAGAACACGTGAGCAAATGGGTAAGCAAACGAGTTGGCAAATAGAGAGCTCCTGGGTCCCGTGGTGAGTGATACACGTGTGGCATAGGACTGGCGATGCTGGCAGTGTGACATTTCACCCCATGCTCAGAAGGGTCCTCAGAGAGGAGACAGGAAGGGGCAGGAAAGCAAGCGGGTTAACAATGTGGGTAAAGCATCCTTTGGCACAGGCCACAGCAACTGCTAGTGTCCTGCGATGGAGAGGAAAGCCCCAACAGGGTGGGAGACTCACACACAGTGGTCAGAGATTGAATTTCTATTTGTGGTCCTTTATCAGAGAGGACGCCATTATTTCCCCACATCCAAAGCTGTGCAGAACACGCTCACCCTGAATGCAAAATCGTTCCTACAAGAGTACTCGAATCACGCCTTCCTCTTACAGAATCAAGAATAGATTTTGATTTTCATCAGTAACTAACACTTGTGACCTTAAGCAAATGTACAATACTTGATTAGCTCGCTGATGAGGAAATGAACAATAGTAATATTTAACCTTTAAAGAGCATCAGCTGACTCATGGAAAATATTCAGTTGAAAAAACAACAACAACAACAACTTTTGGACCCCAGCTCCATTACTTTGTCTATCTTTCACCATCTCCTTCAGCTTGGGCTCAAAACAATATAGAAATTTTGTCTTGTCTGGAAATCTTCCTAGGATCATCTGAATATGACCTGATCAGGCCACTCTGCTGCCTGGGGTTGGTCTTTGGACAAGGCCCTCTGGACCTCCCATGGGATGCAGGGTGGCTCAGGCCACCAGGTCCCTCTGGCCTGGGGAGTGTGGGGTCCAGAGGAAGCTGACTGGGCTCCAGGCTGGACGCATGGGTCTTGGTGTGTCAGAGAGCAGCCTGGGGCTCCCCTCCTGTACAAGGAGGAAATGGGGCTGTCTGCCAGCATCCCTGCTGGGAGACTGAAAGGAGAAGCCACGGAGCCCAGCACACCGGAATTCTGAGACCACGTCAGCACCTCTCTCTCTGTGCCCAGAGACCACGGGAGGGTCAGGGATTCCCCAGCGGAGAGCTTGAACCCACGTCTCCCAAACTTCACTATGCACAGAAAACACCTAGACTTTGTTAGAGCACAGAATCTGAATCAGAAGCCAGACTGGACCAGGTCATGTGGAAGCTGCCGGCCCTTGGGCCGCACTTGGGAGCAGAGGGGTGGGGACCACTGGGAGCCCTTCTGCCAGGAGCTCCCGAGGCCCCCAGAGCCCCGAAGAGCAAGGCCTTCAGGTGTGGCAGCCCTTGCTGCAGCCCAGGGCTCTGTTTGGCCCCTGCAGCTGCGCCTCCTGTTTCTATCTGGTTCCTCGTGCAGGCTTTCACCTCCTGCACCTGATTCAAGACCACCCTGTCTCTCATACTCCCAGTACCAGCATTCTCTTCTGAAGGTTCTTGTTGGCTCAGCAGCTGGCTCTGGTTGTCAGGTCCACCAGGATCTGGGGCTCCACGTCCTCCCACCTCCGTGTGCAGAACCTTGTTGCTTGGAATCTACTGACATAGACAGAGGAGCAGACGAGGCTTCGTGAGGCCACTGGGTTGGACTCCCAGGTCTCCAGGGGACCAGGCCTGGGCGTGGTAGACTCTGAGGAGCAAAGCTGCCACAGATACTGTCCCCTGAGCCCTCCATGGTCCAGCCCCAGTCGTCTGGCTGCCTAGCCAGGAGCGCTGGGCAAGGAAGGGCTTGGCCAGCAACACAGGTTACAGGGGAATATGCCCCCTTCCTCACCCCAGGGAGCCTGGGGATGGGACTTCACACGGGGGTTCACCATGGCTATAACTGACACATCCTGTGTGGATCCTACCCGTGCTCCATCTTGTTTCCCTACATCCTAACCAATTCTGCCTGGAATATCCTTCTAAATGCACTCCTTGGCTTCAGGTGCTTGTGTCAAGGTCTGATCTGGGAGACCCCAAAAGCACACCGTCTTGGGCTCTTGGAAGCATCTGAGCTGGAGTGAGGCTGTATCCTGGGTTTTCCTCCGGGGCACATGCTTCTCCTTTGAGAAAGTCCTCAGAAAACTGCAGGCCGGCACTTCTGGTTAGAAGCCACTTCCTCTCTATTGACCAAGGACTGCCCCCTTTGAGCTAATATAGTCATCAGGCTCCTGGGGTATGGACCAGAGCAGATTTTACATAGGAATTCCCTCATTTCCTCACTGAGGACATGTGGCCCAAACCAATAAATCCATCTGTCTCTTAGATGTAGTGTCAGGTTGTCACGGCCAGCCGTGGGCTTCAAAAGAAACATATTAAGTCCACGTTCGCAGAGCATGAAAGGAATATTGAGATGTTACAGCAATCAATTTCTCATAAATAATATACATGTGTAGCCACATTATATATTCAAAGCGGCAGTCAAGTGGTCGGGGAGAATGATCATTTATTCTGTTGAATTTCTTCAGAATGAATTCTGGGACAGATCAAACAAAAAAGTTATAAAATAGGAATTATTGGTAATGAATGCCGTGTGTTGCAAGGGAGCCTGCCAAGTTGTGGTGCGTAATTAAAGCAGGAGAGGTCAGGGTTAAGCTTAAGGTGATTTTATGAGGACTCATTCTGTATCCTTTCACGGAGCAAGAGTAACATTTGTTTATTTTGCCAGGATTTTTCATTTGAAATGACTGGAATGTAAATGCACTTTATTAATTCACTGTGATGAAGACGTCACTTGTCAATGGCAGAATGGTGACTGTGGCTGGCATCTTAGGATTCCCTGATGAGGAGGTTTTACTTCCTCTACAATCTTCCTAGCTCCAGGGCTTGTGGGGCTATCCTGTGTTTCAAGGTTACCATTTTCTGGGGAGAATAATAGAACTTTGCCCACCTTCAAATGGCTTCTCACTGTCAGCAGGCAGAGCTAGGGCACGGCGGGAGAGGCGAAGGCACAGGGGACTTGTTTGAACACATGTGGTCCTAACCTGCCAGGTAAATGAGACCTTCTGGGCTGTCTCACTTCACCTACATAAGTAAATTATAAAAAGGACCTTGGATGTAGGAACAGGTCAGTGTAACACTGAAGGTTCCAGGCAGGTCTGGCATTCAGACAGAGCTGAGTTCAAATCTTGAGCCTACAATATTCAGGCTGTGTGATCTGGGACACTCACTTAACCTCTCTGATCTTTAGTGTCTTCATTTGTAAAAGAGAGAGTAATGCCTCCTTTAGAGGGCAGATAAGGGTAATGAGAGGTGAGAGGGCAGAGGGAGAAAACTTACTAAAAGGAAGCTCTTGCTGCAATTTCTGGCATCATCAGTTCTGCTGCTTCCTGAGTGACTGCCCTCTGCTGACCACAGAAATCATCAACCAAACAGAATTCAACAGAAGTAAACATTTCTCACGACACTGAAGAAGCCACTGAGCCCAGGATACAGTTCGCATCACAGAACCTTTCACCATCGGGCTTGCATCGGGCTGAGGCCGCCACCTCTGGGGGAGACCTCAGCCCTCAAAGCTTCTGCCCTCACTGGGCAGGGTGGGGCGGGGGTGCTGTGGGGGGCAGCAGGAGGGCCGCTGTGCAGCCAGTGCACCTAGGACCCTCATTCCTACCACATGGAGGCAGGAGTGCTCAGTGGTGGAAGGAGGGAGGGCCTCTCAGGGCAGGGTGTCTGCACACCGAATGCATGCAACCAGCAGGAAGAGATCCCTTGGCTGTGGTTGCTGCTGTGATCACCACTGTGGCCCTGAGATGGTAAAGAAATGCCAGAGACCCTGCCTTTGTCCTACCCACTCTCTGTGGACCCACCGGAAGTCCTGCTCACTCTCTATGACCCACCCAGGTAGGGGATGGAAAACAGGAGTGGAACACACTTCTCAGAGGCCGTTCTCCTGGGTCAGTAGGACAGAAAGCCCAGGGGCCATGAAATGCCATCTTCTGGGAGAAGGTATTACCCAAGAAGGAGCTCTGAGAAGCCAAGCATAACTGAGCCTGCCTCCATGGGGTCACTTGGGTCCCAATTCTAATGTGAATAATAGAACTCAAGCTCTCAGCTTTTCCCATGGGATTCTCTTGGCTATAAATAACAGACTCTCCTCCCCACTGAGAGTTGCTGAAGCACAAAGGGAACCATGTGGCTCATCTTGTGGGAAGTCCAGCAGGAGGGCAAGCTCCCAGGGGACTCGTGCGTCCACGCTGGTTCCATTTCCACAGCCCCCAGGCTGGCCACCTCCACCAGCCAGGTGGCTCCAGCATATCCAAGCCCAGTGCAACACAGCCCCAAGGATGGGAGGAAGTGTGTCTATCTTGGTGCCAAAATTTAGATGGCTTTTGTCTCCAGAATCCCCGGGCTTCCTGCAGGTGTTTGACCCAAGTTCACTTGCAGATCCAGCCCAGTCCTGGGCAGGCAGGTGTGGCCTGCTTCCCTGGATCCATAGGGACCCCAAGGCTGAGGGGCAATTACAGGATGGAGGCTTCACTGGGAAAGAGAAGGAATGTAGAGGCCAGGCAGGCAGTCAGCATTGCCCCATAGATGCCTTCCACGCACTAATGTCAGGCTATGTTTGGATAGCAGGTGGTTCAAAGAAAGTGCCTCCTTCCTTCAAATAAGTCACTTTAAATCAAGTACACAAAGTGAATATCAATGTTTTATTTGATTGTGACAGCCTGTCAGTAAATTTAAGGAGTAAATGTGGTGGTGAGATTTTTGTTGTTGTTGTTGTTCTTATATACATTTTTGGCCTCCCCTCACAGAAGCATAAAAAATTCTCTTTGTACCAACCCTTAAGAGCAGCTTTCCAAGAGAAATACAACATCTAGAGACACCCAGGGTTTTCAACCCTGGCAAAAACAACTCCAGCATCCTCACCACACATCAAAGAGAGACAGCCCTGTTCTCCTGGCCTGGATTCTCAGGCACAATATTAAGAATAGTAACAATTAATCAAGCTCCACGAAACCTCGGGGACTCTCAGAATTCATCACTCCACAAGTAAGACTGATGTTTCAGTCACCAGACTGTTCCCTCTGCCTTCCTCACTGGAAGTTGTGCTCCCAGGAACCATGTTTTGGGGAAAGGAGAAGGTATGGGATCCCACTGGAGACTTTATTTTCCTAGAACTCTTATCTCCAGGAGCTTGCTGTTTCATTTGAGAGAAGCATTTTGGGGGAAAAGTTCAGAGGAGTTCTTAGAGAGGGAAAAGGAGAAATGGGGAGGGGTCCAGATGAGGGGTCTTCCTCCCCTCTGTGCCCATTGTTGGCTGGTGTCTATGAACAGCCACGCTTTGAAGCCTAGTTCTGTATCTGAAAAGTGGAGGCTGTACCACTGATCTTCACCTTGAAGCCTCACCATCGGCACCCAGCCACAGTTTCAAAGGAAGGAGCCACCACTTTTTATTGGTGGCCTGGCTTGTGATCGTACATTCCGCAGACCCACTGCCCCCAAAGGTGAAAGAGCAGGGTTCTCCTTTTGCTCCCAGCGGCTCCTGACATTTGCATCCTGCAGGGGCCTCAGTGCATCACACATGGGTGACCCTCATGCCTCCTGTCAATGTTCTCTATCCTCTCCTTCCTTCCTGCTTCTCCAGCCAGAGAGGCTTGGGCTTGAGCCATGTGAGCAGGCGGCTTGGGCCCCTCACAGCATCCAGCTCCTGTTACCTGTGGTGTCTGCATAGTTGCCCCCATCAAGCACAAACACCTTGAGGTCACACTCACATCATATTCACTCCTTCAAAGGCCTCAGCATTGGCCCAGCTTTTGAATGAAGACAATGATGCCTGTTTATGGAACCCTTTTTGCTTTGTTATCTGTCTACTAATTCAGCCCCACGTTTTCAAAGTATATTTCCAGCCCAAGTCTTTCTTTCTGTTACTAAGTATCCCCCATCCACTAAAGTGAAAGTGAAAGTATTGGTCCTTCAGTCATGTCTGACTCTGTGATTCCATGGACTGTAGCCCACCAGGCTCTTCTGTCCATGGGATTTTCCAGGTAAGAATACTGGAGAGGGTTGCCATTCCCATCTCCAGGGGATCTTCCTGACCCAGGGATCAGGCAGGTCTCCTGCATTGCAGACAGACTGTTTACCCTCTGACCCACCAGGGAAGCCCCCCAGCTCCCCACCCCAAGGGAACTTGAATTTTCTTTTATGTTTTAATGAGGTAAAAATGAATCCATGTTCAGATTGAATGCCAGCAAATTTAAATCCTGGGCCAGTTCCTGCCATCTGGGGGGACGATGCAGTCTTACAAAAACCAGTACAAGTTTGAGCAAATCAGGGTGGATATCTGTTGAGTCATGCCAAGTTTCTGATGCAAAACCATCTCCTGGGTGTGGTCTTGCCCAGGCATTGGTTCATCCCTGTTATGCTGGAGAATGCAGAGGCCGCTGAAAGGGATGAGACATTGATGTCATGCAGTTTGCCACTTCCTTGGAAGAAGATCATTTCAAGTGCATTATGGGTTACACACACACATGCACACACGCGCACACAGTGGGCAAGAGTTGTTGACATGGCAGATGGTGGGTGGATGGATTTACTATGTAGAAAAGTGTGGTTTAGGCATTTCCTCTCCTGAGTGTGTTGAAACCAACCAGCCCTTCAGTTCCACATGTGGTCACCATTCATGTCTGCGGGAACACGGACAAGGGTGCTGCAACGCTCAGGGTGTGTTGGTGTGGTGCTAACCCAAAGGTGATGTCCTCATCCTACTGGATAATGCTCATGACATGGCAGACCCAGGATGTACATAGACCAGAAATAATACACTTGGGCTTCTTGCATCTCTGCTGTTATGAGAAAAGCAAGTCTGTTTCAATTCAGGAAACACCCTAAAGTGATCAGAATTTCATGTACCTTTAACCAGTCATGTTTAGCTCCATCCTCCTTGCTCACCTTCTTGGCTGTCATTTGCAAAACAGGACAAGATTAAACAGAAGGCTTTTAGGATCCTCAGTGGCCAGTCTCTATTTTCTCATCCCTATGACATTCAACAGCATCAACACATTGACCAATGAAGCTGCTCTGTTTTTCTCACTAAGTTCCCATCATTCATAGCAGAGGCTCCCCCACATGAAGACACGGCACCACGGCTCGCCACAGGGTACCTGGGGATGCATTGAAACAGACCATCCCAGTCTGGGGGCTGCAATCTGGGATCATGTGTGACATCCATTGCTGTCATTTTCAGAGAGAAAAATAAAATTACTCAGGGCTGGCAAAGGTTTGCAGGCACATTTGGACATAAATTTACCCCAAACGTCCATATCCTTTGAATGATGGCACTAGTGATGTAGATTTTTTTAAAAAGAAAAAAAAAAGGTTTTGAATGGAATGTTTCTGGATTAAAATATAGTATCTATCTTTATTCACATGATAGTTTATCTCAAATAAAATCTCCATGCTACATTTTGGAAGGCAGATTCAGCGGCAGGCCACAAAATTTATCTCTCGAGAGAAAGACAATGAAAATACGTATAAAAGTCGTGCCATCAGCACAAAAGCGGGAGGGAATTTATAGAACTGCAGCCTTCATCAGATTTGAAATCTGGGCTCCTCTGGGCATCCTGAATGACTCTTTCACTGGGAGGCTGTGTTTGACGGAAAAAAAGATGGACCTGAGTTAACATTCCTTGAATATCTGCTCTGCTCGTTTGGTTCCAGGTGCTTTGCCATACACATCTTTGCCCATTGACTAATGCAGATGTGATCAGAAGTGTTAAGGTAGGGGTCCAGGAAAAGACTTGCAGCAATACCTTTCGGGCTGGTAGAGAGCAGGGGCGGGCATGGGCCAGCTTTCCCAAGTGACAGCATCTATGCAAAACTCCACGCGGATTTTCTCAACCTTCAAAGATTCTCTATGAGATGCATGCTACCAAAGCATCCCCATTTTGCAGATAAGAAAGCCGAGGCACAGAAAGCTTGAAATGCTTACCTAAGGTCACACAGCTGGTGTTAGAAGCAGGGTCCAGATGGAGGGAGTGACTCTGGGGTCCCCACACTAATCACCTCTGGTGTGTCCAGCACTCTGTCTTCTAGTGCACAAGGGTCCCCTTCCTTGCACACAGGACAGTGGTTTGCATCTCCAAGACCCACACCTGGTGTCATCTCTCCTGTGGTTTTGAATCCTTTCCTGAATCATCCTTTAAAGGTTTTGTGCAGCCTATCACAGTGGGGACTGCTGGATCCTTCTATAAGGAACCTAATGGAAAAAATATGCTTATTTTCCCTGAAAAGGAACATACCAGCTGGCCTTGGAATCCCATTTCCAGGGCTGATCTGCAAGCCTCCATCTGGGAACTTTTCTCCCACAGGAACCACTGTGAGACCCTGCTCACAAAAGCATGAAGCATTTGTTGGTCCGATCTAGCTTGCTTTGTGCCACGTGCATGTGCGCTAAGTTGCTTCAGCTGTGCCCAACTCTCTGTGGCCCCAAGCACTGTAGCCTGACAGGCTCCTCTGTCCATGGCGTTCTCCTGGTAAGAATGCTAGAGTGGGTTGTCATGCCCCCTCCAGGGGATCTTCCTGACCCAGGGATCGAACCCCCATCTCCTGCATCTTCTGCATTGGCAGGCAGGCTCTTTACCACTAGAGCTGTGTGGGAATCTCTGCTTTGTGCTGCTGCTGCTGCTGCTAAGTTGCTTCAGTCGTGTCCGACTCTGTGCGACCGCATAGCCGGCAGCCCACCAGGCTCCCCCGTCCCTGCAATTCTCCAGGCCAGAACACTGGAGTGGGTTGCCATTTCCTTCTCCAACACATGAAAATGAAAAGTGAAAGGGAACTTGCTCAGTCGTGTCCGACTCTTCACGACCCCATGGACTGCAGCCTACCAGGCTCCTCCATCCATGGGATTCTCCTGGTAATAATACTAGAGTGGGTTGCCATGTCCTCCTCCAGATCTTCCTGACCCAAGGATTGAACCCCCATCTCCGCATCTGCTGCATTGGCAAGCAGGCTCTTTACCACTAGAGCCATGTGGGAATCCCTGCTTTGTGCGAGTTCGTCTTAAGTCACCTGAGATCTGCCATAGAGAAATCCTATTAGATTTGTTTTGTTTACATCCAGATTCATATTCAAAATTGAATTAAATTCTGTGGGAAAAAACACCCATCAAACCCTCCTCAAGGAGTATAATGCCATTATTATAGCCTTGAGTTTCCACCTACTATTTTTTTCCCCCAGGAGCCTATTCAATTCGAGAAGGGAGCATTAACTAACTGGATAATTACGGTACAGATAAAGGAGGCTGGGGGTCAAACCAACAATGTGGGGATTCATCTCTGCTGAATTTCCAGTGGACCCAGGCTGGCAGCAGGATCCCCCAGGTCTCCCAGAACCGCATGGAATGAGATACTGCATTAATCTCTTGGGTTGTTGCTTAAATTGCCATCTGGGGAGATCACTCTCCTGGCTAGAGTACATCCAAGTTAAATATATTTGCTCAGCAGCCCAGAAGATGAGAGCAAATCCAGCGCTACGTGCCTTGCACAGGGCGTGAGCTGTGGTGGGGCTCCCCCAGGTATGGGACGGCGTGCATGGATAAATCCCCCCTGAACTCTACTGATCATGCGAGGGACTCATTCCTATTTGGCTTCTGTTCCAGCAGCTGAGTTTCTCTTTCCCTCTTTTTATCTTTTTTTTTTTTAAATCACGTGTGATCATTGTCTTCCTGCTACATTTGTGGTGAGATGCTGCAGACTTGTGGCCCATGGCTGAGTGGAGGGGGAAGGGAGGGAACAAGAGGGCTGCTCTTCTCATCAGTCCCCGCTCCACCCCAGGGAGAGCAGACGGGACTGTTCACACTCGGCTCCCTGAACAGACGCCTAGAGCGAGGGGCCGAGGCGCTGCCTTCCCTAATCTCAGGAAGGCATGAACAGCGGTAGGAATTCAGCTTTTAATCTCTCTGCTTCAAGTCAGCTGAGCTACTTCAAAAGGCTGTGCATGCCAGAAAGACCTGAGTCGAGTGAAGCTGTAAAAGAGTACACACTCTGAATCAGGAAGTTTCACTTCTCCAGGGGCTGCACGAGCCCCCCTCCCAGCCGCCACCACTTGAGCGCCCACCTCCCAACCCCTGTGAAGCAGGAAGGGTGTCCCTAAAGCATCATCCACACGGGGAAGACGCAGAAAAGCACACATGTGGGGCTCAGATTAGTGAGAGGATCTTTAAGAAGGAAATCGGCATCTTAAAGGGAGAGCCTTGCCTCCAGGCAGGGGGGCACCTTCAGGTGACATCTCCCTGGTAAGGCCTGGAGTAAGGCTGGGCATCCTCAGAGACAGCAGGTGACCAGGGGCATCACTGCAGATCCTGCAGAGAGGGGGTCACATGGGAACGTCCTCCAACCCTAGGTCTCCTTCTTTCCTCTGCCACAAACACAGCAAACTGCACATCTACACCCAGTCTCCAGCTTGGAAAGGAGCAGAGGAATGTGACAGAAATATGAAAGCCTGGGTCTTCATATGAAGAGACTGAACATTTTGACTACACAGCAGATACCCTGAGGAAGGCGGGAGCAGCTGTTACACAAAATTAACACAGACACAGTGACTGCATGGGTCCTGGGTAAGCCTGACACACATCCACCCAGGGTCAGATGTGGGAGGCAGACTCCCTAAGGAAGGCCTGGGGCAGTGCTCAGCCACCATAACAGGTAAGGGCATGCCCCTGTCCCTGGAAACAGCCGGAAGGAAACATGGCAGCTGAAGATGGGATATTAGGTACTTGTCCCCTCTACCCCTTGTAACTCCACTTCCTCAGTACTCATGCCATTCTTCCCAGTAGAGGAAGAGAAAGAAATACTGAAACATATTGGATTGTAAATGTTCAGGAGCAATACAAGCACCCTGACTTTTAACGTACACCGAAATTCCAGTAATGTGGGTGCTGGGGACTGAACTCTGTCCTCTGGAAGCTCACAGGTTGAAGCTCTAACCCACAGTGTCATTGTATTTAGAGACGGAGCCTTTCAGGAGATAATTAGGGTTAATCGGTGTCATAAGCAGTTGCTCAGTCATGTCCAACTCTTTGCGACCCCATGAATCGCAGCACGCCAGGCTTCCATGTCCATCACCATCTCCCGGAGTTCACTCAGATTCATGTCCATCGAGTCCGTGATGCCATCCAGCCATCTCATCCTCTGTCGTCCCCTTCTCCTTCTGCCCCCAATCCTTCCCAGCATCAGAGTCTTTTCCAATGAGTCAACTCTTTGCATGAGGTGGCCAAAGTACTGGAGTTTCAGCTTTAGCATCATTCTCTCTAAAGAAATCCCAGGGCTGATCTCCTTCAGAATGGACTGGTTGGATCTCCTTACAGTCCAAGGGACTCTCAAGAGTCTTCTCCAACACCACACTTCAAAAGCATCAATTCTTCGGTGCTCAGCCTTCTTCACAGTCCAACTCTCACATCCATACATGACCACTGGAAAAACCATAGCCTTGACTAGATGGACCTTAGTCGGCAAAGTAATGTCTCTGCTTTTCAATATGCTATCTAGGTTGGTCATAACTTTTCTTCCAAGGAGTAAGCATCTTTTAATTTCATGGCTGCAATCACCATCTGCAGTGATTTTGGAGCCCCCCAAAATAAAGTCAGTCACTGTTTCCACTGTTTCTCCATCTATTTCCCATGAAATGATGGGACCGGATGCCATGATGTTCATTTTCTGAATGTTGAGCTTTAAGCAAACTTTTTCGCTTTCGGCTTTCACTTTCATCAAGAGGCTTTTTTTAGCTCCTCTTCACTTTCTGCCATAAGGGTGGTGTCATCTGCATATCTGAGGTTATTGATATTTCTCCCAGCAATCCTGATTCCAGCTTGTGTTTCTTCCAGTCCAGCGTTTCTCATGATGTACTCTGCATACAAGTTAAATAAGCAGGGTAACAATATATAGCCTTGACGTACTCCTTTTCCTATTTGGAACCAGTCTGTTGTTCCATGTCCAGTTCTAACTGTTGCTTCCTGACCTGCATACAGATTTCTCAAGAGGCAGGTCAGGTGGTCTGGTATTCCCATCTCTTTCAGAATTTTCCACAGTTTATTGTGATCCACACAGTCAAAGGCTTTGGCATAGTCAATAAAGCAGAAATAGATGTTTTTCTGGAACTCTCTTGCTTTTTCCATGATCCAGCGGATGTTGGCAATTTGATCTCTGGTTCCTCTGCCTTTTCTAAAACCAGCTTGAACATCAGGGAGTTCACGGTTCACGTATTGCTGAAGTCTGGCTTGGAGAATTTTGAGCATTACTTTACTAGCATGTGAGATGAGTGCAATTGTGCGGTAGTTTGAGCATTCTTTGGCATTGCCTTTCTTTGGAATTGGAATGAAAACTGACCTTTTCCAGTCCTGTGGCCACTGCTGAGTTTTCCAGATTTGCTGGCATATTGAGTGCAGCACTTTCACAGCATCATCTTTCAGGATTTGAAACAGCTCAACTGGAATTCCATCACCTCCACTAGCTTTGTTCGTAGTGATGCTTTCTAAGGCCCACTTGACTTCACATTCCAAGATGTCTGGCTCTAGATTAGTCATCACATCATCATGATTATCTGGGTCATGAAGATCTTTTTTGTACAGTTCTTCCATGTATTCTTGCCACCTCTTCTTAATATCTTCTGCTTCTGTTAGGTCCAGACCATTTCTGTCCTTTATCGAGCCCATCTTTGCATGAAATGTTCCCTTGCTATCTCTAATTTTCTTGAAGAGATCTCTAGTCTTTCCCATTCTGTTCTTTTCCTTTATTTCTTTGCATTGATCGCTGAAGAAGGCTTTCTTATCTCTTCTTGCTATTCTTTGGAACTCTGCATTCAGATGCTTATATCTTTCCTTTTCTCCTTTGCTTTTCGCCTCTCTTCTTTTCACAGCTATTTGTAAGGCCTCCCCAGACAACCATTTTGCTTTTTTGCATTTCTTTTCTATGGGGATGGTCTTGATCCCTGTCTCCTGTACAGTGTCACGAACCTCATTCTATAGTTCATCAGGCACTCTATTTATCAGATCTAGGCCCTTAAATCTATTCCTCACTTCCACTGTATAATCATAAGGGATTTGATTTAGGTCATACCTGAATGGTCTAGCGTTTTCCCTACTTTCTTCTATTTGAGTCTGAATTGGGAATAAGGAGTTCATGATCTGAGCCACAGTCAGCTCCTGGTCTTGTTTTTGTTGACTGTATAGAGCTTCTCCATCTTTGGCTGCAAAGGATATAATCAACCTGATTTCGGTGTTGACCATCTGGTGATGTCCATGTGTAGAGTCTTCTCTTGTAATTTAAAAAGCTGAAGCTCCTATACTTTGGCCACCTCATATGAACATCAACTCATTAGATAAGACCCTGATGCTGAGAAAGATTGAAGGCAGGAGGAGAAGTGGGCAACAGAGGACGAGATGTTTGGCTGGCATCACTGACTCAATGGACATGAGTTTGAGCAAATTCCAGGACATAGTGAAGGACAGGGAAGCCTGGCATGCTGCAGTTCATGGGGTCACAAAGAGTTAGACATGACTGAGCAACTGAACAACAACAGTTTTTTTAAATATAAATTTATTTATTTTAATTGGAGGCTAATTACTTGACAGTGTTGTATTGGTTTTGCCATACATCAATATGAATCCGCCACAGGTATACACGTATTCCCCATCCTGAACCCCGCCTCCCTCCTCCTTAAAAAAAAAAAAAAAAGACTGGTGCCCTTATAAGAAGGAGAAGAGACACCAAGATGCTCACACAGAGAAAACACATGTGAGGACATGGTGAGAAGACAGCCATTTACAAGCTAGGAAGGGTTGCCTCATTAGAAACAAAGCCTGCCAGCCCTTGATCTTGAAATTCCAGCCTCCAGATCTAGGAGAAATAAATTTCTGTTGCTTAGACCTCCAAGTTTGCAGCATTTCGTTATGATAGCCAGCACTGAGCCAAGGGGCCTTCCTGACACTTCATCACTGTGTTTTCTAAACCAAGACTGAAGATCCCTGCGACCCCTTAGTCACCACCACCCTGGAGGAGCATCCTGCCTCGAGGCGGAGCCTATGGATACACAGGTTGGTTTTCCAGCCAAAAAACACCAGTTAGTTTCAGTGAATGAGGGGTGGGGTGGAGGAGGGGCAGCCCTGGAGATTGGGTGTTCAGCACTTTGACTGGAAATGAGCAATCAAAATGTTAAGTGCATGCAAATCAGCACCTAACCTTTCTGAAGGAAGTGCCTGCACCCTTCCCACGAAGAGTGGGGTGCTGAGTGGGGACCTCAGTTGGGATTTTCCTGCACCTGTAGGCTGTACACTGGGGAGGAAAGAAAGCCAGAAAAGTTTTTTTAAATGACTTTAAAATCACAAACAGAACATTTTCTTCTTTTGTGTCTGAGCAACCAGGAAGCTGCATGCACAGGCGTGCGCATGCACACACACACACACACACACACACACACATTCATTTTCTATCTAACTTGTTATTATGAAAACAGCAAGCCACCCAGTGAGGCTCCAGGTGGAGGTGAAGGGAGATTTTGGTCACGCTGTAAAGGAGTGACTGTCACTGTCACTTGTCCACAGTTCTTCAGTATGAACACGGGGCCTATTCAGCCATCCTTTCACCAACTGAACAACTGGCAGGGAAGTTATAGCACACATTTAGATTTCCAATCTGTGACGACCAATGCTGAGAATGAAGAGCAGAGGGTGTGGGTCAGACCACAGGAGAGAAGAAACCAGATATCGGGGAGTAACTGGATCAGGATAAGCTTCATCATCACGGGCTTTATACCAAGAGCAGTTACAGGGGATGAAAGAAATCAGCCCTCCAGGGCTTTGCAGCAGGCTGATACAGCTGTCTGCTGAAGGGATTCGGCTTGGTACCACAGGGTCTGGGCTGCTGGTGAGAAGATAGGGGGATGGACGGGGAGTCTGGAGCAGGAGAGTTCTCTTTCTATTTTCTCACTGTCTTTAGCTGTTTTTAAGAGCATATGAAAGACCATCTTTATTCACAAGGTAGATCCGAGTGACTTATGTCAGGCAGTGTTGGTTGAAGTCCTGTCTCCTTCACTTCTGTGTGACTTGGGGCAGGTAACTTGGTGTCTCTGAACCTCAGTCTCATGTATCAAAGGGGCACAATGATGAAAGAGTTACAGCCTCCTAAGGCTGCTCTGAAGATGAACAGGTTGAGTGCCCACCAGGGGCACTGTAGCCCGTGGCCCATGGACAGGGAGTCTGAAGCAGACAGTAGCTGCTGTTCCCAATGCCCTTTGCACAGAGTCCCCTTGTCCCGTCTGTCTGTTAGTTTTTGCTTTCAGTATGCTAAACAGTGTGTCTAGGCTCTGGGGAAGCATTTGGTCCAGAGCCCAGGCAAAAAGCAGCCCTCTGTCACTTTGGCTACTGGGGGGAACGTTATGGTCTCCCAGAGCCATGTCCTGCCAGTTCAGCTGAAGGCCTTCTCCAGGGTCCCCGGCAGAGAGGGCTCCTTCATGGCCAGCTGTCAGCACATGTTGTAGAACATTTGCTCGACTCTCAGGAAGGGTCTCCTGAGTGGGCTTCTGGGCTAGAGCATCTACTTTGTAAACACTGGAGCAGATTGGCTCCTTACTGCTGCACCAAGGGACTCAAGGCCGTGGAAGGCAAACCCATTTGACACTGTGAATTAGAGCCTCGAGCCTCCGCAAACACTCTGGATGCAGAAGCAGAGTCTCTTGGCCACCCCAGCCCAGGGCCATCTGCTACTTGGTGGCAAGGTTCCTGACTCCAAGGGTGGAGGTGCCAGGCAGCAGCCAGCAGGTGTCCTCAGCCAACCTGAGCCCCACTCCTCTCATCTCAATGTGGTGACCTTGGTGCAGAAGGAGGGACCTTTTCCTTTATACCTAAGTATGTATTAACTCTCAGAAATGTTTAACTTGGACGAAAAGAAGATCCATAGTTGCATTTAACGATAACTAAGCAGGCCCTCAAGTGCCCGCGGTGATAAAATATTGAGCCCAGCTCTGAGAAGTTGCCTGTTCCTCTGCCAGAACCCATAAAGACATAAATGGACCAGTGCTGGAACAATCTTTCCCTTTTGTAAGAAGAGAAGAGCCCTCAGGAATCCTGGAATTGAATCTCACAATGAGCCTCCGGGCTTGACTATGGTCCAATCTCCAATTGGCAAAAACCCATCATTCAGGACCTTGGACAGCGCAGCGCTTTCTCAGGCATGTGTATCTGACATTCTCCATCTGGTCAGTACATGGATATAGGAAAGGATAAAGAAGAGACCCTGAGATGTACATTTTAGGCTTTCTGTGTCTCTCCCTTTTGCTCTCATTTCCATCATGTGCGGGTGAGGCAGACACACGCCTCCAGCTCATTTACTGAAGTTGAAGAAGAGCACATTTCA
Organism: Aepyceros melampus; assembly: GCA_006408695.1. Lineage (NCBI taxonomy): Eukaryota > Metazoa > Chordata > Mammalia > Artiodactyla > Bovidae > Aepyceros > Aepyceros melampus. Next base: position 269,033 of record SJXQ01010392.1, read on the forward strand.
AGAGAGTAAGAAGAATGCAGAACAAGCTCCAGGAAGGGCTGGGTTTGTAAAAATTCAATCTTCCCTGTATTTCACAGGTTCCGAGAAAACGCAACAGATAGAGATTGCTCCCAAAAGTTTCCAGGGAGGTCCATGTGCTTTCTGGGGACAAAGCTATATGAAACATGTTCATGAGAAATTTAATTTCATCAGAGATAAATTAAATATAGCATCCCAGCCTACTAAACCCAGCACCATCCTCTGGACTAATCTGGGAAAGTCATCGGGGAGTGGGGCTGGTGGTTCAGCCTGTCAATTCCAAGAACACTGCTCATATACTGTGTTCCTGAAACACTGGCAGAGTATCTGTGAGCGATACCTCCACCAAGGGGTGCTGGTGGAAGAAATTCAAGGCAAGGAAAAAAAATAAGTCAGTCAAGCTATGATGATGCTGTGTTCTTTTGGAATAACCCAGCTGTCATTGTGTTCCAAGTGCTTGGTGCCTTTTCCCTTTCTCTAGTTAACCTAACCTGGGTGTGATATGTAATAAGATATTCTTTGCCTGACTTCTGTGGTCTGGTCAAGAAAGAGGGACATGCTGCCCCAGCTGACAGATGCAGGCTTGAATTGTTAGCCTTTCGCTGGCTCCTCCTCACTAAGGAAAATATTAAACGAGAGGAAGCCAGGATGACTGAGATTCTGGATCACACACACCTCACACCTCCCTACAAAAGAGTAACATTGCAACTAGTTGTAAGCCCCATTACTTCAGGCCTGACCCATCATGGTTATCTTGTTCCTTGCTGAAATTTACATAAGGGACAAATCCCTGGACCAGGACCTAGAAGAAAGCTTTCTCAGAAGAATCATCTGGATTAAGGGTTTTGATCTTATAGCATAAAGGTATCTATTCACTTGGGAAAGCTCATTATGTTGGTCAAGATATAATGAGGCCACATTAGAAATTCTTCTGTAAGCAACACAAAGCATGAGAAGGCATTTTACAAATCTGTGAGTGACCTTACAGGGTCTTCCCTTAGAGAGAAACCCATTGGGGGATTCGAACAAGCTTCCAGCCTTTGTGCTGATTTGATAAGGAGAAAGACCATTAGGAGAAAGTTCACCTGAAAGAAGCTCTGTCTTTGGTGCCAGCAGGACTTGCTTTTATACTTTTTTTCCAAGGGGAGAAATTGCATTCAAGGACCCACGTGTTGGTGGAGAATGTATGGTTTTATGGCTGTGATCTTGAAATAGCCTTCCTCATTCCCTTACCTCACACCATGCATGAACACTAGATTCAGGTGGCTGAGAGATGAAAACAGAGGGAAGGCAGGATGTGAGTAAAGAAATGCTAAAAAGGAACACGGATGCTGGGGAGGGAGGATCTTGCAGACTAAGATATAAACTGCAGAAACCATGAAGGAAAGAAAGACATATTTGGTTATACAAAATCTTGAAACTTCTGCACACCAGGAAAGTGAAAGTCATTCAATCATGTCCAACTCTTTGCTACCCCATGGACTGTACCTTGCCAGGCTCCTCTGTCCATGGAATTCTCCAGGCAAGATACTGGAGTGAGTAGCAATTTCCTTCTTCAAGGGATCTTTCTGACACAGGGATCAAACTCAGGTCTCCTGCATTGCTGGCAGATTCTTTACTGTCTGAGCCAGTAGGGAAGCACACCATGGATATTGCTTAATAGTAAGCAAAATATATGTGGAAAACTCACAACATATATAACCAGACTAGAATTACTGCCTGAGCTGTATAAAATGTTTCTGTAACTCAGAAAAATTCATTCAACCCAGTAAAAAAAGAATGGTCTAAGAATGATCCTTCTTAGACTAATTTAAACTTAAACCTAAACTAAACTTGTTAGACTACCCAGTTTCATGTGACCTCATGTGCACCCTACCACATCCAACAAAGCCAACAGAGGGAGTCATTGAAGGAAATGACCTGGTGACATGCAAAGGCTAGTAGCTCCAGTGGTTAAGACATTGCCTTCCAGTGAAAGCGGTGTGCGCTCCATCCCTGGCCAGGGAGCTAAGATCCCACATGCCTTGTGGCCAAAAAACCAAACCATACCAAACGTAATACGGAAGCAGTATTGCAACAAAATCAATAAAGATGTTTAAAAAATACTTTATATTAAAAAAAAAAGCCTGTTGGGCTTCCTTGGTGGCTCAGTGGTAAATAATCCATCTGCCACTGCAGGAGACACAGGAGATATGGGTTGATCTCTGGCCTGGGAAGATTCCATATGCCATGGAACAACTAAACCCACACACCACAACTACTGAGCCTGTGCTCTAGAGCCTGGGAGCCACAACTACTGAAGCCCATTTGCCCTAGAGCCTGTGCTCAGCAACAAGAGAAGCCACCACAATGAGAAGCCCGCACACTGCAACTAGAGAAAAGCCCTTAGAGCAACAAAGACCCAGAACAACCAATTAATTAATTAATTAATTAATTAAAAAATATATATATATGCACACATACACACACACACCCCTAAAGGCCTTGCCAATCATGAAGGGATACTTTGGGAAGCACGCATAACTGCTTCACCGATTTCCAACAACCAAAAGCGTGTTATGTTTCCTGCGGACCTCAAGGTATGAACATACATGTTTTCACTTTGATCTGAGTCATCTGGGTTTCAAGACATCAGTAGGTGATGTTCTGATGTCTGTGGTTCCCACCAGTGATGGAAGTGAAACAGACAGGAGTTGCATCTCCTGCCCGGCTCCCCTGCCTCTGCAAACACAAGGATGTTCGGCACAGCAGAACCAAGGAACAAGATGCTCCTGTTCCATGAACTGTGGGTGAGTCTACAAGCCACCTGAACAAGGGAGACACAGTGCAGCCTCCTCTCAAGGCGTTCTCCATCTTACAGGATGGAACTGCTATCAGCAGATTCAATGGAACCTATTTTGTAGTCTGAGTATGTACTTTCCAGGAAAACAAAACCATTCAGGTTAGAATTTTGATGTGCTGGGCACTATTTTCACCTGGCTCGTTCCCCGTTCCTCCTCTTCCTGCACTATTTCCTTCTTTTAGGCGCCTGAGTGATGAATCCAAAGCCCATGCACCGCCCAAATCCAGCTGGAAAGTGAAAAATTAACTCTATTTTCAAAATGTTGAATGGTCTTTGTGTGCCATGTGTTTAAGGCTTGCAGCCATAAAGCTCGGGAAAGAAATAAGTTGGAAGCAATAATGACTATAGTGCATTCCAACTCTGAAATGTTAGGATCCATCCAACAATAGGAATTGGCTGAATAAATGACATTATAATACAACCAGAGGATGCGGTATGATCTAGCCGTTTAATGAGATGTGGGAGAACACGAGATGACAAAAGGGAAAATGCTCGTGATATACTAAGAGGGGAAGCAGATTACAAAACACCATCTACTGCATAATAACAGTTTCGTTAAAGATGAAATAACAACAACTATGACTGTGTGTACATACCCATATGCACATGTTAACAAAAACCAGAAGGACTGACATTAAAACATTAACTGTGGCTACTTTTTAATTGCAGGAATGCAGAGTATTTTGTTTTTCCCTTAGTGCTTTTGTGTGTCTGAAACCTTGAATAGTAACAGATATTGCTTTTCCAATCATGGAAAAAATAGACCTTTAAAATATTTTAAAATTTCCAAGCTGCATTAAAAAAAAAGGTTGATTTTATTGCTTGGAGAAACAGATAGATGCTTAAAATCATGGTAAAATAACAAGAGGGTATCCCTGGTGGCTCAGCAGTGAAGAATCCGCTTGCCAGTGCAGGAGAGATGAGTTCGATCCCTGGGTCAGGAAGATCCCCTGGAGGAGGAAATGGCAGCCCACTCCAGCATTCTTGCCTGGAGCATCCCATGGACAGAGGAGCCTGGCGGGCTGCAGTCCACGGGGTCGCAGAGTTGGACACAGTATAGTGATCAAACAACAACAGCAAGATAACTAAAGTGTTTCGCTGACCATTTTACCCGTCTTAACATGCACAATACAGGGGAGTTAAGTACCTTCACCCTGCTGTGCAACCATGATGACTACACAATTCCAGAACTTTCAATCACCCCAAAAGCCAAGCCTGTATGAAGTGTTCACTCCCACCACTAGTGGCCATAAAGTGGTGTAATTTCATTGTGACTTTGACTTGCCTTCCTCCAGTGACTGTTGATATGGAGCATGTCTCCTGTATTTGTTGACCATTTGTGTGTCTTCTTTGGTGCAGTGTTTATTTAAGCTCTTCTTCCAGTTCTTTAATGGGGAATTTAGTCATTTTATTGTTCAGTTGTAAATATTCTTTGTATATTCTGGACACCAAACCCCCCATCATGCACATGATTTACAAACTTCCCCCATTTTAATTACCTTTTCATTCTCAATAGTGCCCTTTGATGCAGAAATGATTTCAAGGTTGATAAAGTTCATTGGATCTATTTTATATTCTCCTGCTCATGTTTTTGATGTCATGTCTAAGCAATTATTGAAAAACCCAAGGTCATGAAAATGTACTCATCTTCTTCTAAGAGGAACACTGTGTCTTCACAACAGTAAATCTATTAGTCTTTCAGCCCATTAAAAAGATGTCTTCCTCCTGATGAAGATCTTTACGTTCTTTCATTATATCTTATCCCTTAGATTAGTATCTCTGACCCATTTTGAGTTAACATTCATATGTGACCTGAGATAGGGGTCTGCACAGACTACATCTTACTGTGGGACCATGGCCAAGTCATTTCAGTTTTCTCAGACTTGGCTTATTTCTCTGCAAAAAGGATGTAACAATAGGACCCACCATACTGGACCGCTGAGAGCATTAAGTGAGAGAGCCCAGGCAAACTTGTCAGCACCGCACTCGGCATGCAGTAAGTCATCCATACGTGATAACCAGCAGAAGTAGCATCTGCAAGAGCTTCAATAAGATATCCAGTGCTCGGTCTTTTCTGACATGCCAAAGCTCCTGCAGAGGTGAGCCAGGTGTCCCTACTCCTTTCTGCAGTGCTGGGTCTCTCGGCCTCCCAACATTCACGCATCAACACATGTCCAGTTGATGCCTATTCCCAGCTTCTGAAGACACAGCAGTGCCAGGATCTCCAAAGCAACTGTTTTATAGTGGGGTCAGCAAATGTCTTCTGGTAGTGGACTGATAGTATTAATAAATGTTTTAGGATTCATGAGGCATATGCCTCAGTTGCAACTACTCACCTTTGCCATCGCAGTGCAAAAGCAGCCGCAGACCGCACAACAACGGATGGCCATGGCCGTGTCCCAACACAGCTTTACTTATAGAGATAGGCAGTGTACACAAATCACAGGCTGAAAGTCCACAAATTACAGATTTCTGATAGCAATATGTGGTCTCACAAAGGAGATTAGTAAAATGACTATAATACAGTACGAGAAATACTCTAATGGTCTCAAAGAGGATCAAAGAAGACTTTCCAGAGGAAGCAATGTTGAACCTGGTATCTAGTGGACAAATAGGAGATAACCAGGCAAGGAAGAACATCTCCATATTCTAGGCAAAGAGCACAGTGTGTGAAAGGCCAGAAGAAGAGAGAGAATGAGGCAACAGAGACAGGGAAACAGAGGTAGAGGTAGGCAGAGACAGAAATGGAGAGGAGCACTATGCTCTCAAGAAGTAAAGAAAAATATCAGTTACTGCGTGAGCACCAAGGAGCTTGGGCAGTGAAGCCAGAGGTGAAGCCAGAAGGAGCACAGGGCCAGGTGTGAAAGGCCCTGGGCATCAGACAAATACATATCGACTCACCCTAAAGATACTGGGGAGTCCTTGAAGATTTAAGATGGGAAATGGCAGGAGTTTTGCACCTCTGATTGCCACCCGGGGAAGCGTTTGAGAGCATCACGCTAGAAGGCAGCCACAACATCTGGGTGAGGAAGAAAGGGGCTGGCCAATGACATGGAAGAGGGTGTCGACAAGTAAGGCTGGCCCAGGGCTGCTTGAGAGTTGAATATTTTAACAGATTAACTTGTAAATGGAGGAAAGAGGGGCAGAGCAAAGTGTCTGCTTTGGTCAGTCTCTCTGGATCGCACCCAACCGGCAAAGCTTCTCTTGAGCCCTTCTTCATGCTGGGACTCGCCTCTGATCTGTTATTCTCAGACTAACGAGCACTTGTCTGAACCCCTCTGTACCCACCTCTCACCAGGTGAATCCCACCTCGGATAAGGCTCATGTGTGGTTAGCATCTCTTCCTTTGTAGCTGTTATCAGGGGTAGGCATCCTCATGCTAGACACCAATAAACACTTGTCTGTTGCTGTACCTTAACTTCTGAACCTCCTAAAAATGAGGAATGTGCTTAAGCGAAATATAAAAAGAGATCAATTCAATGAAGGGCTAAATATTCAAGGAAATGGACTTCATTTTCATCAGTAGCATAATTTTTGACAGTGAGATAATTATATGCCATAATCTTTTGGTTCTGCAGGACCATGGACTAAAATAAAATCACTTCGTGCTCATTAAGGATAAGAAAATAGATCTGCAAGATGGGCATCCTCTACTTTCAGAAGTGTCATTTTCAGGTTCATTATTGGCTGACACAACAGTTCATTCCCAAGGAACATTAAATGGCCTACTTTGCTGTATTTTGAGCTAATTATCTCTGAGTACCAAGCACCAGGATGTGTGCATTGCTCTGTCATCCGCGGTCACTCGGACACTGAGTTGTATTCCCCTTGGCCATCTGGGTGCCCTACGAGACATCTTAGTAGAGAGGTGGGCACATGCTGTCATGCTCTTTGCCCTTTCCATAGATCCAGAAATCTGAGGAGGTGGGTATACAAGCATGAAGACAGGAGAACCTAAAAGTAAATAACCATACTTGGGACTTCCCTGGGGTTCAGAGGTTAAAAGTCTGTCTTGCAATGCAGGGGGTGCAGGTTCAATCCCTGGTCTAAGATCCCACATGCCACCGAGCAGTTAAGCCTGTGAGCCACAACTACTGAGCCGTCCCAGCACAACAAAAGATCCCACATGCTGCAACCAAGACCCAATCCAGCCAAACACACACACAAACACACACACACACACAATTTTAAAAAGTAAATAACCATACTTGACTTGGAAATAGTCTGATGGTGAGGTGGGCCAGGGGGGCCCTCATTTGTAGATAAACAATTTATCTTGGGAATATAGTCCTATGTATACACTAAATGAGCAACAATATAGATAAATTCTAGCACAGGAAACTGACCTTTCTCTAAACCATCAAAATTTGAGCATTTTTCCCAAATATATGTAAACCTGTCCTCTCCTATTATTTTCTTACCTTTGAGAGCTAATTTAATTTCTAGCTCCGGATAACTTATCAATTCACACATGCTCATAAACAAAAAGGTTGAAAGAAAATCACACCAGAAAAGATTTTAGCTGTGAAAATTCTACACATAGAGAGCTATTAGTGCATCAAATCTAACCTAACACTTCATTCTTTTAATGGGATTCATGCTGAATTTTGATAGCGAGAAGTCAAGTAAGAGATTCTATTTTCATGGAAACCCATTTCTGATGCATGACATCAATACAAGGCTAAATAAACACAGCATCACCGGGAAATAAACCCAAATTTGAAGTCTGAAAGGGCAGTCATATTTCTTGAATATTCTGAATGTCAACATTTTGATGGAAAAAATAATCCAACAGCAGCAGCTGTACTCATAGGTCCTTCTGGGTGTCTCTGGCATGTGTTACAAAGTTTAATTTGTTAGATTCTCATGTTTTCTGTTCCACAGTATCTGGTGGCATTTATTATGTTCTTCTAAAACTGCAACTCATGGAGGTATTGGAAAGGTCATTGTTTCCAGGTTATGTTTTTTTCTTTTTTTAAGAGGATAAGTTAATATACGTTCTCCACTAAGAGGTGGTCTTTCATGTACGTTTATTTCCGAGATGGAAGTGTTTCTGCTCATGGTGTCTGGAAGCCATTGTTCTTCTTCAGAGCGTTTCCTAAAGTTTCCTGCAGCAGCATGCTTCCCTGCACATCCATAATGAGGCCCGGCTTTGTTCCCACCTTTGTATGCCGGCACCGGAAGAGCAGTGAGGCTCAGAGGGCTCTCTGGGGACTCTCTGCTGGGGATGGCAGCACAAAAGGACCGAGCCACTGGGCAAGGCAGAGGTCATGTAAATTAGCCCCATATCATATCTCTTCTTTGAGCTTAAAGTTTGCTGCTTTTACGAGACTGTTAAGCCTGTTATAAAATAATAAAAAGAGAAGTCTAACACGGAGCTTTGCTACAACCAGGAAACACTGCTGCTTATCTTATATTTTGGAATTCTGGTGAGATGATATTTTTTACATGCTGGTCATTTTGGTTTTAATTGTTGGTGAATTTTTTTTTTAATTCAGCATGGAGGATGATGACCATTTGTCCTCTGATGTCACAGAAAATGGAGCAAAAAAGAAGGATTCCATTTCAACAGGCTGGCTTTCTTCTTAAAAGAGAAAGTTCTCAAAGGCTTTCTCACTACCAGTTGGGCAGCAGAGGTAGGAGGAAAGTATTGCGAGAGACAGGCATCAGTCCTTGGCCTTCAGAGGCCTACCACTGACTTCTTCATGATGATGCTCTGACTCTCAAGGCATCTATGCAAGGCTGAGCTTCTCGAGTGGAGAGGAAGATGCCTGGGAATTCAGTCGTGCTCAGGTGGATAAAGCCAAGGAGCTTGAGAATGCCTTTTTCTTAGGGATTCAATTGCTGAGAGCAAAGCTTACTGCAGCTGTCCCTAAGCCAGCTAACAGATACTACAAATGCTAGCAATCCTCCCGCATATGATTATGGGCAGGTTGTTTCTTGGTGAATCAGCCCCTTCACATTTGAGAGAGAAGGAACATGTTCCCTTTTTTCCCCCAAAGTGAAAGGAGGCAGTAAACAAACTCGAGGGCTTGAGCTTAGTATGTCGGAGGCAGAGAACACTGCCTCCCAAATGTCAAGAGCCCTGTGAAAGCCTGTGCCTCCATCACGCTGCTGCCTCTGGTCCAAAGTGTGCTTCAGAGATTCTGAGAACCAGCCCGAGATTGCAAGTAAACAGCACACTCAGAGAAAATGCGCTCTGTTCCCAGGTCAAGGCAACCGGCAACAGGCACTTCTGTTCTCCAAGAACCGGATTGTCATTGTCACCATTCCTACAAAGCCACCGTGTGTGTGGTCATCTCAAGGACACCTGTAAATCTTACTGTCCAGGGGCGGGGAGGCTTCTTCAAGGATATGTGTGTGTGAACACCAGCTCCTGGTCTCTGGAGCCCACCGAAGTGGCCCAGCAGAATTGACTGAATAAAACCAGACCTGTCATAGGGGCCCCTCATCTGACCTAGAGTCAAGCAGGCCCCAGGGAGGCAGAGGCCACCTTACAGGGAGGTCATGGGCAGGGCCTGTTGGGAAGGTCCTTCAAGACCCTTTTCTTGAGTCTCCTGCTTGCTCGGGAGATGCAGACTCTGCCTCACCCCCATTTTCCTCAACAAGAAGGTTGTACCCACGTAGAAGGCTGACTCCTATAGTGGCCAAGAGCTTGCATTGGATGAGTGAGGCACAGTCCATTTGTCCCTTAACCCCCATGATGTCCCAATCTGGAAGATACTCTTAGCCCCAGCACAGATGAGGAAACTGAGCTTGGAAAGGCATGGGCAGAATTACATGGCTGAGAAGGTCTCACCAGGACCCAGGAGGCTGAGCTCACACAGCTCTTCTCTTCGTGGGGTGATAACACCAGCATCCCCCATTTACTCACATCTGGAGGACCCACTTTTATGGACAAGCAGATGCTCACAAACCTCATGTCAAGTCTGCCAGCATGGCCACCTGGCAGTGTCGAAATCTCAGAGGACAGAGCCACAGGCTATGAAAAACAGCACAGTACTGGGCAGGGCAGGAAGTATCTTCCATTGGTCCTTGTCTTCCAGGCTGGTGGGGAATCTGCCTTTTTTATTTCTTTTTTTTACCATTGGGATAAAGTTCATGGAATATGAAATTAACCATATGTTATTTTCTTGGGCTTCAAAATCACTGTGGACAGTGACTGCAGCCATGAAATTAAGAGACCCTTGCTCCTTGGAAGAAAAGCTATGACAAACCTAGATAGCATCTTACAAAGCAGAGACATCATTTTACCCACAAAGGCCCACATAGTCAAAACGATGGTTTTTCCAATAGTCATGTCCAGATGTGAGAGTTGGACCATAAAGAAGGCTGAGTGCTTAAACATTGATGCTTTTGAACTGTGGTGCTAGAGAAGACTCTTAAGAGTCCCTTGGACAGCAAGGAGATCAAAGCAGTCAATCCTAAAGAAAATCAACCCTGAATATTCACTGAAACAACTGATGCTGAAGCTGAAGCTCCAACACCTTGGTCGCCTGATGCAAAGATCTGACTTATTAGAAAAGACCCTGATGCTGGGAAAGATTGAGGGCAGGAGAAGCTGACAACAGAGGATGAGATGGTTGGACGGCATCACTGACTCAATGGATCTGAATTTGAGCAAACTCTGGGAGATGGTGAAGGACAAGGAAGCGTGGTGTACTGCAATCCATGAGGTCACGAAGAGTTGAACACGACATAGTGACTGACAATAACAAAGGTATGCACAGGTCAGTGGGGTCAGTACATTTGCTACATGTGTGCCGTCACCTCTGTCTAGCTCCCAAACATGGCCATCCCTTGTGCCCACTCAGCAACCACCCCTCTTTCACCCCCCACCCCCGGGCCACCATGAATCTTCTTTCTCTATGGATCCACCTACTCAAATGGTTCATATCAATGACTTCATACGATATGGGCTGTTGTGCCTGTCTTCTTTCACTCAGCATGATGTCTTCAAGTTCATTCACATAAGGTCCATCACTGCTTTTACTTTCATGGATGAATAACATTCCATTAGGTCTTCTTTGTTAAAAGTGAAGTAAGAGGCCAGATAGCTTCAGAGAAAGAGAACTGACCTAAGAATCCATGGAAATCACGTTCTTCTCTTGGGACGAATTGTCATTGTTCTCCATCAGACAGAACTGGGGTCAAATCTCAGCTTCCATACTGTGTGGTCTCACTTGAAATAATTATGGTAAGCATGAGTATTCCTGTCGATCATTAGGCATGAGTCATTGCCTAACTCAGAGAGCTACTGAGAGAGTGAAATAGGAAAACACATACACGAATATTGCCAAATTGCCTAACATGTAGTCAGGATACAGAAGATAATAAATATTTCTTCTTCTATTCATGGGAAAATCACTCCCACTTCCACGTATATAAATTGGGAATTCATCTGTACACAGCAGATGTGTGCAGAGTGGCTCTTGTAAATTGACTTTGAAAAAAAATCAAATCACATTTTATATTCATTAAGTTAAGCAATTCTTAGGTGGACAAATCTAATAATGAAGGAAATCTACTCTCTGTTCGATGCATAGATTGGCCACCTTTTATATAAACATTTCTACTCTGGCACAGTACTTTCAGCACTTGGTAGGTATGCAATGTAAACGTCTGTGCAGGGAGGAAGTGAAACAACCTCTCTGCTGAGAAGGACAAGATCTCATACTTGGTAAGTAATCAGAGGGTCATTCTCCAAGACCCACTGGTTCTCAGACAAATGCAAATACATTGGCCTATGTGAAATGTAGTCAGTAAGTTACAGGTTCAGTCCCTGCAACCTAAATGAGCACTAAATACTTGCTCAGTGAGCATCCTCATGAGGGCTGGGTAGTAGAGATGTGCCTGTTGGTTGCAGAGTTGTAATCTTCCAGCAGAAGCAGAACTAATAACTAGGAATGAGATAAGAAAGACTCACATAGCTCAGGTCACAATTCTGGCAGCAGTTAACAGATTCAGACACTCAAAAGAAGGCTGAGTTGTACCCATCCAATGGGTGCCATTTGGGTCCAGTCTACCTACAGTATCTGTCTTCTTACTGGAATGATCAGCAAAACTTGTCAAACTTAATAGTCTCTCACACCAGACAGGTCTAGATCAGTCATGGGGCTTTAGTTAGAGAGGACTCCTGTTCTAACCATAGACTTTACTTGGACACCCTCTATGACCACTGAACCCTTGCAGAGCACACAGTGAACTCTTGGAGCTGATCTGGAAGCCACATCTCTGCCTTTCACTCAGTCATAAAGGAATCTGCTGTGAATCTACACCAGTGACAACACATGCCAGTGGGTGACCTCTCTAAATCCTGTACCATAATTCCTGCAAGCAGTGAATGGGTCTCTCACAGTAGAGGCCAAACATTTGATCAAGGAAAAGAAATAAAACATACAAATAACTGAAAAAAAAAGAGTGGTGTATTTCAAAGCAAAAAATTTTGCAATGTTGAACAAGGCAAGGAAGATTTTATTCAAGACTACTGCAAATGGGGAGAGGGGCCTGAGCTCATCTGAGATGGAGGAAACTGAGACAAAAGGTGGAAAGTGTTTGGGTGAGCCAGCGAGAACTGGAGGGCAGTGGGGAGGAAAGATGGTCAATGGATGATCCAGCAAAATGAGTTACTCCTGGGTTCACCAGCATTCTTCTCTATGATCAGGCCACCTGTGTCTACTAACTGGAGCCCATTAGGTTTAAGCATCTCCTCTCTCACAGAAACCAGGACACAGGCTGCTGTTCCCCTTGAGGGTTCCATTACAAACGGATTGCTCCCAGGTCCTTGAGAGAGATATTCCTGGGTTGCAAAACTGGCAAGACACAATTTTTTAAAGTGCATCTCATTGGGATAGAGAAAGAATTTACAGTTAAAACTTGACTGAAGTAAAAGAGAGTCATTGCCTGGAGACAGAGAGAAGCTTGCCTAAGATTAGAGGAGAATGGGGTGCACATTCTGATCATCCTGGCCAGGGGTCCAGTAACCCTATTCCTGACACCAAGACTTTCAGAGAAGTGGTTGCCCAGGCTTTATGGCATGAGTCAAAAGTGAAAGTGTTAGTCGCTCCATCATGTCCAACTCTTTACAACCCCATGGACTGTAGCCTGCTAGGCTCCTCTGTCTATGCAATCTATGCAATTCTCCAGGCAAGAATACTGGAGGGAGTTGCCATTTCCTTCTCCAGGGAATCTTCTAGACCCAGAGGTTGAACCCAGCTCTCCCACATTGCATGCAGATTTTTTACCATCTGAACCACCAGGGAAGCCCCCTTTCAAAAAATTCCTTCCCCAAAATGATTACCTTTCCAACCACTCCCTGAAAAGCCAAGTGAAGAGAAAAAGCTATTCATTTGTAGAGACTTAATTAATGCTACAAGCCCCGCTAAATAGACTTGTCTAGATACCGGCACCAGTGGAGGCAAGACATATTTCAGATTTCAAAATATTTCTAAAGGTTACTGAACTGTATTAAGTGGAATGAATAAATAAGCATTGCCTTTGCAGTTGAGAGCCAGACCTCGAAAGCCTTCTAGCATGATCGGTATTCTGCATTTATAGCCTCTCCTTGGACTTTCGGGTCAGCAATTAATAATTCCTGAAAACAAGACTCACTCCCTGCAATCAGGCTGCAGAGAAGGTCAACCTGGCTCCATTGCATGGCCTCATGTACATCCATGGGATGGAAATTGTCTTTTCCAAAGTCACCAGATCAAAAGAGAAGTGGCAGGTGCCAAGGAAAAAGTAGATTCTGGCAAGATAGCCTGTTTTCTGCTGTCTGGATGCTGTTGTAACAGAGTACCAATTGGGCTAATTCTTATCCTGTGAGTTGCCTGCAGACAAGCCAGGAGTCAAACCCAGTGCAGGGGAATTTTATTTGGCCAATCTTAGCGCTTTCTAAATAAGGAAGCTTCACATAGAAATCTGGATTTCCAATTTCTCTTGAAAAAGCAAATCCATAGCCCAGGGAGCCAAGGAGAGCACCCTCTGAGTGCCATGCAGCCCTGGAGATGCTCTGACATCTCCCATGCCCAGTCTGCTGAACAGAGCTTCTAGGTTGCTTAAGTGTTGTGTGTGTGTATGTATACTGAGTTTTTTCAGTCATGTCCAACTCTGCAACCCAATGGACCATAGCTTCTCAGGCTCCTCTGTTAATGGGTTTCTCTAGGCATGCATACTGGTGTGGGTTGGCATGCCTTCCTCCAAGGGAGCTTCCTCACCCAGAAATCTAACCTGTGTCTCATATCTCCAGCATTGGCAGGTGGATTCTTTACCACTAGCGCCACCTTAGAAGCCCCATCTGAGTGATAAACTGCCCTAACTTAGTGATGAAAAGTAATACCAATCATTACCATCACTACTGTTTCTCACAGTTCTATGGTTGCTGGTTACCAGCTAGGTGGGCCTCACTGGGTATTTTTGGGTGGCCACAGAGGCATGGTGCCTGGGGACAGAGTGAAGTTTCCTCAGTGACAAGCCAGTTTGGAGGCTCATCCTGAACCAGAACCTTAAGAAAGGCTCTTTGCTAGAACATCACCCTTGGGCTCCACACAGCCTGGCCTATATGTTGACAGCAGTTTGATCCCAAGAGTGAGAACTCCTAGAGAGCACCAGAGAAATGCTACTGACCTTTCTAAAAAAGCCTGAGAAATCACTCTGTCTACATTTCATTCACTGGAAGAATCCTGCATCTATTTTGACCACAGAGCTAGGCCTGTAGTTTTACTTCCTTGTAAAGCCCTTATCTGACTTTGATATAAGGAAGATGCTGGTCTCACAGGGTGGATTTACTGAATGACTAGATTGGTCTATCCTTGGCATATTTGGATGTATGCAAATATGCATACATGCTTGGGGTCACCCAAACTGAGTTGAATTCCTCACTGGACCATTCTCACAATGTGTAGCCTCAGACATAACAAACCAATATAAGTTCTTGTACAGCTTGCCCATTGTTTTGTTATAATCAAAATGAGCCAGCACACATTGCTAAGGACCATTACAACTGTCCGCATTCTAAGATTTTGAGGAAATTATTTTCAGGCAAGTTGTTATATCTTGGTGGTCATAAGGTGTATTTTTAAACTTTTCAATGAACATTTGCTATGCATCAGAAATCATTTTAGATGATAGAATAGAGAAGATGCTGGAAGAGAAAGGGGTTCCTGTCCTCAAGAGCTCAAATTGTAGAAAAAACATATTCAAAGCAATACATTTGGTAAAGAAAAAATATACTGTACATTTTCTCTGATTTTATCATAGAGTAAAAACTGGAAAATTGTAGCTATTTTCTTATCCTCTTGTGTCTAGGGTGGAGGGAAGACCACAGTGGCTGCAGAGGTTGTGGGCAGAGTCCCAGTTAGACTGCCTGAGGCTTACAATGCTGGCCTTCCATAATGGAATTTTACCATTATTTATGGTTTATATTCAGTAATGGCAGAGTAACTGAAACCTAAAACTTATTAAAACAAAGGCCAAATGCTATCATTATAAGAACCTGGAGACTAACATGGTATACAGTCTACAACTTGGAAATCTATTAATATCAAAATGCATTTTTTAGGAAAATTACTTTAGTGACCTTCACATGGGGTGATGTTAGAATGTCATAAAGACAATCTGAAGTGAAAATATTTGCAAATTCTATAAAAAATTACTGTCCTACTGCAGTTCAAATTATGTACCACACAAAACATTCATGAGCTAAAGGTCTAGGGTACTTCACAGCAGAGCAACATAATGGGAGGAGGGGGTTTCAGATTCAACAGTAAACTCACTAGCATATGCTGGATAATGCTCGGTGGCACTTCACATACTTTTGATATTCAAATCTATCCTGCAAGGCAGAGGTAATATTGTGCTCCTGGCATCTAACACAGTTTTAATCAAGGCTTCACGATTCATCCTATTTGTATGAATTTCCATAATGGAATTTTACCATTATTTATGGTTTATATTCAGTAATGGCAGAGTAACTGAAACCTAAAACTTATTAAAACAAAGGCCAAATGCTATCATTATAAGAACCTGGAGACTAACATGGTATACAGTCTACAACTTGGAAATCTATTAATATCAAAATGCATTTTTTAGGAAAATTACTTTAGTGACCTTCACATGGGGTGATGTTAGAATGTCATAAAGACAATCTGAAGTGAAAATATTTGCAAATTCTATAAAAAATTACTGTCCTACTGCAGTTCAAATTATGTACCACACAAAACATTCATGAGCTAAAGGTCTAGGGTACTTCACAGCAGAGCAACATAATGGGAGGAGGGGGTTTCAGATTCAACAGTAAACTCACTAGCATATGCTGGATAATGCTCGGTGGCACTTCACATACTTTTGATATTCAAATCTATCCTGCAAGGCAGAGGTAATATTGTGCTCCTGGCATCTAACACAGTTTTAATCAAGGCTTCACGATTCATCCTATTTGTATGAAGAAATTAACCAGGTAGAGCCAGAAGAAACCTAGAAATATGATGAATATTTGCATTCTTTTTATTTCTAGACTACTGTCTGCAAGAGTTGACTCATTGGAAAAGACCCTGATGCTGGGAGGGATTGGGGGCAGGAGGAGAAAGGGACGACCGAGGATGAGATGGCTGGATGGCATCACAGACTCAATGGACGTGAGCTGAGTGAACTCCGGGAGTTGGTGATGGACAGGGAGGCCTGGCGTACTGCGATTCATGGGGTCGCAAAGAGTCGGACAGGACTGCGTGACTGAACTGAACTGTCTGCAGACACACTGAAGATGAGAAGATGTGAGTGTCAACAAGTTTGCTGGGTTTAAACTGAGACCAGTGCATCGTCCAAACTTTGTTCCACGCCCAGAACAGACAGGGGGAGGAAGTCCTTAAACTGTAGCATCTTCCCTGTCATAATATCTGTCGATCAGGGCCTCTGCATGCCTACCTGCTAGGCATCCACTTTCTCCCCTTCATGGAAAGCCACTTCCATCTCCCACTGGGGAGCCTGCGCACTGTGATGGGCAGTCTTGGTATGGCTGTTGAGCAGTGTGCCCGGTTACCCCATCTCAAGGGTTGAGTGGACTCTCTGCTTTTGCAGTGGATCAACACACGGGAAAAGAATGGTTTGGTGATCAGGCCTCCTCATTAGGGCTTCCCTGCTGGCTCAGATGGCAAAGCGTCTGCCTGTAATGCCATAGATCTGGGTTCAGTCCTTGGGTTGGGAAGCTCCCCTGGAGGAGGGTGTGGCAATCCACTCCAGTATTCTTGCCTGGGAAAATCCCATGGACAGGGGTGTCTGGTGGATGACAGTCCATTACAGAGTCCATTATTACCAAGCCCAGTAACTAACTTTTAATTATGACTGTATGGATTCATGAAAGTATTCTCACATTTCTGAAAATTAGTGTCTTGGCCATCAAAACAAAAAGGCTAATTCTTGCCAGGGAAACCCCGTGGACAGAGGAGCCTAGTGGGTTACAGTCCATTACTGAGCCCAGTAACTAACTTTTAACTTTGACTATGTGGATTCATGAAAATATTGGCATCTCTCTGAAAATTGGTGCCTCGGCCATTATAAGAAAAAGGCTCACATCCATACATGACCACAGGAAAAACCATAGCCTTGACTAGATGGACCTTTGTTGGCAAGGTAATATCTCTGTTTTTGAATATGCTATCTAGGTTGTCATAACTTTCCTTCCAAGGAGTAAGCATCTCTTAATTTCATGGCTGCAATCACTGTCTACATTGATTTTGCAGCCCCCCAAAATAAAGTCTGACACTGTGTCCACTGTTTCCCCATCTATCTGCCATGAAGTGATGGACCAAATGCCATGATCTTAGTTTTCTCTTGAGAGACTCTTGGACAGCAAGGAGATCCAACCAGTCCACCGTAAAGGAGATCAGTTCTGGGTGTTTGTTGGAAGGACTGATGCTAAAGTTGAAACTCCAATACTTTGGCCACCTCATGTGAAGAGTTGACTCATTGTAAAAGACCCTGATGCTGGGAGAGATTGGGGGCAGGAGGAGAAGGGGACGACAGAGGATGAGATGGCTGGATGGCATCACCAACTCGATGGACATGAGTTTGAGTGAACTCCAGGAGTTGGTGATGGACGGGGAGGCCTGGGGTGCTGTGATTCATGGAGTTACAAAGAGTCGGACATGACTGAGTGACTGAACTGAACTGAGTAATAAAATTGGCTAAACAAATGGGAAAAAAAAAAGGCTAACTTCTTGACACCTCAGATGATCAAGGTAACTGCTGGGGAGGGAGGCCCTTCGATCTAGAAACAATAACGCTTTTTACCATGTCTGCTATTAAAGTGTTACTAAGAAAGTTGCTGTCACTCTCAGAGGAATCCGTGGCTAGTTAATTAACAGGGAGAACAAGCCTTCAACACTACAGGTCTATTCAGAAGACTACAGAGGAAGAGAGAAAGGAAGCTCCCATAGAAAATGAGCTGTAAATTGGGCTTCCCTCATCAGACCGTGGATCTTCTGGGAACATTTTGCACCTGTGCACCCACACGTCCAGCACAGGCCCTGCATGCAGGAGTCAGGTAAGGGGAGGATGAGAAGGTACATTTCAGAGTCAGAGTACCTAGTTTTGGATTCTTATTTGTCCATCTACAGTATCTTGTGAGAATGTGTTGTACTAAATCACCTCAGTCGTGTACAACTCTTTGCAACCCTATGGACTATAGCTTCCAAGCTCTTCACTCTATGGGATTCTCCAGACAAGGATACTGGAGTGGGTCGCCATTCCTTTCTCCAGGGGATCTTCCCAACCCAGGGATTGATCCTGGGTCTCATTCAGCTCCTGCTTTGCAGGCGGAGTTTTTACTGCTGAGCCACCAAGGAAACCCTTAAGACTTTTTTTTTTTTTCTCTTGGTTTTCTCATTGGTAAAACAGAAGAAACTCAACCTGCTTTATAAGGTTGCTTTGAAATTTAAAAGACAATGGGATGTAATGAAAAATTAACTGCTCTTCCATCCTAAACATCTGCTGCTGGTGGTAAGTCGCTTCAGTAGTGTCTGACTCTGTGCAGCCCCATAGATAGCAGCCCACCAGGCTCCCCCGTCCCTGGGATTCTCCAGGCAACAATACTGGAGTGGGTTGTCATTTCCTTCTCCAATGCATGAAAGTGAAAAGTGAAAGTGAAGTCACTCAGTCGTGTCCGACTCCTAGCGACCCCATGGACTGCAGCCTACCAGGCTCCTCCATCCATGGGATTTTCCAGGCAAGAATACTGGAGTGGGGTGCCATTGCCTTCTCCATCTTAAACATCTAGGAAACTGTAAAGGTTTATGAAACTGTGGTTTTCAGTCACTAGGCAGAGCACAGTGCAGAATTGAGGACCCCCACCCCTAACCGAAGAAAAGGACGACAAATGATGTAAGCCCTCTGACTGCATCAGTTTAAAGCCCAGGCAGGTTCAGGGCTGCTGTGAAGGAGAGCAGACAGGAACAGCTGGGAGTCACTCTGAAATGAGGAGATAGAGATTGGAGCTCAGGGAGGCCAACGCAGGGTGAGTTCACAGCCACTGGAAAGACAAGGCTGCAAAGACAGACTCCAAGGGCTTGCACATGTGATGCTTCGGTCTTCAGCTGAAGGCTGATCTCAGAGTGGAGGACAGCCCCTCAAAGGACAGCCACTGACCTTGAATGTGTGTAAGACAAGCAAAGGGTCATTTCATTTTGCCCCCAAAGCCTGCACAGGTCCTGCCGCAAGCCTACCACCAACAGGAAGAATTGGGGGTCTCAGCACCTACTCAGGGTGCTCGCCAGCTTCAGACTCTGCCAGCCTCACTGTGTCTGGCTCTGGCAAGGTAATTTTAAATTACCCCATAGAACTGGACACCCTTATAGTAATATGAAAATTAAATGCAGTGAAAACTTACACATAAAAAAGATGCAGGCACACGTGTGTATGTGGACCCCTCAGTATTTCTTAAAAATATGAATATTCTTTTTCACAAAGCAACTGTCTTGATAAGCTTTCCATAATTGGCAAGTATGTATTCACCTAATTCCATTGAACTTATTTATACACATCCACACCATCTGACCCAAGTCCCTTTTACTCAGCCTCCCATGGGTAGACAGGCCGATGGATGTCCACAGCATTGCTGTTCAGTTCAGTTCAGTCACTCAATCATATCCGACTCTTTGCGACCCCATGAATCGCAGCACACCAGGCCTCCCTGTCCATCACCAACTCCCGGAGTTCACTCAGACTCATGTCCATCGAGTCAGTGATGCCATTCAGCCATCTCATCCTCTGTCATCCCCTTCTCCTCCTGCTCCCAATCCCTCCCAGCATCAGAGTCTTTTCCAATGAGTCAACTTTTCGCATGAGGTGGCCAAAGTACTGGAGTTTCAGCCTTAGCATCATTCCTTCCAAAGAAATCCCAGGGCTGATCTCCTTCAGAATGGACTGGTTGGATCTCCTTGCAGTCCAAGGGACTCTCAAGAGTCTTCTCCAACACCACACTTCAAAAGCATCAATTCTTCGGTGCTCGGCCTTCTTCACAGTCCAACTCTCACATCCATACATGACCACAGGAAAATCCATAGCCTTGACTAGACGGACCTTAGTCGGCAAAGTAATGTCTCTGCTTTTCAATATGCTATCTAGGTTGGTCATAACTTTTCTTCCAAGGAGTAAGTGT
Source organism: Aepyceros melampus (assembly GCA_006408695.1). NCBI lineage: Eukaryota > Metazoa > Chordata > Mammalia > Artiodactyla > Bovidae > Aepyceros > Aepyceros melampus. The sequence goes on from SJXQ01010392.1 coordinate 289,543, forward strand.
CTTTTAATTTCATGGCTGCAGTCACCATCTGCAGTGATTTTGGAGCCCCCAAAAATAAAGTCAGCCACTGTTTCCCCTGTTTCCCCATCTATTTCCCATGAAGTGATGGGACCAGATGCCATGATCTTAGTTTTCTGAATGTTGAGCTTTAAGCCAACTTTTTCGCTTTCCGCTTTCACTTTCATCAAGAGGCTTTTTAGCTCGTCTTCACTTTCTGGCATAAGGGTGGTGTCATCTGCATATCTGAGGTTATTGATATTTCTCCCATCAATCTTGATTCCAGCTTCTGTTTCTTCCAGTCCAGCATTTCTCATGATGTACTCTGCATATAAGTTAAATAAGCAGGGTAACAATATATAGCCTTGACGTACTCCTTTTCCTATTTGGAACCAGTCTTTTGTTCCATGTCCAGTTATAACTGTTGCTTCCTGACCTGCATACAGATTTCTCAAGAGGCAGGTCAGGTGGTCTGGGATTCCCATCTCTTTCAGAATTTTCCACAGTTTATTGTGATCCACACAGTCAAGGCTTTGGCATAGTCAATAAAGCAGAAATAGATGTTTTTCTGGAACTCTCTTGCTTTTTCCATGATCCAGNCAGATTTCTCAAGAGGCAGGTCAGGTGGTCTGGGATTCCCATCTCTTTCAGAATTTTCCACAGTTTATTGTGATCCACACAGTCAAGGCTTTGGCATAGTCAATAAAGCAGAAATAGATGTTTTTCTGGAACTCTCTTGCTTTTTCCATGATCCAGCAGATGTTGGCAATTTGATCTCTGGTTCCTCTGCCTTTTCTAAAATCAGCTTGAACATCAGGGAGTTCATGCTTCACGTATTGCTGAAGCCTGGCTTGGAGAATTTTGAACATTACTTTATAGCATGCGAGATGAGTGCAATTGTGTGGTAGTTTGAGCATTCTTTGGCATTGCCTTTCTTTGGGATTGGAATGAAAACTGACCTTTTCCAGTCCTGTGGCCACTGCTGAGTTTCCAAATTTGCTGGCATATTGAGTGCAGCACTTTCACAGCATCATCTTTCAGGATTTGAAATAGCTCAATAGGAATTCCATCACCTCCACTAGTTTTGTTCATAGTGATGCTTTCTAAGGCCCCCTTGACTTCACATTCCAGGATGTCTGCTCTAGATGAGTGATCACACCATCGTGATTATCTGGGTCATGAAGATCTTTTTTGTGTATCTTCTGTGTATTCTTGCCACCTCTTCTTAATATCTTCTGCTTCTGTTTTGTTAGATCCATACCATTTCTGTCCTGTATCGAGCCCATCTTTGCATGAACTGTTCCCTTGATATCTCTAATTTTCTTGATGAGATCTCTAGTCTTTCCCATTCTGTTCTTTTCCTCTATTTCTTTGCATTGATTGCTGAAGAAGGCTTTCTTATCTCTTCTTGCTATTCTCTGGAACTCTGCATTCTGTTAAATATCATTAAATATCCATCTTTGCATACAGATGTATCTTTTCAGGATAAATAACTGGAGGGAGAATTTCTGGGTCTAATTGTACAGACACCTTTACATTTCAACCTTTACACTTAAAGCAACAGGAATCAAAATCTTAAACTGAAAAGCACTGTTTGATTCCTATAATTGTGCTGTGTGTGTGTGAGACCATCCATCATACACATCTCTACAAACACTCACTTTCCTTCTATCATCTCAGTAAGCACACACAGGCAGATTCTCCTGGGAATACAGATGGTAGCTTCTTCCCAGGGCTCAGGGGCACATGTCCACCTTCCTAAATAGTCACAGCTGCCTCCTGTCTCCTCTCCTTCCACCAGCATACTCATGTCTTCAAAAACCACTCTCAGTCTTCACAGGGCTGCTTGATCTTAAGCTTTCTTGCTCACCTTTACTCAACAGAGTTCAATTTCCAAAGGAGAACAACGCCTGCACATGAGAAATGCTATAAAAGTTTCAGGCGGGAGCAGGCGGAGAAGAAGGAGGAGAGGGATCTGCAGCCCGCATTCTAGAGAGCCAGCATGAAAGGAAAGGGAAGGAAGCACTGGAAGGCACAGCCAGGTACCATGGTTTGCAAGGCGGGGAGCCTGAGGAGTCCATTCCAGGCAGAGTGTGGAGAAGCCAGTGACGAGGAGGAGGAGACACGCTCTCAATGGAGCCTTTGCACTGGCCCAACTCCTGGATTATCTCAGAGTTTCCTCAGGGGAGGGCTCATGTCCACTCTTCTGGGAGGGTCCCCCGACTCCCTCAGCTGGGGTCAGCAGTGCTCATTAAGCATCCTTCCTTCCTGCATTCATTTATTGTGCAACTATCCACCCCCTGAGTACCTTCTATGCCTCTAGGTGCTGAGGTTACTTATTAAGATGATCTTTATTAGTCACTAAGTTGTGTCTGACTCTTTGCAACCCCATGGACTATAGATTGTCAGGCTACTCTGTCCATTGGATTTCCCAGGCAAGAATACTGGAGTGGGTTGCCATTTCCTTCTCCATGGTATCTTCCCAAACCAAAGATCAAACCTGGGTCTCCTGCATTGCAGGTGGATAGGTGGATTCTGAGCCACCAGGGAAGTCCCTTTAAACATTGAAAAAGAGCTATTAATATATATATGTGAGGGGTCTTACTCTGGCCATGCCTCCAAGAAGGGAGTAAGGAGCAGTGATGTAAGGTCCCAGTGGGGCAGAGCAGGGAGGGAGAGAAGAACTGGGGCTTGGGGGTCAGCAGGACCTGGGTCCCCCTCACTAGGTCCTCAGAGACAGCAACAGCAGCTCCTGCCACACGCCTGTGGCCCCAAGGACTTGGCGGGGAACACAGCTATTAGGCCTCTGCCTGCATGGCACCCTGAGAGCTATGGCTGGACGCCTGCAAGGGAAGGATGGGCTGAGCCACAGGTTAACAGGCATGGAGAGTGATGGGTGGGGAGGGCCTTGTGGGAAAGAGTAAATAGGAAGCTTTCCTTGGGGGGGTGACTTTAGAGGTGAGGCTGGTCAGAGAGAGCGGCAAGTGCAAAGGCTTTCAGGCTGGAGGCAACCTGGTCATCACACTCTCTGTGTGCCCGAGGAACTGCATGAAGGTATGCGGGCTGGAGGAGGGTGTGGCTGGACAGGAGTGAGAGAGAGGCCAAAGCAGGCATGGGGAGGGAAGAATAACAGAGTGGAGGGCAATTCAGAGCTGTGCAGGTTGGGGAAAGAACCTGGTTTTTCTCTGGGTCAGTTGAGGGTTTTCAAGCAGATGAGGGATGCGGGCTGCCCTGTGTAAAGGCTGCTCTGGCTGCTGAGGTGAGGTCGCCTGTGGGGCTGGGTGGGCAGCACACAGTCCCTGCTGCCATGGAGTTCTGGGACCCGCCCACCCCAGAGGAGGTCAGATGATCAAATATGCCCTGTCTAGATGAAGAGCCCCAAAAGAATTCCAGTCATCTGAGTTTCAGTTGTTAACAGATTAACAGAATGATGGCCAGGTGTTGAATCCTAGTGACAGTTTTGAAAAGGCAGGGTAGGGGTGGGGAAAGAGGCAAGGGTTTTGCGCAATCAGAAAGGGGCAGATTTGGGATCATGGCATTTATTTTCCAGGTTCTGTTTTGACCTGCCTGTGGTTGAGCTTGCTTATTTTGCATGCAACAAATTGATAGCCATTTAGCTAATACTCAATTCTCTTCTGGGCAAGACGCATATGGCAACGGGAATTACTGCCCAGAACTAGCTTCAGAGAGCCAAACTCTGGCAGCACACAGAAAGTCAGGATACTGCCCTATGTTAAGAAGGCAGGTGAGCAAGAGGAGAGACCCTTTCTATACTGTGGTGCCCTATGTGTGTGCTCAGTCGTGTCCAACTCAGTGATCCCATAGGCTGTAGCCACCAGGCTCCTCTGTCCATGGTCCTGAAGCTCAGTTAACTTGCAGGGCGGGAGGGTGGAGGTAGCTGCCACAACCAGTCACAGCACTGATCCTTTTTTTACTTGCCCAATACACAAGATTACAGATGTCAGGAGAGAGCCACATCCTCTGCTTTAGAAGTAAAGGTCGGTATTGTGATATCTTTGAGTGGGGGGTTTCCCTGGTGGCTCAGCTGGTAAAGAATCTATCTGCAAAATGGGAGAAAGTGAAAGTGAAAGTGAAGTCACTCAGCCATGTCCGACTCTTTGCGATCCCATGGACTGTATAGCCCACCAGGCTCCTCCATCCACAGGATTCTCCAGGCAAGAATACTTGAGTGGGTTGCTATTTCCTCTCCAGGGAATCTTCCCAACCCAGGGGTTGAACCCAGGTCTCTCGCATTGCAGGCAGACGCTTTAACCTCTGAGTCACCAGGGAAGCTCAATGTGGGAGACCTGGATTCAATCTCCAGGTTGGGACAATCCCATGAAGAAGGGAAGGGCTACCCACTCCAGTATTCTGGCCTGGAAAATTCCATGGACAGTATAGTCCATGGGATTGCAAAGAATTGGACACAGTTTCACTTCCACCTTTGAGTGGGAGGCAAGGAGCCTGGCCACAGGGATCCGTCAGGGACTCAGAGATTCTGAAAAAGGTTCTGGACTGGACCCTCTATCAAAGGAATATACATAGATGGACACGGAGTTTGCACACAATTTCAGCAAGTCCCTCAAGCCCTCTTCGTGGATCTCTGCAGACAAGCTCATGTCTTCAGACAGCACTGTCAGGCAGCAACCCTGAGACTTCAGACAGAATTTTAGTTCAGGCTCCAGGAAGGCATTTTCTGATGGGAGCTGGGGGAACACACAGGCCCTGGCTAAACAGATGAGCGAAATATCCAGCTTGACTCTGGCTTTACAGCTGCTTTGGGGGCTGACCTCCTTGGCCAGTGAGAAAGCCTCCTTCTCCCTTCTGGAAAGGCTAACACTCACACCTTAATATCAAGTGGAGTCCCCAGGGGCAGCTGTCTAAATTTCAGCAGCTAGGCTCTGGGCAGGTGAATGCTGTGTGCACAGGCTGCCGGGCAGCTTGAAGGGCCCCAGGCTTCACATGGTCAGTAAAGTGAAAGTTCACAGCTCAGGTCTGCTGAGACTGACTCTGAAAGCCAGATACTTGATTTGCATAATGCACATCTTGGAAGAGGAGAGGGCTTGTGTTCTATTCACACTAGAGTGTGGAGTCCAGCACACATAGGAGACCAAGAGACAAAGCTCCATGAGAAAGTCTCTCCTCGTGCAGATCCTTTATCCTGCTTAGATGCCCACATGCTGTTGTTAGTATCACTTTAAAGGGTGGAGACTAATTCCTCTCCCCGGAGTCTCAAATGCACTGAGGGTCTTACTTTCAATAGAATGTAGTGAAATGTGGTGAAAGAGACAGAACGTACTGTCCACGAGCTGGCGTCCTCCTGTCTCTTTCTCTCTCTGTCTTAGATCCTTCGGTCTCCATCTCTCCCTCTCCCCCACCCGACCCTCGAGAACCTCCAGCAGCCTGGGGGTGAGTCTTGTGAGAAGCCTGTGGAATGGAACCTTCAGAAGATGCAGCCAGGTCAATGTCCCAACTGCACTCTCCCAAGCAATGCTGAGCAGGAACCACAGTAATCATCAGAGAATCAGCGTGGTCCTTAAAAGCAATCGAGTCACACAATAATTATAACCAAGCAATGGAAAATGAATCTACTCTTCAAAGTAGCTCCGGGCTTGCCATGTCCTCCATTCCATTCTTGGGGCCCCAGATAATAGTGCAGAAGCTGAGTGACCCCATGAGAAGTGCAGCCCACACCACGACATCCACCAACAGAGGGATTTCCCCTCACTCAAAGTTAAGTCCAGACCAGAGTTAGATCCATTAGCAAAGTAAGAAGTGGGGCCAGATGGAAACAGAATCAGGGGACAGAGAGCTCCTGGACAAGGTAGGGAGCTGAGCTCAACCTCTGGGGGCCACACTGGTGCAAGATGAAAGGAGGGACTGGGCTGGGTCGCTGCCCCTCTCAGGGCACATGATTGGGCCTGGGTCCACCCTGGGTTGGCCCTCCCTCCTCTCCACTATCCTCCTTCCCCAAATTTTCCCATCAACACAGCATTGGTATTAAGACTTTCAGAGGTTCTCCATACCGGAAAGAACACAGCATCCTCTCCCAGGACATAATTAAAAATCAAAGTCCCAAATACACAATCAAATCAGCATAAGAGGTCTAGCCAAGAGCTCTGATTCTTCCTCACAATGAACTTTTAGAAATGCTAGTGTTTCCCAACAAGCTCCCACAGTACAGGGACAGCCAACAGGGAAACAGGGCTTGTGGGCATGGCCACTATCCTAAGTCCTCACACGTGCTAGTCAGTGCAGTGCAAAGCAGCCCCAGGAGACAGGACCCCTCAGATGCAGGCAGCCTGGCTGCAGGTGTCCTCAGCCACTGCCCTCACTCCCCACCCCTCCCTCCCCTCCCTTTGTCCCTGTCCGAATTAGTAACCTGATGCACAACTTTAAAAGTGGGGAAGCAGAAGCTTGAGTCACTCTGGGTTGGGGTCGAAGACTGGAGGAGAACCTCCCCCAGCGTCAGCAATGCCCAGAACACAGGGAATGCTCAGCCACTTCCTCCTGGATTTAGGTGTCTCCTCCTTCAAAAGACACAGGCTTGGCAAATACTTAATCCATACCAACTCTGTGCCAGGGAATGTCCTGGGTGCCAGGACATAGCAAAAGAGAGACTCCTCCTGCCCTCCAGTCAGGACACAAACCTGAGACAGGTGTTGTCAAGCATGCATCCCCACCCTAGGCAGAATTACATCCAGTTGAGAGCCCCTGAGACAGAGCACAGGTTTTCAGAAAGTAGAAACAACCTTCTAGAATATTCTACAAGGGCAGGTTCTGTCTTATTCTCCTTGCTACAATTTGGGGCAGTGCAAATTTTTAATGAGTCCCAAATTCAAGCTCTCCAGGACGTGTTGGAAATTGAGATGAGGTAACATGATTTGGGATAGAGTGAAAGTTTTGTTTTTTTTTTTAAAGAGGAAGATTATTTTTCTCTGTCTGGAACCAAATTCCTAGGGAGTCGTTTATGCTTTAAAGAACCCAAGGAAATAAGGCACTGCGGCCCCTCTATTTGTTCCCTGGGGCCTCTTCCCATCACAGAATCCCATACTTAAGTGCTCATGTGAATATATTGTCAATTCTGAGACTATGCATACAGGCAGGTACTTATGGATTTAAACTCCATGTCTTGGGCAAAATGGAAAATCCAGTGGGAAGATCTTGTGTCCAATCCATCTTTAATAGGGTGGGGTCAATCTCTCATTAGCACCTCAATAACGTTGTTGAATAAATCTCTGCATCTTAATCCCTTCAAATCCCTCTCCCAACATCAGGGTAACAGTTATAAATATCTAAGAATATATGCACTCACAAGTCACTATATAGGAAACAGAGAAGGTGAGGTGAGAACCTCACAGATTTCAAACCTGCATAAATTTAGCTCTGACCTGATGGCTGTGTCACTGGTTTTTGTCACTCTTCATCTCTTCTACTTTAGAAATAATAGTCATCACCTCCTGTAATCAAAAATCTTCCTCTAAATTTAATGATTTGGGGGGCATTGGTTGTTTTTGAAATAACACCTGCAGAACAATCATTAGCACCTTGATTAATTCTGTCTGACACACAGAAAAAATAATGAAATACATCTTTTAGAAAGCTGCAGGGGTTTTAGTGTGAATAACTTCCGAATAGTCTAAGAAGGGATTGCTCTGCTAAATATGTGAGAGTACACATAGTAGAAGAGACTGTGTGTGTCCTCATGTGTGTATATGTGTGTGTGTGTTTGTGTTGTGTGTATATGTGTGTGTGTGTGTGTTTACATAAAAGTAGATACTTATACTCTTGAAGACAAAAACCAGAAAAGAAGATGAGGTTGACACTGGTTTAGGAATTTCCAATTAGGAATCTCAGTGATTCTTTTCAGGGAAGATGGATTTACCGTGTTCCCTCAAGCTTCTTAAGAAAGACTCCAAGCCAAGAAATTAAAGTTATAGAGAGTCCATGTGTGAAGAAAATGGCTCCTCTGTTATCAGAGTGTGAGACCATCACTAGGACGGGACCCCCATGATAGGATTAGTGCCCTTGTGGGAAGAGATGTCAGAGAGCTCTGTTTCTCCCCACCCCCTACCCTCAGCCTGCCGCCTGCACCACATGAAGACACAGCCATGCTCAAACTAACAAATGAGCCTCACCAGGTCCAGCCATACCAACACCCTGAGGTCGGACTTCCAGTCTCCAGGACTACGAGAAACAAATTTCTGTGGCTTAAGCCACCCAGGCTGTGGCAGCTCGTTACAGCAGCACAAGCTGGCTGATACACAGGCAAGAGACTGTGTCTCAGGGGGTCTCTCTAGTCAGTCTTTTCCTGATTTGAGGTATTTACACAGGTTGTGTTCAGTTTGTGAAAATCCATTATCTGGCCACTAAAGCTCTGTGTGTTTTTCTATAGGCATGCTATTCTTCAATAAATAGTATACAGACAAACACACACACAACTCTTGGTTTGGATCTATTCTGGCCCATGTAATACTAACAAACTGGAAGGGAAAAGCCAGACAGATTGTATCTCAGGGACGCATTGTAACAGATATTCTCCCAACCCCTGTCCAACATGCCAGGAATCTCATCAACCAAGTTTATGAAGAAGCAGCATCACGAGGGGCCAGCTGGCTTCTTAACTCAGCTTCCACTCCAATCCTATGGAGCCTGAGCCTCTAAAGGTCATGAGGGAACAGAATCCTGGCTGTCCAAGGGGCTGCAGAGCTGCACAGAGATTCATCTTAATTAAGCCAGATTCAGTTTCAATCACAATAGCGCTTCTTTATCCATTTCACACAATTAAGGAAAGGGGCATATTTGTTTAATCACCCAATGAGGGCTGCGGGGAGCAAGAATACGGCCCAGCACACCATCCCCTCCATGCTGGGCGTGATGACCCCAGTCTGGCAGGAACCCACAGATTTGCCACGGTGACAGCACCCAGCCAGCCTTGAGAGGTAGCCGGTGTTTAATTTACACACCAGCTTGAACAAAAGGTGTGACGTCTGTTTCCATAGTGGAACTCAGATTTCCATCCCCTTGTCAGGGTGAATTCCCTGCAGCCCAGGCCTCTTAAGCAGGAACAATGTAAGCTTTGTTCATCTGTCAAGAGAGTTAATATTCTACAACAAGAATGTGGGAAATTAGGCCACTTGCTGAGTATATGCAAATGTGCGGTACCATGGCTCTGCACCCTCCCTCCTGCTCAGCCTTCTGTAGTGCTAACTCTGCGCCCCCCCACATCCCCACAGCAGGAGACCACCTGTGGCCTGTGTCTCAGTGATGGGGCCTCCAGCTGGGCCTCTTGCTCTACTGGCCTCCCAGCACAGCGCACTAGTCTTCTGGTACCCAAGGGCAGCATCAATTGTCAGATCATCACTTTGCTCAACCTCAGAGCCCTGCCAGCAAACCATCCTGTCCTGCACTGGGGCCAGACCTAAAGAGGTCTGCTCACAAGCTTCAGGGAAGTGAGCCACTGATGTTTCAGGATTTTTTAAGATTCCACATGTAAGTGAGACAATGCCGTATTTGTCTGTATTTGGTGGTTCTTTCACTCAGCATAACGCCCTCCAAGTGGCAGGATTTCCTTCCTTTTCATGGCTGAGTAATATTCCATTGTGTGCATAGTTGCTGCTGCTGCTACTGCTAAGTCACTTTAGTCATGTCCGACTCTGTGTGACCCCATAGACGGCAGCCCACCAGGCTCCACCATCCCTGGGATTCTCCAGGCAAGAACACTGGAGTGGGTTGCCATTTCCTTCTCCAGTGCATGAAAGTGAAAAGTCAAAATGAGATCGTTCAGTCATGTCGGACTCTTCGTGACCCCATGGACTGCAGCCTACCAGGCTCCTCCGTCCATGGGATTTTCCAGGCAAGAGTACTGGAGTGGGTGTGTGCATAATTAAATGTTACATAAATAAATAGTCTACATTTATACCACATCTTTATCCACTCATTAATTTTAACCCTGAGGTTGTTTCGATATATTGCCAATTGTGAACCATGTCATAGAAACAGAGAGCACAATGGTGGTGCTATGTAGGGGTAGGGGGAGACGGGCGAGTTTGATGGGAGGGTAGAGACTTCCAGTTATAGGACGAGCAGGTTCCGGGATCTGGTGAACACCATGGTGACTGTAGTTAGTTGCGCTGTATAGTCTATGGGAAATCTGCTAAGAGTAGATCTTGAACATCCTCACCACATACACACAAACACAAAAATCACCTTTGTGAAGTATCAGACATGTCAATTAACTTGATTGTGGTAAGTATTTCAATGTATTTGGATGGCAAATCATCATGTTGCACAATTTAAATATACACAGTTGAGCCTTGAACAACACTACGAGCAGATGTTTCCATAGTAAACACTGCAAGTCCTACACGACCCACAGCTGTGGACCCCACAGTCATGTGTGTGGATGTGGAATCTGACATGGAGGAGCCTCAGACTTGCCAACTGGAACTCACGCATGCGTTTTCCACTTCTTGGAGGGCTTGGCTCAACTGGGCTAAAGCCTCCGCATCCAAAGTCACCACCATCTCTGGAGTCTCGTAAGAGTCACCTCTGAAACCAAGCACATTGGTTCCTCACCACATGGGCACCTCTATAAGCTGGTAGAATGTCTTAAGACATGGCAGCTGGTCATGAGAGACAGACAGAAAGAAGCAGAAAGAAAGAGGAAAAGAGATATGGAGACAGGGCAGCCAGAAAGAGCACAAGATGGTGAGCGAGAGGAGAAGCTTATCATGGAAGTGACCTTCCGTAGCTCGGCCACCTTCTGTCAACCAGAGAACCATCACCAGGTGCCACCCACACTCAAGGCTAGTAAAGACCCATGAGGTAGGATCCTTAGGGACTGTCTTAGAGGCTGCCCTCTCCCAAACATCACAAAAAAGGTCAAGTTCAGCTGTAGACACTTCACACGACAATCTTAAATACTGATGTTTATACTGAACACAATCATGGAATTTAAGGAATGACCAACCTCTCCCTGGGAGAAATAATAGTAATAATAATAAATGAAAAAGTCATTTTATCCTCCTTACCTTTTTACTATCACTTGTCTCTCTCCTCTCTCTCCTCCTCTTCTCCAATTTAAACCTGAATCTTTGAGACTCTTCTTAGAGTCAGCATAAAGTGCCAGCTGCTAACTGATTAATCTGAATCAGCTACTCCTGAAAAGAAAAAAAAAAAAATCAGGTCAGCATTCCCACCCGCAGGGCCGGAAACAGGCTACGGTGTGCATCCCCTGAAACATCTCTGTTCAAAGGCTCTGTGTGATCTGGATCCAGGAGGAAAGGTGATCTGGGAAATGGCAGACAGCGAAGGAGAAATGCAAAATGTGCTGCTTAGGCTAGGGGCAGGAGGAGAGTACATTTTTCCAAAGAAGAGAAAATGTAAGAACTCATTCAAACGCTGAAAATGCCAGACCAGCCACCGAGAGTCAGGAGCCAGTCCTAACAGGTCTTCACCTGGTGGAGATGGACCCATGGAGCTGAAAGGAACAATGATCTGGGCATATTCTAGGCTTTGGCTCATGTTTAAGCTTGTGACATGAGAGTCCAAAATGCTAGTTAAGAACAACTACACCATAAAAGTTCTAGAGCAGAGAATGTTCCAGAGCAGGCCAAGCCCTGCACCCAGGACACCCGTTACCAATGAGAAACTGTAGAACCAGGTGCTATCCCTGGTACTCATTTGGGTACACATTTACTCACACATTCAACCAGCAAATATTCACCAGAAATTCCCCAGGTGATTACATTCTCAGTTCTGTGCAATGCGGGAGAGAGGCTGCGGGCGATTCAGGGTCCAGCCTCAAGACACCACCAGTCTAATTCACAGGGAAGTCTCAGGGGCAGGTATGTGCTTAGTTGCTCAGTCATGCCTGACTCTTTCTGACCCATAGACTGTTGCTCACCAGGCTCCTATGTCCAGTTAAAGTTTTCTTTACTGTTGAAAAGAGTTTGAATATTTAGCTGTGGGTTCTGATCCCAGTATGCCAGCTATACTCCTGGAAGGAATAGCCTTCGAGAAGCACCCACTCTTTTGCTGACTAGCTGGGTGTTGAAGAGTCATGTGGGTGGGGGTCTAGTCACTCACTATACCTCCCCTCCACCCACACAATTGCTATTCCAGGCTCTGAGGCTGAGATGAAAATGACTTTGAGATATTCTGCTCATCAACATGCAATCACCACTTTTGAGGGGCAGGAGAGCAGGAGAGATGTGGAGCTGAGGAAGGTGCTGTGTGGAGTTCCTTGAAAATAAAGCCTTGTCTTTAATGTACCCTGAGAGCGGCCTTTAGGAACAGAGGGTGTGTAAATGAGGCATCTTCCCCTCCTGTCTGGCCTCTGCCCGGACTCCAGGAGAGAAATGAGGAGCATCTTCCCAGTTTTAAGAAGTGGATCAGCCTTTCTTAAAAGGTAAGGAAAACTGCAGGGGTTGTAAATTCTCTCAGAGGTTCTCCACTGGCGGGGACACATGAGAAAGCAAATGATGATAATGTTTCTTTCAGAGCTCCGTGGTTCGCAGAAATGTTTCTTAAATTTTATCTTTTAACTTAAATAGTTATTTCATGGCCATCAAAGCCTTCTCAAGCACTTCTCAGAGATGAATATTGTCTCAGGATGGAATTCCATGCTTCATTATCCTGTAATGATTGTGACTTTTACATGATCATTATTCACTTCTTTTTTTTTTAATGGGGGCATTGGGGCGAAAGCAATGTAGTAAAAATATGGGTTGTTTCCATCATGGACGGATTCAGACTGAGTGTTTCTGAAGACATAGCTCTCCCATTTTTGAAGTTGGTAATGAGAGTATTGTTAAACAAAGGTAGGAATTAAAAATTCAGAATATATTCTGCATAATTAGTATTTTAAATTTGTGTGATTTAAGCACCATTTTAAAGAATGATTTGCCATACTGTAATTCCCACTATAAATCTCGCCTGTAATATATACATTAAAGCACTCCCAGATTGCTCTAGAATGTGAATTACTAAGTGCTGATGAATAATTTTGAATAATGCGACTGCTTTCACCATTGAGTGGAAAATTAAGATTGTGGTATCGCTCTATTTAGAAATGATTGGTTTGCAAGAGTGAAACTAACAGCTGTTTGGCCTCCTCCAAACGATAGTGCTTCCAGAGGAGAGCGGAAACCAAGACTCCAAGCGTTTTTCATGCTAAAATGTTTCCACAATGAAGAAATGTTTTTCTTCAGTTGCCTCAAATGACCAATCTCATGGACCCTGTCCAGGGAAGAATGGAGACTCTGTGTCACAGTGGGTCTGGGGTGCTTGTGGAGGGTGTGTGGCTGGGTTGTGTAAACTCTGATGACACCATTTGACTTGTGAGAACAGGATGTGAGCACTAAAGCTAATGGGTTCTCACCCCATAGTGCAGGGCAGGGTCAACTCTGGCGCATTGGGATGCTTCCCCAGCTCAGGGCTTTCCTGGACCAGAGACTTCCAGCACTGGAACTGGGAGAAGCTGAGGCTACTGGGGACTGCTGGTCACCCTAATTGATGCTAATGATGACAGCATGATTATAATACTGTGTGATAAGTCACTTCAATCATGTCCAACTCTTTGCGACCCCATGGACTGTGCCCGCCAGTCTCCTCTGTCCATAAGATTCTCAAAGCAAGAATACTGGAGTGGGTTACCATGGCCTCCTCCAGGGGACTTCCACTCTCAGCTCATGTGGCTTCTGCACTGCAGGCAAATTTTTTTTTTACTGTTGAGCCACCGTGGAAGCCCGAGTCATAACACTGCAACTAATAATAATAGGCTCATGCTATGGGCCAGCCCTGTGCTAAGCATTCACAAATTTTACCTCTCCAACCCTCACAACAATCTCTTTCAATAGGTATAATCATTCTCATTTTACCAATGGATTAATTGGAGGTCCAGGTAAGTTAATAAATGTCTCTGAAATCACACATTTAATAAATGAAGGCACTTTGATACAAATGCTGACTGGCTGGGTATCACAGCCAGGTACATTTTACAGCCAAACTCTAGCCATTCTTCAAAATCCTAGAGACTTAAAGTCCATGGAGACCTCTCAAGTCTCTACCCGCTCCTTGTACAGATTAATCCTCTTGGATTCTCAACTCCCTTCCCCTCTCCCCAAGAAAGACTCCAGCTCAGATTAAATCACTCTCTGCCAACTCAGGTCTGCACTCACCCAGCTAAATAGGGCTGGAGAAAAATCCAGAAACACGTTTACTGGTCTCACTGTAAATTCAAGTCTACTCACCTCTCAAGGGCCCCGGGGGCTGCTCGACTATGCTGCAGCACCTCTCAGTCCAGCCCCTCCCCACTCTAGCTCACACCTCCTCTCTCTCCAGACCCCCACACCTCTTCCTGACTTTGCTCTCAGCTCACTTCCTTGTTCACTGAGCATGAGATGCACCCAGAAGACAGGAAGGATCCTCACCAGCACGTGTTTCAGCTTGTATTTGCCCAACACGTGTCTTCCGTCTGTCTTCTTGCTACAAGCCAACACCTTCTTAAGGTGGGAGACTCTGCGTGGGCCCTGGAGCCCAGCCATTCTCCTTGACTCAAGAGCATCACTGAGCAATTGTCATCTTTCATTTTCTGCGTCATCAGCTTTCTCCTCTTTACAGATTCGTTCTCATCTACAAACAAATGTACTCAAATTCCTCTCATCTTAAAAACATTCTCAGTTCAGCTCACCTCTCTCTCCAGCAATGAGCTCATCTCTCATCTCCCTTTCGTAGAAGAACATCTCAGGAGCGATGGTTACACTTGCTCACCACTCCTATTCTCTTACTCTCCCTAAACCTTTCCACAGCTGGTGTTTATACCCTCTGCCCATATCAGCTGCTCGGCCACATCACCAGGGACCACCTTATTAAAGCTCAAGATCAGTTCCAAACCTCATCACACTGACCTAACACTTCCTTCACCTAAGTAGGTGGAGCATCCATTCACCATTGTTTTTTAAATGCATTCACATGGTACATGTGCTATTTCATGTGTTGGTACATATGCCATTTCATGCATGTGAAGTATTTCTTAGTTAAATAAGCAGAGCACACGTGCTATTTCACGCATTTGAAATATTTCACAGTTAAATAAGGAAAAGGTGCATTTAGAATGAAAGTATTCATCTCAATCAGGCTTCTCAGATTTCGCACATAGACGATGGAAACATGGTGTAGAAGTATTATATGAATGACATTGTGATGAATACACACACAACTCTATAAGAATACATGCAAAATTAAATAACTGAAAGCTAAAAATATTACTTATAGAAAATGATAATACAGTGAAAGGAGTGAAGAAAACAGTAATTTACTCTCTGCTTCTCTCCATAATCTACATCCTACTTTGAAAAACCACGTATGTGCATATACCTCTGGATTCTATATTATATTTATATTCAACTCTGTAAAAGCCATATATTGGGGACTTGGTGGTCCGTGGCTGGGATTTAGTCCCTGGTCAGGGTACTATATCCCCCATGCTGCAACTAAGACCTGGCAAAACCAAATAAATAAATTATCAATTTTTTAAAAAGAAAAAGATATAGCCTTCTTTCAAAAAAAGAAAAAAATCATATATTATGTATACCACATTTAATATTATTAAAATGATGTTGAATATAAAAAGCCATACACAACAACCTTAGGTTACTACATAAATAATCACAGTGAAAGCAAGAGTTTGAAATTTGTTGACTTCCCCTCAAAACCAAGAATAATCTCCATGCTGATGCAGAGCCCCATGGACCCCTCCCCTCTGGCCATCCCCGCTCTGTGAGGGACCACCAGCTGCCACTTTCACCACAGACGTCACATCTCAGGGACAGGAGTGAGGACAGCTGCTCCATGAAGCTGGCCCCGTCCCAATCTGTGGAGAAGGTCTGTCAGGATGCCTTCATATCCAGAGTGCCATAAAGTACCAGAGCGTCCCTCCGATGCTGGAAGGGAACTTGGTGTCCAGGTTACATTTGGCACAACAGATGAGACCTTGGGGCCAGAAGCCATTGACTCCACTAATTTGCTGTGAAGAGGGATGAGGGGACATTACAATGGCCATTTCAGATCATGAGTGTCATGAATATAGATGGAAAAATAAATTCCCAGTGTCTGCAGGTTGGGAAGCCTGTCAAGCATGGCTGCCCAGAATTCATGGCTGCATTCAAAACTGAGATCGGACCTGTTAATTGCTCACTCACTGCCAACCATTTGAAAAAACAAACATATTAGTAGGGCTTTCACTTTTTACAAGGTTTTTGTTTGTGTACTCAGATGGGAAAATACACAGAGATGAGGAGAATATTACTGGAGGAGGAAAGAGAGTTCAGAAAACAACAGGTAATGTATTGTTTGATATTTAGTGATCTCTACCTCTCAAAAAGAGCTGCTTTGTGTTTATAAAGATCCTCTGATACATAATTAGAAAAATTTATCTAAATGCCCACTGGCCCATCCTGAAGAGTAGTGATAAGAATAATTTCTAACAATGCAAAAATTAAAAAAAAAAAACTTATTTTCACAACTCTAGGCTGTTCTTAGGAGCATCTACATGGACCACATTAATTGAGCCATTAATTCAAAATTATGCGCAAAAGACTGTTGCCTAAAATTACTCTTGGAAGAACCAAGGCTTCCCTACCCATTATAAAGCAACTGAAACCACAGGAACATAGGGACAAACTCCTTAGAGCAGAGACAGGCATTTACAGACAGAATAGCCAACCTTCACAGCACCCTAAAATAGATTTCTCAGACCCATTTTACTTATGATGAAGGGGATTCTCAGGGCGATCTCAGTACCTCCCAGGTGGGGTTCAAACTCAGGTCAGCCTGCCATTTAAGTTAGGTCTCCAAACAGCTTGTTTTTTTTCATGGAACATTCCAGAACTGATATAGATTCATTTTACCCTGTAAAATCAGTAACTACCAACCCACAGAGTGACAGAGTCCGTGAGATGTTTCCAGCCTGAGCTTCACGTCTTGTTCACAAAGTTAGTGTGTTTCCAAAGCCAGTCTATAACTGGTGATTGGTTAAACAACATTAACCTCCTCCTGACTCTCTGATCCTCTCTTTCCTGCTCTCCCCCAGTTAACAGCATCACCTCCCATTCCTTTCTATCTCTCCTTGTCTCACCCCACGCTCATCCTGTCAGCATCCCGTTATCTTCCCAAGAAGGTTACATGGCCACCTCTCTGCAACACCAACCCAGTTCAGGCAAGGCCACTTCCCACCAGGACCAAGGTGGCAGCCCAGTCATTGGTCTCCCTAATTCCATTCTTCTCCCTGTTATTCTCTGAGCCACATCTGCAGTGTTTATTTTAAAAGTATGCAGGATGTGGTTGACAAAACAACATCCCCCACAAAGCCCGAAGCCCAACTCTCCGGATCCTGTGAGACTGTGATGTTACAAGGCAAAGGGTATTGAGGCCCCAGGTGGAATTAAGGTTGCTAATCAGTTGGCAAAGATAGGGAGACTAGCTTGGACCCTCAAGTGGGTCATTATAACCACCAGCCAAACCACCTGTGCACTGTGCCCTCTTTCCCTGCTTCTCGAACCCCAGGCTCAGGCCTCATGTGTCCCAAGACCAGGCTGCCTCTGGCCTCAGGGACTTTGCCCTGTTGCCCCTTCTCCTCCTCTCCCCCCATCTTTTCTTCCCCCTCTTCTTCCTCTTCCTCCCTGCTCCAGGGATACACAAGCATCATCACAGAGTGTTTTGTGTATACTACCACCAGCAGCAGCACCTGGGAGCTTGTTTCAAATGCACCTTCCCAGGCCCCAGCCAGATCTCCCGGATCAGAAACTGCGACTGGGGCTCCAAGTGATTCCTAAGCTCGCGCACGCCCAAGAATCACTGCACCGTATCCACTTCCTCACAGCCCAGCCACAGGTGCTTCCCTCCCAGCTGTCTGGGGCTGTTTATCAGGCCTCCTCTCTAGCCGTAATGACCCCAAGTAACTCCACAGGGACAGAGGCCTCCCTCATCTTGCTCTCTGGTACCTAGAATAAGGCAAATCACATAGCAAGAGTTCAGTAAATATTTGTGGGTTGGATTACTGAATTTATTTTCCAGAAGCCGCCCAGCAGGCACCATGCTATGTATGAAAAGATCAGAGCAGCACGGCTCTGCCCTTGAGAGCTTACTCTGCAGCAGAAAGGCCTCTCTTCTCACGATATGGTACATGCTGTGATGAGAGCATGCGGAGGCTGGATGAGGAATCCTGAGCCAGGGTGATCCTGGCTCGCCACCACCCACAGGACTGACTACCACGTGACATCAGTTTCTCTACCAGTTAACTGCTTACTGTCTCCTCTGGTTAGAAGGAAGCTCCATTTGTGCCGGAACCTTGTCAGTCTCATTCGCAGGCATACCTACACCTGACATTGGGACACTGCCTCCAATCCAGAGGATGTCAATAAAATGTGTTTCATGAATGAATGAATGAGCTTCAGAAGACAGAAAAGCCTTAGATTGATATGGACAAGTGGGCCAGTTTCTGGGCTTCCCGAAGGTGGCTCAGATGGTAAAGAATCTGCCTGCAGTGCAAGAGATGCAGGAGCCCTGAGTTCAATCCCTGGGTCAGGAAGATCCCCTGGAGAAGAGGATGGCAACCCACTCCAGTATCCTTGCCTGGAGAATCCCATGAGCAGAGGAGCCTGGCGGGCTACAGTCCCTAGGGCTGCAAAGAGTTGGACACAACTGAGCAACTAACACACGTGAGTGTCCTAGCTGGAAAATAAGGCCAGAGGAGAAGAACTGAGTGGTGATTGAGAAAGTCCACAGGATTAGACAGGAGGGGATCTAAGAGTGCCTTGCTGTAGGGTGACAAAGGAGCCAGCAAAGCTGTGGCTCTAGCCGAAGCACATTAGCCCAGGCCCAGGAGAAGACTGCAAGATACAGGATGAGGGGCGGCAGTGGAGCTAGTGGGGAGTCCAGGTGCGGGGAGAAGACAGAGGGGGCTGCCCCGCCCAGCAGCCAAAAGACACTTTGATCAGAAGGTGAATTGAAACTTAACGTTAACTCTGAAAATAAGGGTGTATTGGTTTCAACTCTGCTTGAGACTGTGCAATGGGAGACGTTTAGTCCTGACAGGGCCAAGGGCTCAAAGACTGGCGCCTTTTTCAACGGAGCAGTGAGTCCTCTGAGATAGATTCATCACGCGTCGCCAGCTGGCCCTTTGGGTACTAATTTGATAACACGTCTCCCTTCAGTGAATTTCCAATAAAGGGTTTTGTGCACTTCTATTTATTTAAGATGAAAAAAATACAATAGAACTCTTTACTATCAAACTGATTCTAATTCATTGGAAGTCCCTACAGGTAAAATATTCACATGGACATGTGTGAAAACAAATACGTATATTCTATGCGTCGACACACGTAGTTTTGTACATACACGACATCAAGCACACAACCCCATCGCAAATAAAATTACACCAAAACCTGTAATGCTTTCCGTCTCCTTATCAAAAATGCACTGGGCCGTGGCTCAGTGAATATATTCAGTGATCTAAGCTATTCATTAAAGGTATAGAACAGAAAAATACCTTTTGATACACAGCCATTCCAACACGTTATGTTTTAGAGTCTTTGCTAAATCACATTGTCAGAGTTCACTTTATTTCACCGCTGAGTCAGTGTAAAAGAATGAACCCTCTCTCTCTCAGAAATTTCTGTGTTTAATACTCAGGACCCGCTCTGCTAACTTTAATACATCGACAGTTCCAGGCTTAATTTGCTCCTTGGAACGAGCTATTAAGTATGCACTGCTGCTTTGTGCCTCCTCCATGAACCGTTCCCTTTTTTAAATATATAACCACATAATAATGGTCTCCGAGCAGAGGATGTTATCTGGGTTTGGTATTTAACAGGAAATCATGATGCCTAATTTGTGTGCCCATCCAGAACTTTCCATGCGACATCCAGGTATTTTGCATTCATTAAAAAGTCAACCATATGGCTGTTCAGATGATATTCTCTCCCATATAGATGGATGGAGAATTTATAAAAGTGACTGCATTATTTAACAGATGCATTAACTAAATCATTACAAGGTGAAAAATGCAGTTGCTTTGAGGCCAAGAAATGAAACTGCCATGGAAGGCTGCTCTGGCCAGATATGGCCAGAAACTGGGCTGCTTTGAGAATGTGTGTGTACCTGGCTAAATGCTAGGGCAGGTACATACAGCCAGGCAAGAGCCCTGCTCATCTTTGCAGCTGATTACTGCATTCTGACTCCAGGAATGCCTGGGATGCAGACTGGCTCTAATTAAAAATGCTGAGATAAACAGTCCAATATAAGATCAGTAAAAGAAATGCAAAATTGAACAAAAAAAATAATGACTGAAAAAGATCTCCTATAAATTTTGTTTTAGAGCTTCAAAAACATGGAATATTTTTTTTCCCAGATGGGAAGACTCAGAATTCCCAAGGTAAGGAAATTTGGTATAAACTACAAGGGAGGAGAAAAGTATCAAATTTAGAGACATGTCAAATACAGCAGATGCAAAAACTAAACTAAACAGCCAGGAAAGACCCCAAACCCACATGTGTCCAGGCAGAAGGGCAGCAGCCTGGGTTCCTGCCAACTCCCTTCATTCCCTCCTCCCTCCCTCCCTCTTTTCCTTCCTTATTTCTTTCTCTTTCCCAAAACAGTCTCATGCCCACATCTGTAACAGCAGGATTCTGTCCTAAGGGGTTGAAATGCAGCCCCAAGGAAACTTCCTGGAGATCCAGTGGCTGATTCTTGCTCCCAATGCAGGGAGCCTAGATTCAATATCTGGTCAAGGACCTAAATCCCACATGCTGCAATTAAGAGCCCACAGGCTGCAATGCAACTGAGACTCATGCAGCCAAAAAAAAAAAATAAAATCAAAAAGAGACTCAGGCCCCTATTCACATGTCTCTCACAGTCCAGTGGGGTGTCACAGATCAAAAACAAAGTGACACACCTCCGCACAGTGAGGTTTTACAAACTCCGCTCCATCCCCAGCTGAAAGCCCTCCAGTAACTCCACAGTGTGTGTGTGCATGCTCAGTCGCTCAGTCATGTCAGACTCTTTGCAGCCCCATGAACTGTAGCCGGCCAGGCTCTTCTGTCCGTGGGGTTCTCCAGGCAAGAATACTGCAGTGGGTTGCCATTCCCTTCTCGAGGGGATCTTCCCAATCCAGGGATCGAACCCGAGACTCCTGAATTGCAGGTGGATTCTCTACCACTGATTCACCTGGGAAGCCTAGGAAATTATCCTTGCAGTGTTTATCATGACAAAGGCCAATCAAGAGGCTCCAAAAACAATGACTGCATTTTACAGAGGAGAAGATAGTTGTTGCAGAATTCAGCCTCTCTGGCTGTCAGACTGAGCTCTCAGCTCCTTGCTGTCTGACCATGCTGGGGACCAAGTTCTGCAACACAATCACTTGCTTTCACAAAACCAGCTAGGGAGAGAGTAAAACAGGTAGTACCATCTTTTTTTAAGGCAATTATAGATGTGACATTCCATACCCTTTGCCATATTTAATAGGATAAAAGTAAACCACCAATCATGTCCACACTCAAGGAGAAGGGATTACCCGGGACAGACTCCAAGAAGCCACCCTAGAGTCTGCTCACCATACATCCAGACCCCAGTTCCCAGCCAGGGTCCCCTCACATACCCCTCTCACAGTAAAACAGCTCATGGCCATGCGCCTTTCATGCAAGCATCAATTCTAGACACAGCAAAGCAAGCCCTATGACAAACCAGGGCCTAAATCCTCCAGATGTTTACAGCTGAGTGAAAGCTACTTATTTACAGAGTTGGAAAAAAAAAAAAAGTCCCAGCTCTTGTTAACTCTCAAGGCAGCACCAAGAAGCACACTTCAGTACTCTGGTTAGAATGTTTCATGGAACCACATTTAATGAAACGCAAAACAGTGGCAACATCCAAGTTTTTTTAAAAAAAAGACATTTTGTAAATCTGAGATCCAACCTAGATGCTAATAATTGCTTTATTTACTCTGAACAACTCATCACTGTGCCAAAGGTCTGGCTCATTTTTCCTGCCTCTTCTGTAAAGCACAGATTTAAAAATCCGTGTTGAGATTCCCGAAGAGCAGCCTGTTCCATTCGTCATTCTGAGAGACAATTGATTAGTCATACCTCAAAGTTATTTTTCAAGGAGTAACCATCAATATTAACAGCTGCCAACCTCTCCCATTTGTAATCAGCTAAAAACAGCTCTTCCCCAGGGTGAAAATGT
The DNA here is from genome assembly GCA_006408695.1 of Aepyceros melampus. Lineage (NCBI taxonomy): Eukaryota > Metazoa > Chordata > Mammalia > Artiodactyla > Bovidae > Aepyceros > Aepyceros melampus. The sequence goes on from SJXQ01010392.1 coordinate 311,782, forward strand.
TTACACTTCTAACCTGGGGTTAGTTTACAACTCCCAGGATAGGAATCAGGCTTTATGTTGTGGTTCCTTAGAGGTTCAGCTGCCCAAATACTAGTTGACAAGGCATAGACTTGGGAGGGAGCTGATTAGCATACACACCTGTGATGCTTGCATGGTCCCCTGCTCCCACACTAAACACCTGTGTTTTATGGGGAGGTGGACACCAGTGTGATGCAGCAGAAACCCTGCCATAATCTGGGGTTAGAAAGCCCTGAGCTGGAATTCTTGCTCTGTCTCTAACCTCCTGATGTCCACAGGCAGCTGCTTAAACTCCCAGATACAAACTGATGGGAAGCCATCACCAGGCTAGCAGATGCTACGGCAGGGTACATGGTAACCTACAGTATTAGACGCCATGACTCCAGCTGTTAGAACTTGGTAGGCATAACTCTGTGTTTGGGGCACTGTATGCTTTTTAAAAACATTTTAGTATGGGACATTCCATATGTTGACACAAGTATAGAGGAAAGAGTGAGCCTGCCAGGCTCCTCTGTCCATGGGATTCTCCAGACAAGGATACAGGCTGTTTAGTCACTCAGTCATGTTCGACTCTTTTTGACCCCATGGACTGTAGCCTGCCAGGATCCTCTGTCCATGGAATTCTCCAGGCAAGAATACTGGAGTGGGTTGCCATTTCCTTCATCCGAGGGTGCAGGAGTGGGAAGCTATTTCCTTCTCCAGCGGGTCTTCCTGACCCAGAGATCAAACCTATATCTCCTGCATTGGCAGGTGCATTCTTTACCACTGAGCCAGCAGGGAAGCCCCTTACTGTTTTTAAAGCGGGATTTTTTGGCCTTCAAAATGTTGAAATCTGTGGTGAGCGGTCGCTGTAGTATGTTCAGCAGGGTCCCTGGACTGTACCCTCTCATTGCTAGTAGCACCCCTTCCTCCTCGTTATGACAACCAAAAATGTCTTGAGATGTTGCCAAGCATGCCATAATTGAAGAGAAAGAACTGCCCTCAGGTGAGAATCACAGATTTAGAAGATTAGAAGGACAGTGTCAGAAATAGTAAAGAGACCACTAATCTTTCCATGTGAAGTGGTGACCCCACTACCCACTCCAGTATTCTTTTTTTTTTTATTTTTTTTTTTTTTACTTTACAATACTATATTGGTTTTGCCATACATTGACATGAATCCACCACGGTTGTACATGAGTTCCCAATCCTGAACCCCCCTCCCACTTCCCACCCCATATCATCTCTCTGGATCATCCCTGTGCACCAGCCCCAAGCATCCTGTATCCTGTGTCGAACACAGACTGGCGATTCATTTCTTACATGATAGTATACATGTTTCAATGCCATTCTCCCAAATCATCCCACCCTCTCCCTCTCCCTCGAGTCCAAAAGTCCGTTCTATACATCTGTGTCTCTTTTGCTGTCTTGCATACAGGGTCATCATTACCATCTTTCTAAATTCCATATATATGTGTTAGTATACTGTATGGGTGCAAATAGAACTGCCTTATGACCCAGCAATCCCACTGCTGGGCATACACACCAAGGAAACCAGAATTGAAAGAGACACGTGTACCTCAATGTTCATCGCAGCACTGTTTATAATAGCCAGGATATGGAACCAACCTAGATGTCCATCAGCAGATGAATGGATACGAAAGCTGTGGTACATATACACAATGGAGTATTACTCAGCCATTAAAAAGAATACATTTGAATCAATTAGATTTTGTTTGTTCTAATGAGGTGGATGAAACTGGAGCTGATTATACAGAGTGAAGTAAGCCAGAAAGAAAAACCCCACTCCAGTATTCTTGCCTGGAGAATCCCATGGACAGAGGAGACTGGTGGGCTACAGTTGATAGGCTCACAATGAGTCAGACATGACGGAGTGACTAAGCATGCATGCATGCAAGGTAATTGGAAATTTGGTTAGAAACCAATTCAACTCTGCTAGAGTTGTAAATCTCTTAAGAATTAAGTTCATCAAAAGCATTGAGTAGAAGATTCTGTAAAAGAAAAATTTACTTGCATCAATCCTAAAGGAAATCAACCCTGAATATTCACTGGAAGAACTGATGCTGAAGGCCCAGTACTCTGATCACCTGATGCAAAGAGCTAGCTCACTGGAAAAGACCCTAATGCTGGGAAAGATTGAGGGCAAGAGGAGAGGAGGGCAACAGAGGACAAGATGGTTGGATGACATCAGCAACTCAATGGACATGAATTTGAGCAAACTCTGGGAGATAGAGAAGGACAGGGGCGCCTGGAGTGCTGCAGTCCATGGGGTTGCGAAGTGTCAGACACAACTTAGCAACTGAACAACAACAACTTATAAATTATGTGTTTTACTAGCGGAAATACTGATGGAATGTTTTTGCCTTAGTTCCCCTAGTCTGTCTAAGCCAGTCAAGCTGGGGGACCCACTCCCTCATCTGTGGGAAGGACATCCTTGTGTAGCTTTGGGGAGATGGCAGAAGTTGCCTGGCAGCAGTTCGTTGTCTGTTCATTCTTTCTGAACCCAGCTACTTACCACCAAGAAGGTTTAAAGTCCCTTTGCAGGGGCAATGGAAGTGGACCCCACAGCCCACATAGGCTGAGTCTGAAACACCCTCTGCGGATAGTATACCTGTGTTAGAGTGGTACCCACGGCTTTGTGATTCCCTGGCAGTGAGTTTCATGAACATTCTAATCAACAATTTCCAGGCTATCATGTTCAAAAGCTGCATTAATTTCTTTCAGCACAAGAGCTCCAAAGAATGGCAAGAAAGACGCTAGGTTCTCTTAGCATGAAGTGGCAGGACCTGAGGTAAGAGCACCTGGATTCATAGCCTAGTTGTGACTTTTATTTAAGAAGTGTCTGCAAGCAGGTGACTCAACCTCCTGGCCAGCAGTTCATTCGCCTACAAAAATGTTTATGGAAAACACCGCTGGTTCATGTAAGCACACAAACACACACATACACAAACACTGTCTCTCTCTCACACACACCCCTCTCACAGATGTAAGCTGTGAGCACTGTAACATGTGAATTCTAGATGTTTCTTTTTTGTTAATAACAAACTCTGCAAGGTTTTGAGAAAAAAAAAAAAAGGTGGTGACACTCTCTCTGTCCCACCTGGCTTGTCACCAGCAGTAAAAGGGCAAAGGGAGAGCTTCAGATGCCAAGTCATGGGGTATAGAGGCAGTTGCAAACAGACACAGCAGACACACACTCAGGGCCGCGCTCCCTGCCCTTTGCACCTTCTCATGTCATTTAATCTTCACCAGCATTTCAGGCACTAGTGGTAAAGAAAAGAAGCCACCTGCCAGTGCAGCAGACGATGGAGGTGTGGGTTCGATTCCGGGGTAGGGAAAATTCTTGTAGGAGGAAATGACAACCCATGCCAGTATTCCTGCCTGGAGAATTCCCCATGGACAACGGACCTGGCAGGCTACACAGCCCAGAGAGTCGGACGTGACTGAAGTATGTATATCATCATCTTCGCCATCATTTTAGGAACGAAGTGCATCACTGTTCCCTTTTCAGAGATGAGAAAACAAAGGCTCTGAATCTTCCAGCAATTTTCCCTCAGTCTGACAGCTAACAAGAAGCATGAGGACACTTGAGTTTCTCTCTGATTCCACTCCAATCTGATTTAAGAGCCACACTTGCTTTTGGAAGACGCCCAGAGAAGGAGCAGGCAGGGTGTTCCGTGATACACAGCACTTGGAAGATAAACATCGACTGGGTTGCAATGACTCTCCTCACAGCCCCTCCCCCAATATATAGCTTTTTGCTTTTAACTTTTTCTCTCTTCTACCTGAAAAAAAAAAAAAAAAGGACATTGGCATATCACTTGAAAAGCTTACAAATGACTCTTGCAAGCATAATAACAGTACTGATCAGTAGGCTTGGAGACGAGGCATGCGCTGGGGATGAAATTATTTTTTCTCCCAAAGGGACAGCACACTTAGCAATAAAGTGCCCATTAGCAAACCCTGCCCAGCGGTGCAAAAGCAGGCTCTCACCACACGATGAGTGAGGGAGTACGTGGAGCTCTCAGTTGGAATGCAGAATTATTTTATTATGAAAAGACACTTGAAGTGAAATTTTGCTGAGAGAAGGGCTTACTTGGGAAGGAGAGAAGGACTTTGCACTTAAGATTTCTTTATCGCTATACCACTGAACTCAAAACATTACCCAAAATGTCATTATAGACTTTGCATTTCAGGGGGTCAGGAGTGAGCTATAAAAATTGACTTCATGCAGGCTGCAACTTGATAATCACCCTCTAAATGGATAACCAGTTTCTTTCATCATTCCTAGTGGCAGCTTAAAAATTAACACTCTGTAGAGTTCCAGATGTTCAAAAGAAATAGAAAGTGGAGTCTTCCTTCTAGTCTTTCAAATCCTTCATCCCCCAGAAAGTAAGGAGGCCTCTGTATGGCTTTCAGGACCTGCCCTTCTCCTCTAGTGACACACAGCCCTGTGTGCTGGTGGGGAGGCAGTGGGTGTGCTCCCCTCCCCAGTGCTGTCTCCCACACTGCATGCCCCTGTGATGGGTAGGGGTCTGGGCTGCCAAAATGGGCATCTCTCTGACTCCCTAGAGTTACTGGGGGTGAGGAGGGTCCTGCAAGGCTGTTGGGAGTCCACAGGCCTGAGGGTCATGCTAGAGAACCAGGCTCAGGAATGGGAAGGGAGCTGAGGGTGGCCAGCCGTCCCACAGGCATGGTGCTCTGTCTCCATCTTAACCAGATAATTTTAAGCTCCATATTGCATTGGGTTGATCCCTGGTCCCAGGCTGGGGTCTCGACACTCCCTGTCATAGACTGTGGGGAGCCAGGGACTGGCCCCGCCCCCTACAAGAGGCACAGGGTAGTTCCCAGCCGCTGGAGGCCACTGTTTCACTTCTGGTCAGCCTCAAGTAGGACAAGTGACAAGTAAACCACCTTCTGGTTCTTAGGACACTTCATCGTCCTGCCTGCTTGGGACCTTCACGATCTGGTCCTCTCCCCAACACGATGTCTCCTTGTGTTTACCTGGCTGAGTCCTATTGGTCCTTTAGAGATCAGCTCAGATGTCTCTTCTTGGCCTCCCAGAACCCCTGGGCCGTGTCTACCCAGCCCCTCTCCTGGCACCCCGTACACTTCTTCTGCAGGACTGACCACAGAGGCAATTCTGTGCTTGTGCACTTGGCTGTGAACTTTCCATCTTCCCAGTTAATATTTAAAGTTCATGCAAGCTGAGGCCATGACCTGCTCACTTTGCATCCCAGAGTTCAGCCCACTACTTTCCCTCCATAGGCTCTGGACCCCTAAAGAAGGAAGCAAATCTGGGCTCCACCAGGCAACCACATCTGAGGGATTACACCACATCAAGGCAAGAACCCCTTCCTGGGCTGGGGAGAGGGAAGCAAAGCACAGAGAATCAGTATAGATCATTGCTGATTATTCACTGCTGGTCAAAAGGCTGCAAGTGGGTACAGTACTGGGCTAGTTTGCTGTTGTGTTACATACCTAGTTATCTAGTTTATCCAGCCATCCATCTACCTATCTCTCTATCATTTATCTATTTAGTTATCTATCATATGTACACACAGGCTAAAATCTATTAATAATGAAAGATAATCATGTAAAGTTTAAGTTCACACAATTACTAAGTTAAAACAATGATGAGAGTGAAGCAGCCACCGAGCATGGGGGAACGTGATCACCAATCAATTTTTATTCCCCAAATCCGCCTACTCACCAGTGGGTTACGTCAAGGCATCACCCCAGCAGTGCCTTCAGATTCCCATGTGGGAAATATCACTGCCCATTTGTTTAGACCAAGTGTCTGTCTTCGTAACCGGATTGCACTCCTAACTGAAAATGAAAGGATGATGATGCCTCTGTTTCTACGCACTGCTGTGAGGAGAGGAAGAGCGCTGTAGAGACACATTAATATCAGGGAGGAGAAGTGAAAGTGAACTTGGAGGAATAATACGAACAACAACCCCCTGCTCTTAGTCTTTTCCAGGTGAATGTCTATAAATGCTTTACTCATTTGATGTGATCTTCTGACATCTCTAGAAGAAAGTATTATAGATAGCCATTTTATGAAAGAAGAAGCCAGGATACAAAAAGGATAAGGGGTTTACCCAGATCATGCATTTGGAAGCATCGAGCCTAGATTTGTGCCTGAAGTCTGGCCTGAACCCCTGCCCTGGAATGTACTGCCCGTGGCTTCTCCTCTACCAGGAGGCCCTCGACACAGAGATGTGCAGGCTGCAGGCTGCAGCCTTACAATTCTTGACTTATTTAGAGGAGCTCCACTAACCAGGAAAGGCAGAGCTCTCTGTCCACCAGGTTAAGGATGAGAGCGCCATGGAGCATGCATCCCAGTAGGTCTCCAATTCTATCACGCACCAGAATCACCTGGGGGCAGGTGAAGCGCAATGGCTAGGGCCCACCCTCAGCATTTAGGTTTCAGGAGCTGGGATGGAGGCTTAGCTCTGGCATTCCCAGTAGCTTCCCAGGTGATGCTGCTGGTCTGGAGGACCACTGGTCTCTCCTATAGAGAATTAAAGATTTGGGGGGTACAGAATGGATCCCCAAAGATTTGAACATGGCTCATTTGCAACATAAGCTTAGACCACTCAAGACAAGCTGGGAAGGGTGGCCAAATCTCCTTATTGGTATCTCTCTCTGCTCCTCTCCCCACCTCACCTCCCACATCCTACGGGGATAAACCATGGTGGGGGGAGGAGTGAATTGATGGAAGGGGCCACAGGAATTTACATAATTTTGGAACATATGAAATGTTTGTCAGAGGCTTGCTCTCTGGCTCAGGCTTGTGCAGGACATCACTCCATCCCTAAGGTACAAGGCATCATATGGCAGTAACACCAGCTCAGAAGCCAGTGGCCAAGTGGTCTCCATCTTAACTGCCCAGCCCCGAGGCCCATGGGCTACAGCTGCCAGAAGGATGCGGTGCTATGCACATTCCCCTCCATCCTGCAGTCTCGATTTTGCTCATTGCATTTTGTGTGTGTTCCATTGGTGCAAGACTCCCAGTTAGAAAACTGGCTTCCTCCTCTGTTCCTTAATCATCATGATCAAAAGCAACCCTATTTGGGCCCCCATGCCTATCTGTTTGTAGACAAGAATATGACCTAGAAAATAGTTTTCACGAACAACAGAGGATTTGTTTTCACACTTTTAAAAAAGATGGCTCTTGTTCAGACTTGTCTCGTCATAACACACTGCTGCAGCAATGGGTGGCAATTTCTTTGTCCTGTTGAGCATAGAAAGGACCCAATAAACAAATACGTGGGGGCAGTCGTGACACTCCTTTGGAAGGTGTTATGCTATTCTCTCATGAATTAATCCACACCTTTATGGAGCATGTACCATCTAAACAGACAAATGGGATTTACGAAGAAGCTGAGGGTAAGACATCCCTCCATAAGTGCATATGGAGACACAGGCACCTCTCAACTCTTCTGTTCTTTTATTTTTATCGATGCTGAATGTATGAAAGAAAACCAAATGTCTCCAGTAGCATGGATTCAGGGCTTCTCAAGGCAAATAATAAACACTACCAATACCCTCAAATATTTGAAGTTGGCTCAGTAAAAATGGTGTTCAATGCCAACAGCTTCTGGAAGCAGCTTAGAGCACAGATGAAGAATTCCAGAGGGAGAGCACATGGGCCTTTCAACACAACTGCAGACTCAGAGTTACCGTCAGAAACCACAGAGGGTGAGCCCAAACCTGAGACGAGAATCCTTCTATTTCTAAAACAATGCATACACATGGAATCGAGCATCCCCAGTGGCTCAGCAGTAAAGAATCCACCTGCAATGAAGGAGATGCAGGTTCGTTCCCTGGGTCAGGAAGATGCCCTGGAGGAGGGCATGACAACCCACTCCAGTATTCTTGCCTGGAGAATCCCATGGACAGAGAAGCCTGCCAGGCTACAGTCCATGGGGTCGCAAAGAGTCGGACATGACTGACGTGACAGCATGCACGCATATCGACAAAGACAGTAGAGACGATCCTGCATGCAGGGCAGTAGAGGAGACACAGACACAAAGAGCAGAATTTTGTGCACAGTGGGGGAAGGAGAGGGTGGGATGACTTGAGAGAATAGAATTGAAACATACACTGTACTGTACATAAGATAAGTAGCCAGTGGGAGTTCTACGTATGGCACAGGGAACCTAAAGCCGATGCTCTGTAACACCCTAGAGGCGGAGGGTGGGGGAGGCAGGGAAGTGGGAGAGGGGTTCAAGAGGGAGGGGACACATATATACCTAATGGTCATGTTGATGTGTGGTAGAAACCAACACATTATTGTAATGTGTTGTAACTCTAACTAAAAATAAATAAAAAGATTAAAAATAAACAACTCTTACTCACATGCTCCCACTTGGGGGGCAGCCTGTCGCTTGTTAAGCTGCTGCTGACAACTGGAAAAGCCTCTTTCTTACAGAGCTGGATCTGTCCTCCTCCTCTGTGGCAAGGCCACCATCGACCACAGTTCTGGCTTCAGGAGCCACAGGGGAAATAATAGCCCTTCCCTTCAAATCAAAGTCTCCTGGAGGCTGAAGAAAGCTCTCTGCTCCACAGCTTCACCTGGTTCACAGTCAGCATGTGCTCAGACATATTTCACTCACTCCCTCGCCCAGCAAGCATGGGGGTCCAGCCTTGCCCAGGCTCCAAGGTAGGTGCTGGGGTGGGACGGCCAAGGAGAGAGGCCCACACAGCCCTCCAGAAGCCTCTGAAGCAGCAGGGGGAATGATGAAATCTTGCCCCTTATACTATAGTTCCCAGTCCCACAGATTCACCCAAGGAACTTGTACACTAAGGAAGGGAGAAGAGCCATCTACATCATTATTCTTAAAATACTTCCAAGGAGCATTCTGCAGGACATGAAATCCTAAGAGATGCTCTCAAACAAGAGTCCTACGGCAGAAACTGCCACCACACTTGCCTTTGGAGAGTGACAGCACACGCGTTAGAAATTCTGCACGTTCGTTCCTGCAGCGCGAAATAGACTTGACTCCATTTAAACCAGCGTTTCTCTGACCTACCTGAACCACAGAATGCTCTCTTTTCAGAGAAGCTTCCTGTTTTATCATTCACACACTGGGATTCCTTGAAACATTCCTGATCTACTTCATCTCTTAAAAATGAAAGATGAAATTAAAGCCCACGTAGGCAGTTTTCCTGCCTTATCCTTAGAGTGGAGGATGCAGCCAGCCATGTACTAGAGCCAGGGCCAGCATGAAGGGCAGGAAATGAATGGCAGAACCTCTGAACAGACCCTGAAGAGTCTCCAGGAGGCAACGGGAGATGGGGCAGGCCCACTGGGCCCTTCTGTCCTCGAGATTTGGCTCAGAGGAGCTGGTGCCACCATCTGCTGAGACAAACCAGCCACCTGTATGTGACTGTCCCCAGTGATGCCTTTGGCAGTGGAACTTGCTTGGCCCGACTCTCGCTAGAATAACATCTTGCAGGAATGAGAATCACTTCTCGCCAGCACCACTGTCAGCAAACTGCACCAGGCCCAGCCTCACCAGCAATCTGTGAACCAAGATTGGGGAGCGAGAGACAGACTAATGTATTAGTCAGGGCCCTTTTGGTTGAATGTGACACACACCTGATGCCAATCAGAAACAAGAACATCAATGGTTCCTGTGACCAGGCAACTTGGGAGGCTCAGAGCTAGGAGTCTGCTGTCAGTGCATGTCTGTCTCCTCAGTCTTTAACCTGAGGCCAGTTTCAGGGGTGAGCGGTGTGCTAAGAGGGCCCCCAGCAGCTCTGGGCTCACCCTCACTAGCTCCCATTCGGCAAGGAGAAGAGCCTTTCCCAAGGGTCCCAGCCCAAGTCCCAGGGCTCACTGACTGCTGAGTCTCAAGCTCCTCCCAGAACAAATGTAGCCAGAATGAGGAATACTATTGGCCTAACTGGGGCCAGGTGCTCTCTCTGTGCCTGGAGCCAGGTGAGCCCCCACCCAGGCCACACAGACTAAGAGGAGGAGCAGGGCTGTCCTGACATGGGTGCTGGGCAAGCACGACAGCACTGTTACCATTGCGTGGAGAGGACACACACAGGCCAGGTACCAGAGGCAGAGTTGCAGCAAGTCTGAGCCTGCCCTCACCTTCCTTGAGCTTATATCCCACTCAGGAGACTGGTGGTATGTAAAGAACCCATCCAACAGGACACCTTCCAATGGGGAGAATTTCTCTGAAGAAGATTAAACCAGTAACTGGGTTGTTGGTAAGAGGCAGGTGGCGGTGGAAGGGTCTTCAGTGGACAGGCAGGCAGGAGGCCTCTCTGAGGAGCTGGTGTTTGATGGAGGAGCCAGAGCACAAGGGCTGGAATAGACAATCAGGCATCTGCAGCTCTACACAGGGCAGGGGCCCCAGGAGGATGCCCCGAGTCCCCCCAAACCTGGAGGAAAGGCAGCAGGTCTGGGCAGGTTGGGTCAGTTCCCGGAGCCCACCTGCCAGGGAATCTGCCCCCAAGAAAATCAGGGCTGCAGCTGTTTCTGGCCGGCACCCATCGCCCTCTTGATCCTTTAGACAAAGGCAGGCATGCCCATGCTGCATTGGCCGTGAAGTATCTTCACTAACCAGCCTCCACCCTGAGTGATGGCTTCCATTCCAGACAAATAGCCATGGAGCTCGGCTGTCTCACAGACAGCCTCCCACTGCAGCGCGACGCCGGCACACTAAAGCCCAAGATGCATGACACCCAGCCTGCTTATAGTTTCTTTATGGCCCCGTCAGCTGTAACTGGACGATTACAAAGCCTTCTCCTGTTTTTAAAAACAGTGATTTATTGACCCTCTTCAACCCTTCCTCTCTGAGTATGTGTATTACATGGGCGTGTTTGGCTATAATTAAGTTCCTAGATTACTGTCAAGCCAATTGCTTTACCCATCCAATCTGTAATAACGCATTTTATTGTCTCTTCTTATTTTTTAATTAAGATAGAAGTAGATACATTCCATGAGATCAAGAATGGAAATAAAACAGGCTCCTTTTCAATCTCAAGTCAGTCAACTCCAGTTGGTTGACTCCCTCATCCTATCTCCCGGCCTCTGGTTCTGCTGCCGGGAGTGGGAGGTTGGGGGAGGTCAGGGAAAGCCAGTGACTTCAGAGCCGATAGGGCTGCTGGGGGTGAGTTTTCGGGGCAAAACTTGTAGAAGACCCTGGGAGCCCATGCTGTTCCTCCTCCCTGTTATCCTCATGGAGCCTCTGTCTCCCTCTCAGCCTCACATTTCACCTTCCAGCATCATAGCCACTGGAGACACAAGGCTCCAAAGGGGAAGAAAAGAAGCCTGTCCCATTCTACATGCATGTACAATAAGTGCCTTCATTCACCTGGCCTGTGTCCCAGGACACAAGACTCCCAGGGCTAATGCTGAATGTGTATGTGCTAAGTTGCTTCAGTCGTGTCCAACTCTGTGCGACCCCAAAGATTGTAGCCTGCCAGGCTTCTCTATCCATGGGATTTCCCAGGCAAGAATACTGGAGTAGGTTGCCATTTCCTTCTCCAGGGATCTTCCTAAACCAGGGATCGAACCCACATCTCTTACATCTCCTACAGGCGGGCAGGTTGATTCTTACCACTAGTGCTACCTGCGAAGCCCCTAATGCTGAATAAGTCAAGTAAACCAGTATGAGTTGGTCATCCTGATACACGTGCACACCCGCGTGTGTGTGTGTGTGTGTGTGTGTGTGTGAGAGAGAGAGAGAGAGAGAGAGAGATCCTCAGGTAGAAAGTCCAGACCTCCAGGGCACATAGGACAGGAGATGCGGTTCTGTTTTAACCCAAATGGTCCACGATGTGAAAGAACTGAAGCCTTTCACACGCTCATCATGACAGAACTCCTCAAAACAATTCCAGAGAAGGACTGCAGAGCCTGAGAATACCTCTCCATTATGTTCTTGGCCAAAACAATGAAGCACAGAGAGGTGTGAGCTTGTGGATCTTTTTTTTAATATATTTTCAAAAAGGTATTTGGAGCTGAACCTATGTGTCTGCATACTAACGATAGGAGTCAGTGGACGAGTTTCTCTGCTCTAAGTCAATCCTCACTCCTATTTAGGAACCATCTATCTTTGCAGATGTGGGCAATTTAAAGGATCCATCAGGTTTTATTTGGTCAAAGCAAAGGCATCTTCTTGTCTATCTACTTTTTCTTCTGATGTAGAAAGTTCCCTGAATCCCCAGCCATATTTTCAGACTGAACAGATCCTGCTCTTTGAATTGAAAGGCTCAGGTACCAGGTAAGAAAGGTTCATGTCCATAGAGTTGGTGATGGAATCTAACCATCTCATCCTCTGTTGTCCCCTTTTATTTTTTATACTCATGGTTCATTGACAAAGTCTGTTCTTATAATCAGAAAAGGGACACACAAGATCCTTGGGGTAAGTTCCCCTCCCCTTTTCTCAGTTTTTTTGGAAGCAGAGCATCACTTGGACCTGAACAGGAATGCCCTGTACAAGCGTGTGACTGATAACCCCTGGGACCCCTTATGGGCAGGTCAGCACAGGAGAGGTCCCCACTGCAGCAGGGAAGATGAGCCAATGCCAAGTATTCCAGTAGCCTTAGAGAAACAAAGCAAAGCCCCACAGTTCATAAACGAAAAGAAATGTCGGTTAGCCGACAGATATGCATTATCGTCCACCATCTTGGTTAATTTCTGGAAATCTCTTCAGGTATTTTATGCTGTTTTAATTATGGGACTTCATTCTAAAGTCTTCAAATCTTGTTTTCTCTTTCCCCACCACCTATCTTTATAGGTAATTTCTCTGACATTTATCTTTGTGGACAATTCAAGTACTTCTTGGTATATTTCTATTCCCAAAGTCTTCAAAGGCCACCATTTCTTCTTATTTTTGTTCATGGCTTGTACCCTTTAGCATGCTGAGTTTTTGATGTCAGGTATCAATTTTTAACTTTTAATTCTGTCTCCAGGAAGTAATGTAAAGAGAAATATAAAGGTTAAAATAATACTTCTCATAAGCGTACAACTGCAAATTTCATGACTAAAAATGGATAATTAATAGTACCTTTTCCTTTTAACTCTTAATGTGGGAACCGTTCTTGGTTTCTGCATGTCACCAAGGTCCTTGTGGGAGAGGATTTCACAGTTTTATGGATTCGGTATGTGGGACAGGAGCCCTCCTCAGCTGGAGCACAATGATGCTACGTGAAAAACAGTCCTTTCCATGCAGTGCTTTCAAACGCACTCTGAACATCTGTTTTTCACCCTTTAAAGATTTCAGATTTTTTAATGTGGAACCAACTGTGGCCATGAGGGAGAGGACAGAAAGGTGGGTAAGGGAATTTCTATGGGTAAATTTTTTTTGAGATATTGTATCAAAGACCCTCAGACAGAAGGATGAAGGGGCTGGAAGCAGCGCCTTGGAATCCCCAGGTATTCCTAGAGATGTCCGAGTTCCACATAGGAACAGGCCCTGGGGCTGGAGCAGCAGAGATGGGAGGGAAGACCAGAGAAGGGGCCGGAGATGGGAACACACAGGTGCCACCGCTGAAGGAGCCCAAGGCTTCTCAGAACAGCGATGAGGAGATCTAACAGTGGGACACGCATGTAGTTGCTAGAAGCCCTCCAACCCCCAGACAAACAGAGCTCCTGTGAGTGGGTGGGGTGGTGGCGGCTGTGAACCACCAGATGTCACAATTAGGGCAGAGCAAAGAGTGAGTGAGCTCAGGGAAGGGAGCTCTGAGGGGGGAGACTCCCGGGAGGTGCAGTAAACCACAGGGTCCCCAGGAAGGAGCCAGAAATCGAGCTGGCATCCAGGTCACACTCCAAACCCTCGGAAGCCACTTGGGAGCACTGTGGACCCTGCTGGTGGGAGGGGGTGGGGGGCAGGTGAACAGCCCATGAGCTTTTGGACTCAGAGTAGAAACAGGAGGATGATGGTGATGTCCACTGTTGTCCTGGTTGAACCTGGACATGTGATTTTGGAACTGCTCTGAGAGATGGGACTTAAGATGACTCTCCCTACACAAGTGGGAAACTGAGGCTCAGAGAGAGTAGGACCTGCACCCAAACCACACAGGCAATGAAGCCTGAGTGAGGACTCAAATCCACCTCTGTGGGACCTCCCAGGGCTCACTCGCCATCTTCTCTTCCACATTCTACCTGGATGCAGACCAGGATAAATGATGTAGATGTGAGAAAGAGCGCCTCCTGCAAACTTGTTAACACTGTGTGAGTGGTTAACCCCATCCAGTGGACAGACTGCTGCCACCATCAAGTGTTAAACAAGTGAGCACACATAGCGTCCCGATATAAACATCGTTCACCAGCTTTGACAGTCACTCCCAAGCTGTGCTTAGGGTGCCTGGAGGTGTGTGTGTGTATGGTGGGGGACATCCAAGAAAGCAGCAGAAAACTCCTGGATTGAGCCTTTGATCTCAGTGGGTGCACACCTGGGTTAAGCAGAGCCTGCTGGATTAACACAGATGAAGCTCAAGTCACCCCACCCCCTGAAACTTGCAAGTGAACACATGTGATGGCACCTTTGTTGCAGGTTATGATGAAGATTCACACTCACCACCTGACTGCTGCTGCTGCTGCTAAGTCGCTTCAGTCATGTCCGACTCTGTGCGACCCCATAGACAGCAGCCCACCAGGCTCCCCCACTCCTGGGATTCTCCGGCAAGAACACTGGAGTGGGTTGCCATTTCCTTCTTCAATGCATGAAAGTGAAAAGTGAAAGTGAAGTTGCTCAGTCATGTCTGACTCGTAGCAACCCCATGGACCATAGCCTACCAGGCTCCTCCGTCCATGGGATTTTCCAGGCAAGAGTACTGGAGTGGGGTGCCATTGCCTTCTCCCACCACCTGACTATAGAAGGAATATTTACCGATCCACTTCTCTGAGTGGGCTACTTCTTCTTGTGCATAGTAATTCAGAGAAAATAGGGGCAGAGGGAAAAATAAGGGAAAAAAAAGTATTTAGCTTTTATGCTTTGTTTTTAGTAGACTTTTAACAATCAACAAATCCAGCAACCAGACATAGAAGACCCAAAAGGATCAAAAGGCCTGGATCTGACCCATTTCTCCACCTGTGTAAACCCATGCTTAGCATCCCTAAGCCTCAGTTTCCTGATCTCCGGATGTCCAGCCCATCTCTTGCTCCATATCTCACTGCACAGGTCCCCACAAATCTAGCCAGGCAGGTGCTGAGAGAGCAGGGTCATGTGTTTACACGAGCAACAAATCATCAATCCTGCAGACCTGATACCTGTGCCCGAGGATGCAGAAGGGAAGGGGCTTCAAGTGAGCTCTGTTCTCATGGCCCCGTCCCACCGGCAAATCTGTGCCCTTCCACCCTTCCATTCTCCTTCTGTCTACATCTGTGGCTTCTCCAGCCTCCCCACCCCCCAAATCAACAAGTGGAAGACTGTTCAATGTCCCTAACTCTCGTGCCCACTTCTGTCCAGCCTCACTGACCAAGGTCCTCCTCCTACAGGCACTACAGCTGGTTGACCCGTCACTTCTCAGGGATGGCTTGAAACCAGCCAGTGGAGGGAGTGTTTACACTGGAAACTGGCAAACCCCAGCCCTCAGGTTTGTTGAACTTTCTTTTTAGAGAACTGGATTACCGGCAGCCCCTAAACCCCCAAACAGCTTTCCAGGTGGTTCAGTGGTAAAGAATTCACCTGCCATGCAGGAGAACAAGAGACGCGGGTTTGATCCCTGGGTCGGGAAGATCTCCTGGAGGAGGAAATGGCAACCCACTCTAATACTCTTGCTGGGAAATCCCGTGAACACAGGAGCCTGGCGGGCTACAGTCCATAGAGTCACAAGGAGTCGGACATGACTACACATGATCACACATGCCCCCTACACCCCAACAGGACTATCATAACTCAAGCTGTCATCATCTCTCACATGGACCACTGCTAGAGTTAGCCAATTCAGCTCCCATTCCTGCCCTTCCCCGCACACTTTCTTTTCTGCAGCTGATGAGAATTTTAAACCTAATTTGTGCTATAACTTCCTATTAAATTTAGAAGGGAAAAAGTGTAAAGTCCTGCCTCGCCAACTACACCTGCAGCATGGGCCCATTTATCTCCCTTCCCTTGGTTCCCTGTGCTTGAACCACACTGGCCTCCATTCTGTGCTGGGCCATGACAAACATCTCCAGAACTCAGGACCTTTGCACATGCCCCACCCCTTCCTGGAACATGCTTCCCAGCACCTCGCCTGAAGGACTCAAGTGCCAGGCCCTCACAAAGGTCTTCTTTGACCAGTGTTCTAGTGAATGACCACACACACACAGGACAGTTCACCTCTGTTTCTACTGATTCGGGTTAATGTTACAGCACTTGCGCAGTCTGTAACTCTATTTGCTCACATATTTGCTTATCTTCTGAAAACTCAGAAACAACTGTAAGCCCCCAAAGGAGAGGAGCTGTGTCTATTTCATTCTCGCAGGCATCACTATCGGCTGTCACCCCATCAACTCTCAAATCAATGTTTCTTGAATGAATGAATGAAGGAGCATGTTCTCAGCAGGTGTGAGAGACTAAGACCCCTGAATCTGGGGTCCAAGGCTTCAGGCAAGTTCTCAAGGATTCCTCTGAGGTCACGTGGAAAATCCTGTGTGTCTGTAGATTTCATTCTCAGTGTCTTTGTATTGGTCTCTGAAAATGGCAGGCTGCTGTGAAAACCATGATGGTTTTTATTGGATTGTATTACCTTAGAATCTGTCTCCACCCTTGCACTCAGCCACCCCCTGGACTCTAAGCTCAGCCATGTACGCAGAGACGATCAACAGCTTCCAGCAAAGAGTTCCCTCATTTCTGCAGCAGCTTTCTACAAGTCAGTTGTGGGTTCTTTATCTCTGCCTCTCTGTCTTCTGACACCTATAGTTGTGCAGAGACAGCATGGGACTCCCAGGAGAAACTGGCTTCTGAAAGAACAGCTCAAGGCATGCACATTCCTGTTGAAAGTTGACACAGCGCTGGCCTCATGGCACATTTGGCAGAGCCAGGAAGGACCTGACATTCTGTGGCTGTCCTGGCTTCAGAGGGACACAGGTTGGGGCCCTGACATTCTAGAAGGTAACCAGGAGCCCAGGAGAGTGCAGCATAGCAACGACAGCTGCTGGCCAGGCTCCACAGTGGAGTGCCCTGCCTCTCCTCTCAGATCGATGCCCTGATTGATCTCAACTGGTTTCCTCACTGAAAAGCAGTGGGGCCAGAAGAAGTGGTAAACATTCCCCCAAATAAAAGAATACTGTGAGGCAATGTGAGCAGAGACACATGAAAATGAAAAAAGGTTTTCTCTAAAAATCGGAAAATGTTGATAACAATAGCAGATAATGGAATAGCATTATCTTCAGAATGCAAAGGCACCAATTAAATCTCTGTTGGGCAAAATGTCCCCACTGCGAGGGATGCACACAGAACCTCCACACAGATCCTCCTCTGTTGTTTTGATCTCCTACCTCTGTGATTATGGAAACTGCAAAGACTTGGCTGGGGGTGACAGAGACAGCACATCTATTAAAAACCTCCTTTCAAAAAATGAGAGAAAGTAAAACCAGGACCCATGAGGGATTGATTACAGTAGAGTGCCTGACATGGGTGGAAGAAGAGAGAATGCATTTTGCCAAATACAGAACTCCTGATCTGTGGGCCCCTGGGGGTCTAGTTGGGATTCATGTTGGATGAGGAAAATTGAGTTGCCTGTCTAGACTGTTCTCCTTTGACAATGTTGGGTCAATTTTTCCTAGCAGGAAACATATTTTTGCAATAATGCATTCTGATTTTAATTTATCTTTGTGAAAATTGAATACTCTTAAGTCCCGACCACTCCCCGCCCCCGCCGCCATTTTTGAATACTTGATGGGTGGGAGTGGAAACACCCTGCTATTTTAAAGCCCTTAGCAATTTTCTGAATTATCTTTGCGAGGGGAGACTGCTCTTTTATTTCAGAAAAAATAAATAAATAAAACATTTCAATAAGCCCTTTGATTTGGCAAAGAAGAAGCCAAAATCCTCTTTAGGAATGGAGAGATTCCCAACAAGAAGATGTGAAATTGCTCTGCATGATAATGTGAGGGATAACATCATTCTGGACAAAATTTACCTCTGAGTTGATGGCCCATCCTGGGAGATGAACCTCGGGTTGTGTGTGTGTGTGTGTGTGTGTGTGTGGTGAAGGGATGGGGGTGATTTTCCTTCTGTTGGTTTCAAAATACCCAAAATACTCCCATTGTTAGCAGGTTGGAGGAGGGATCTCAGGACTGGTGGACTAGCTTCAAGTACATGGTTTCAGTTTGACAGTTAAAAAGAAGTCTGTCCAGTGGGGACCCACTCCCATAGTGGAACATGACTTGAAATTACAAACTTTGTTCAGCTTCTTCCTGTCCCTTCAAGCTTTCAGTGACTTTTTGGTCAACACTGAAACAGTCTGATTTCAATCCCATTTTGAGGAATTAGGGGGGGAGCTTAAACTACATGTAGAATAAAGACATACAGGGAGATCAGCAGCCTTCTGGAGAAGATAAAGGCAAAGTGCTGATGACCAGGGGAAGGCCAGAGCATGGTTCTGAGAGTGGACACCACTGGGTAGAATTCATATTGCCTACTCCCTTCTTTGCCTTCATTCTACTGCCACCGTCAGAACTTCTCTTTCTTGTCTGAACACTTTTGCAAACCAGAATTAGCCAATCAGGATGCTGTATCTCAGTGCACTAGACTCAATCCTGGCCAATCAGAATCTTCCCTAGGCTTTCACTGAAACCATCCATGTTGGCTGAGATGGTTGCTGTAGCGATGACGTAAGCTTAGAGGGGCTGATGGTCTGCTCTGGTGCCACAAGGGGAAGTTCATCTGAGAATGAAGAACGGCCAAGTTATTTATTCCTCTGGTCCCCTCTCTTCTCCAGTGCCGCAAGTTGGCTGCATCCTTCTTCTGAAGCCACCATTTCTGTTAGGTGACCACTCCATACAACAATGGCTCCAAATAGTCCTCTCTGGGATCCTGTAACTGCTCCCTCCTCCTGCTCCTTCAGGTCCGGAAGCAGTCCTCCCTACTATCATCAGCCTGGGATTTCCTCAACATGCTACTGTTGGGACGATTACTCTTTAGTATATTCTCCTGCTTGGCCATTTTGTAATCCATATCCTTCCTGAACTCTTACTCATATCCGGTGAAGGTCAGGATTTTATGGCCAAACAGATACATAGTTTCTTGTCAGCTGGACAATAACAGGAGCTGTGAGCCCCCAAAGAATGGAGAAGTTTCTTGCCATTTCTGTTGAACTCATGATAAACACAAGTTATCAGGTCTAGTCTTTGCTCACAAAGCCTCATGAATCCTGAGAAGCAGCCACATCTGTTTGGAGCTGCCTCTGAACTGTCCTCATCATGCTGCTGACCAAGGGCTTGATGCGCTGACTCTTGAAAACCAGGGCTGGGAAGGTGACAACAGTGAGGCAGAGGAAGAGAAAGCCCCTCACTCATATCCCCACTCAGCAGCAATAATCTGGCATTCATCCATGAGCAAAAGTGCCTTTGTGTGAGTTTTGGGATCCAGGCTGGAGGTGATGAAACCTCAAGCAGTCCAAGAGCTTTTTGAGAATACAGGGCCGGGTAGCTGACTCTCTGACTGTGCTCTTGACTACAGGCCCAGAAACAGCTCTATTCCCCTGAGGACTCAGCTACAGTCTGTTAGTCCTTGGTTCTGCCTTCAGCACTATATGCCAAGAAGCCTGGAAGAAGTCACATACACCAGTACACTGGGTAAAAGAACACACCAGTACACTGAGTAAAAGAACCACAATCTCATCTGAAGTGGCCAATAATCTGGCTCTGCCAGCCACACAGCAAGACCAAGGATTTATCCCTGGGATGCAATGATGGTTCAGCATATGCCAACTGGTAAGGTGACAGCATAAAGACCATAGATTATCTCAACAGATAAAGCATGTGACAAAGGTAAACAATTTTAAGATTAAAAACTCTCAACACATTAGGTATAGAAAGAAAGGCATATATGGAAAACACACTCCTGACAAAAGCTCTTCCTCTGAGATCAGGAAGACAAAAATGCCCACTCTTCACTCCTTCTATTCTACACAGTGCTGAAATTCTAGCCAGTGTAATTAGGCAATAAATAAATAAATAAAGTATGTATAAGTCATAAACTAAGAAGTTAATTTGCCTCTGTAGATGACCTGATCAAACATATAGAAAATCTCAAAGACTCCACATTCACACACCTTAAAAATCTGTTGAAACAATAAATTCTATAAAGTTGCAGTATACAAAATCAACATTAAAAGTCAGTTCCATTTATATACACTAACAATAAACTGTCTGTAAAAGAAAGAAAAGGAAACCCATTTATAGTAAGATCAAATACAATCAAATAGTTAGGAATAAATTTAACCAAGGAAGTGAAAGATATGTACATTGAAAACTGTTAAGATATTGATAAAAGAAATTGAAAAAGACATAAATGGAAAGATACACCCATTTTCATGAGTTGGAAAAATTAATATTAAGTATCCATACCAAAGTCTTCAATAGACACATTACAATCCCTATCAAAATTCCAATGGCATTTTTCACAAAATAGGAAAAAAGTCTTAAAATAGTATGGAATCATAAAGAACCAAAAATGGCCCAAAAATTGTTTAGAGAGAAGAAGAAAAATCCTAAAGCATACACTTCTTGATTTTAAACTATAATACAAAGCTATAGTAATCAAAACAGTAAGGTACTGGCAACAAAATCAGACACAAGAACCAACGGAACAGAATTGAGAACCCGAAACAAATCCAGATCGGACAATCTGCCTATGGTAACACATCTGGTACTTGACAGAGCCAAGGTGCGCTGAGCCTCAACCTCCACACTGGTAGTCTTGTCTGCCTGGGTCAGGCCTCTGCTCTCTAAATGGACCCAGTAAGTGTAAGGTGCTAGCAGCTGAAGAAAACTTGATTCCTAACTCCTTTCAAATAGCCTCATTTAGCTAGGTTTGGGACCAGAGACAGTTTGCAGATGTCTGTAAACTATGGCCCATGGGCCAAGCTGGGTTCATTATCTGAATTTTAAAAAATAATTTATTGAAGTGAAAGCCATCTAACATAAAATTAAACATCTGAAAATGAACAATTCTGTAGCATTTAGAAAATCTGCAGGTAGTGCAATGACTACTCGAGTTCCAAACATTTCTTTCCATCACTTCAAAGTAAAAACCCTATACCCACTAAGCAGTTTCTTCCCATTCCATGCCTGTTTTTGTAAATAAAGTTTTACTGGCACACAGCCACATCCTCTCTTTATGTATCATCTGTGGCTGGTTTTGTGTCATAATGGCAGAGTTGAGTTGATAAAACAGAGATTTTATGGCCTTCCAAGACAAAAATATTTACTATCTGATCCTTTACAAAAAGTGAGACCCTGAGAGGAACAATTTAGAGCAATCATTTAGATGTGGGTTGGTATCCTCTCTTCTCACGTAGCCACATGACCTTGGGAGCATTCCTTTACCTCTCTGAGCCTCCCTATCCTTCTATGTAAAACAGGCAACAAGCCTGTACTCTGCATGAAAAGCACCTTAGCACCTGCCTGGCATGAAGCAGGCAACCCCTGTCAATCAACACTATTATCTTGGCATCCATACTCATTGGATCTTCCAAGCTCCCTCTGAGGCTGGCAAGGAGAGACCCTCCTTCCAACTTTACTGTTGGGAATGAGGGCTTGGAATGGATAAGGATTTGCTCAGGTTACAAACCAGTGACAGCGCAGCAGAGGGTCTTGGGCTCATCCCCTCACTGTCCACAAGGCTAGGGCCAGGAAGCAGAGAGAAAGAAAATTAAGCCCAAAGATCAAAACCCAAGGACTCCCAGCCATTTCCCAGCTCTAGGAAGTGAGTGAGCCCATTCAGGTACTGCAAAAAATGTGTCTGGCTTTCTGGAGTGGTTTCATCTCATATCTCAAATCCTGTGGATTTCACTGGCAGAGTGTCCACTTTAAAGAACCCCTTGCTTCCTCGAGGTGGAGGCAATGAGGAAGCAATGTGTTTCTACATCCTCAATGCCCTGGTCTCAGCAGACATTCCTTCCTCCATGGTCACATTTGCAAATTAAACTCCTCCAGAAAACAGCCCCTCTCCACTGGCTCCATGCTGAGCTGGCTCCTGCCCTGTTTGAAGTCTTCAAAGCCACTCTCAACACATCTTTATGTCCTCTCCCAGGGCCTTGATATCCTCACAGGGCAGCTGCTCGCGGCTCGGGGCTGAAGCTGGCACTTTGTGCAGTTCAGGGAAAGGAGAATCCAGCTGACTCTGCAGAAAGCCATGGCATGGGGGTTAGCACAGCCCACATTCATAGCCCTGCTCCTCACCAGCAGACACAGGAAAGAGCAGCTGGGAGCTAGTGAGTTGATGCATGACAAGGCCTATTCTCATGGCATCTGGGCTATGGCGAGGGCTGGAGGTGACTCCATGGAATTTGACCTAATAGATGAGAAAACCACAGAGAGTCACTCCTGCCTCTGACTCTGCCCTCGCAGTGTCTGCACACAGGAAAGCAGGAGCTGTAACACTTCTAAAATTCTCCTTCCAGCAAGAGATGCTGGGCTTTGATTTACACTCGACGAGCCTCTTGTCTCCTTGTCTGGGATCCACACAACTAAGCAGCTGGCTGGCTTGCTCTTGGAGTTGATTTAAGTGCTTGAGTAGTTCAAGGTATAACAACCATAATTTTGATTCTTTGACTAAGAAAAGCACACAGATTCCACGTTACTCTAAATTTCCCTCTGAAGACCCCAGCAGGGGTTGGGCTGACATGATTTGTCTTTCCTCAGTGCACATGGGCAGGCTCAGGATCACAAATCACTGTCTGTGTCTCACACACAAACAGAAATGGACTGTCTCACTGTTCTGGGGTCCAGAAGGGCAAGATTATGGTGTCAGCAGAGTGATTTCCCCTGGAGGCTCTCTCCCAGTTGCTAACAACTGCCTGCTGTCTTCAGTGTCCAGTCTCTGCCTCTGTCTTCACATGGCCATCTCCCCTCTTGCCTGTCTCAAATTACCCTCTCTCTTCTCTTCTAAGGACACCAGGCATTGAACTTGTTTAGTCACTAAGTCGTGTCTAACTCTTTGTGACCCCATGGACTGCAGCGCACCAGGCTTCCCTGTCCTTCACTATCTCCTGGAGTTTGCTCAGATTCATGTCCATTGAGTCAATGATGCTATCTAACCATCTCATCTTCGGCCCCCTTCTCCTTTTGCCTTCAATCTTTCCCAGCAACAGGTTGTTTTGTTTTGTTTTATTTTCAGTGAATTGGCTCTTCACATCAGGAAGCCAAAGGATTGGAGCTTTAGCTTCAGCATCAGTCCTTCCAATAAATATTTGGGGCTGATTTCCTTTAGGATTGACTGGTTTGACTTCTTTGAAGTACAAGGGACTCAAGAGTCTTCTCCAGTACCACAGTTTGAAAGCATCAATCTTTCGGGGCTCAGTCTTCTTTGTGGTCCAACTCTCACATCCATAACTGGAAAAACCATAGTTTTGACTATGCAGATCTTTGTCAGTGTAGTGAACCCTCTGCTATTTAATATGCTAAGTTTGTCATAGGACTACAGCCCACCTTAAAATCAGGATGATCTCATCCACAATCTTTAATTTAGTTGCATCTGCAGAGACCCTGTTTCCAAATAAGGTCACTTTCACAGGGTTAGGATGAGACATGTCACTTGGGAAACAATGTTCAATCCACAGAGGGATCTATTAACCACAAGGTCTTGCAAACAAGCTCATTGTTCTGTCCTCTGAGAAAAGGACATTTGCTCTTAGAGAAATGGAGAGACCATGAGTGGAGCAGAGAAATAAATTCCAGGCCAGGAGTATACCCAGGCTGTGTCTTCCCAACCCTGCAGCTTTCTAGCTGGATGACCCCCTGACTGGTCACCAGCATGTTGCATTGCATGGTTCAGATAATACTAGAAAGGAGCCAAGAGGTTTGCCGCAAACCTATTGCCAACAGAGAAGAGAATCCATGGTGTTACCCAGCAGAGAACAAGTTCAGTAGCTGCTGGATGTCCTCCTTGTCTTCCCGATGGGAAAGAGTGATAGAAAGAAGGATGAGGTAATCTCTCAAACCCTCCTGTTTATTAGCGGTGAGGTCTTTGATTTTGTTTCTGATCTGAGTTAATCATTTATTCATGAGCATTTGAAAATTAGACACAGGCTAATTGAAAGCTCATCAGAAGAATGGGTTCCATGCTTCTCACTAATTACTAGGAGGCTGGGGTGTTCTGACAGTGGTGAGAGGGGAAGGGCAGGCTGATTCATCGGTGAGGAATGAACAAGCTTAACCCTCTCAAGTCTGAATCTCTTCCCCTCTACAAGGGCTCACTCTCAAAATCTTCCCGCTTTCTTGACCCTTCCAGAGGTCATGCTCAAAATATCTAAACCCTACATTCAGGAGTAGGGTTTCCAGATAAAATGCAAGGCACCCAGCTAAATTAGAGTTTCACAAAACAAATGATTTTTAGCATAAGTATAGCTTATTGGGCTTCCCTGATAGCTAAGCTAGTAAAGAATCCATCTGCAATGCAGGAGACCCCAGTTCAACTCCTGGGTTGGGAAGATCCTCTGGAGGAGGGCATGACTTTCCACTCCAGTATTTTTGCCTGGAGAATCCCCATGGACAGATTGGCAGGCTACAGTCCATGTGGTCACAAAGAGTTGGACAAGACTGAGCAACTAAGCACAGCACAGTACATCCTATTACATGGACATAGTTGTATTTAAAAATTTCTTGTTATCTGAAATTCTAATTTCAGTGAACACTCTGCATTTTTATTTGCTACATCTGGCAACCCGAGAATGGAGCTCAGCCAGAAACATCAGTACATCCTTGCTGAGGCTCAGCCAGGCCAGGATCCTAGAATTCCAGAGATGGACATCTCCTTCTCTCCCGCCCCGCAGGCTCATCTTGATCCGTGCCACTCCCCCATTAAGAGATGGAATCAAACTCCACTTCCTGTGAACTGAAGATGATGGCAGGGGAGCAGGACTTGTAAGTTGCTTATAACCGTAGAAAGTGTCAGAAGTGTCACAGCGTGGCTTCTGAGGCATGTGGTTTCCACATCACTAGCTGGGATATTTTCCTTAGGGCCCTGAGCTGCCACGTAAGGAGCTCAAGCACCCTGAGGCTGCCATGCTGTGAGGAACCCCAGGCCACATGGAGAGGCCATGTGCAGGTACCCCAGATGAGAGCCAGGGTTCTTGTCGTGGTCCTGGGTAACAGCCAGCATCAGTGGCCAGGCACACAGGTAAGATGCCTTGGGATGACTCCAGCCCCCAGCTGTCGAGTTACTACCAGTTTCTGAATCCTCCCAGCTGAGGCCTCTGCATCGTGAAGTACACATGCTCTGTATGAATGTCTGACCCCAGACCGTGAGCACTCACAACTACACCAGGAGGCTGTGTGTCACAGCAGAACCAAGGGTCACTCAGGCCTCTGGGTGGGTCCTGCGGGCACCAACTCAGGTCACTTTTCTTCTGCACAACAGCCTTTTGTCCTGAACTGGCTGATGACAGGCAGAAGTGTCCCTCAGAGATGCCCACAGCCCAATATCCAGAGCCTGTGAATATGTCTCCTTACATGGCAAGAGGGGGTTAAGAATAAAGATGGATTGAAGATAGTCAAACAGCTTTTGAGAGATTATCCTGGATCACCTGGATGTGCCTAGCACAATTACAAGGGTCCTTGTAGAAGATGGAAGCAGAGTGGAAAGAACCAGAGAGATGGTGGCTGGGCAGGAGCTCTGAATACGGACACTAGCTTTGAAGATGGGGGAGGGGGCCGTGAGCTGAGGCATAGCTCCCTGGGAGCTGGAAAAGGCAAGGTCTCCTCCAGAAGCCTCAGAAGGATCTTAGCCTTGATGATACCTGGATTTTAGTCCAGTGGGCCCTGTTTCACACTTCTGACTTCTAGAACAGTGAGAAACTAAATGTGTGTAGTTTGAAGCCACTGAGTTTGAGGGGCTTTGTTATAGAAGCCATAGGAAACAAGAGTTCAATGCCAGTAGGATTCCAGATAAAGAATGAAATTTTAACTGTAATTATGTCCATGCAAAAGTGTCCCCTGTCCCTGGGGACTGAACTCTGCTTCCTCATCTGTAGCCAGCATTGATACCCCATTCAGCTTCTAGACTTTCTAGTCCAGTTTGTCCACTGGACATCAATGCCTGCCACCAGGCCCCCTCCCTCTAACTTTTACCTCCCCTAAGGTTTCCAGTTCTTAATGGGCAAGGAGATGATCAGCTAGGAGCAGGCTAGTTCCTCTCGCTTGTCACCTGCCTTCCCTGGTGACCCACCTGGCTCCTCCCACTGTCTGCTTCTGATACTTCACTGCTACCAAGGACCTCCCACAACCACCATTCATGTCTTCTGCATTTTCGTTCCAGATTTCAACAGCCTTTTCAGACCATTTCCATTGGCTCTTGCTCTGACAAGTTAGGAGCAAAAGCAAAACATATAGTCTCACAGTCCTCAGGGCATTGTGAAAGTGGCTATTAGAAAAACTAGACTCATCTCAGCTCGGCTCAGTCTCTCAGTTGTGTCCAACTCTTTGCGACCCCATGAACAGCAGCACGCCAGGCCTCCCTGTCCATCACCAACTCCCGGAGTTCACTTAAACTCATGTCCATTGAGTCGGTGATGCCATCCAGCCATCTCATCCTCGGTTGTCCCCTTCTCCTCCTGCCCCCAATCCCTCCCAGCATCAGAGTCTTTTCCAATGAATCAACTCTTCACATGAGGTGGCCAAAGTATTGGAGTTTCAGCTTCAACATCAGTCCTTCCAATGAACACCCAGGACCAACTTTCTCTAGAATGGACTGGTTGGATCTCCTTGCAGTCCAAGGGACTCTCAAGAGTCTTCTCAACACCGCAGTTCAAAAGCATCAATTCTTCGGAACTCAGCTTTCTTCATAGTTCAACTCTCACATCCATACATGACCACAGGAGAAACTATAGCCTTGACTAGACAGACGTTTATTGGCAAAGTAACGTCTCTGCTTTTCAATATGCTATCTAGGTTGGTCATAGCTTTCTTTCCAAGGAGTAAGTGTCTTTTAATTTCATGGCTGTAGTCACCATCTGCAGTGATTTTGGAGCCCAAAAAAATAAAGTCTGATACTGTTTCCATTGTTTCCCCATCTATTTCCCATGAAGTGATGGGACCAGATGCCATGATGTTCATTTTCTGAATGTTGAGCTTTAAGCCAACTTTTTCACTCTCCTCTTTCACTTTCATCAAGAGGCATTTTAATTCCTCTTCACTTTCTGCCATAAGGGTGGTGTCATCTGCATATCTGAGGTTATTGATATTTCTCCCAGCAATCTTGATTCCAGCTTGTGCTTCTTCCAGCCCAGCATTTCTCATGATGTACTCTGCATATAAGTTAAATAAGCAGGCTGACAATATACAGCCTTGATGTACTCCTTTCACTCAAAGAAAAACGAAACACAGCTCCCAAGAACATACAAGAACAGCTTAGCTTGTCAGGAGACAACAAAAGGCATAAATTGCACTCAGCAAGGCCACCAATAAGATGGTTGTAAAACATATGTATCCCCCAAATTTGTAGGTTGAACACACTTGGGCTCCATCTCTCTGGTTTCAAGTATAAATGAGGAGAAAGAGTTATTTTCAGGCAAGAGCCCCATTCACCATGAACTTCCTCTTAATTCAGTCTATAAAAAATGTAAAGGGGTGAAATCGTTTACAAATTTAGCTGTTTACACACAGCAATAATTTACTCGAAATGAGACTTCACAAAGCACTGGTTTCCAGTCTTCTTTCCATTCCCTCATGCCTGTTGAAAATGGACATTAAAGGTCAATTTCAAAAAAAAAAAAAAAAAACTATTGTAAATATATCACCCAGATTGAATATTATCGAAATTCCAGTAAGGACTTGACTTATATTATTTAACATCTTAAGTGCAGTTGCTGGGGTTAATTAGATTTCTGACCCCGGAAAATTTTAAGTGCCTCTGATGACTTACTTCCAACTGATAATTTTGTGTTAGAAATAGAAGAAGAATAGCAAACAGACAGTGAATAAATACATTCTTCAAATTCCTTCTTAAGAACACATAGAATATATTTCTGAAATTTAATTAAGTATCAAGATGTCCACAAGATCTATAATAAACCACTTTGCAAGACCTCTAAATGTCAAGGAAAACACATTTTACATGAAACACCCCTCCCTCGAGTAAATCTGTGAAGATTCGGGACTTTCTTTAAAGCCTGCAGAATCCACAAGTACATATTTTATCTCAAGAGCACTTTTTTAAGACTTAGGGAGTAGCTACTTGTTTGCAGTGTGACAGAGTGGAAAGTATTTTAATTTATCACGCAGTGGTTTGTACCATTAGTTTTAGAGAAACGCCAGACGGTTTTAAAATAATGCGAGAGATGTGGCGTTCAAGTATAAAGTATTGGAACTTAGTAAAATATGATCTACAATCACTTTTAATCGCTTTTCCACTTTCCACATAAAGCCAGGCTAGGTCCTCAGTGATGTTCAAGACATATGGAAAAGGAAGTGGTACTGTGGGCCAACAGTGTAGAAAACAAAACAAACCATTCGTTAGCCCGATAGCCTCACCACCTTAATAAGTAACAATGTCTTTGCGTTTTTTAGTCTCTCTCAAGCAGAATGGAGTCGTATTTTGCTGTCAGCACATCTGTCCCACATTTCAGACACCTGCTGGTGTCTTCAGACCAAGAGAGACCCCACGCTCGGAGCCGTTGGCACCAGCAGATTCCGACGAGAATTTCACGATATCGCCTAGATTTGCTCCCATCTCTGCTGGAGGGCGCCTGCTATTTACGGCAGCACTGCCGACTTCACACTCGGTTGTGGTGTGAGGTTGTGGCCAAGACCAGATGCTGGGGCTTTGTCTGCCCATTAACATTGAGAAGCATCTGTCAGAAGCGGGAGTTGGCAAACTTTCTGCAAATGGCCTGGGAGTAAATATTTAGCTTTGGCGGCCACAGGGCTTCTCGACTCTGCCTGTGGTTTGAGACAGCTATCGACAACACGTAAGCGAATGAGCATGGCTTTGCCTGTGCCCCTACAAATCCTGATATTTGGAACAGGTTACTGGCCAGCTTTGTTCCACGGGCTGTAGTTTGCTAGTCCCTGGTCTAAAGTAAAATAAACCTATTTCATTTGTTTAATGTGAAATTTTCAGAAGAAAATGTTGAGCAAATAGTGGCTCAGAAAGTCTTAGCCATCCAGTAGGATGCTGTGAATGTCTCACAATGGGGTCTCCAGGGGGTTAAAAAAGTCCCATCTTGTCAGGAGTGTAGATTTCCCTAGGGTAAACACACCCACCTGTTTTCAAGCTAGGAACAAATAGCAGCAAACATAGAAATGAAAACTTGCTCCTTGGAATAAGATCTATGGCAAACCTAGACAGCATATTAAAAAGCAGAGATATCACTTTGCCAACAAAGGTCTGTGTAGTCAAAGTTATGGTTTTTCTGGTAGTCATGTACAGATGTGAGAGTTGGACCATAAAGAAGGCTGAGTGCTGAAGAATGTATGCTTTCAAATTATGGTGCTGTACTCTTGAGAGTCCTTTGGACTGCAAGGAGGTCAAACCAGTCAATCCTAAAGGAAATAAACCTTGAATATTCATTGGAAGGACTGATGCTGAAGCTGAAGTTCCAATACTTTGGCCACCTGATGCTAACAGTCAACTAATCGGAAAAGACTCTGATGCTAGAAAAGGTTGAGGGCAGGAAAGGAAGAGGATGACAGAGGATGAGATGGTTGAATGGCATCATCAACTCAATGGACATGAGTTTGAACAGACTCTGAGAGATAATGAAAGACAGGGAAGCCTGGTGTGCTGCAGTCCATGGGGTCGCAAAGAGACAGACCCAACTTGGTGACTGAACAACATCATCTGAAACTGTCCTGGGCTTGAGAGTTGCTCCAGGGAACATGTCGCCCACACCTCGCTTGCTTGGTGTTTATTTTATGCTAAAAAATCCCCTGCTAATCTTTTCTTTAACGGAGATGGATCTTCTTGCTTTCTCTCCCCTCCTCGCTTTGCTCTAGGAGGCTTGGCTCTGGCGGCTGTTACTTTGTTGGGAAGGCAAGAAAAAGGTTAATTAGCTTTTGTGACCCGAGAATGCTCAGGGAAGATGTCAACTGATCCACTAATTGCCCCTCAAAGCTTGATACGGTTGGAAGGGCAAGGTCCGGGGGGCGAGATGGGAGGTGGCTGGGCTCCCAGCATGGTAGGCAGGGCATTGGCAGGATACTGCTTCCCCTGAAGCAGTCCAGTGAGTCCTCCTTCACGTGGATCCTATCCCCCGATGGCCCCCAGTCCCCCAGGTAGCCCAGGACCCTGCTGGGGGCCAAGACTCCCCACAGTCATAGAACATACTCTCAAGCCTATACAAGTCACATTCAGCTTCCTGAGTGTCACGCACACAGCTCTCCACTGGGCATGGGAAGTCCAGGCTGAGGCCTGAGGTGCGCCCAGCCCCAGCCTTCTAAGTCACCAACCCCCTGAGCCAGCCACCTTCCTCGAGAGTTGGTTGGAATGCAGGATCCCTGGCTGCACCCAGACCTGCTGAGTCGGTATCTCTGAGTGGAGGGGGCTCGGGTATTCTTTGTAATCTGGGTGCACGCCGGAGTTTAGGAGCCCTGCTCAGCACACGCTGCTCCCAGACTGCTTAAAGCTCAGTGGAAGATAAACCACCCCTGGCTCCCTGAGAGAACTGTCACCAGGATGCAAGCTGGAGACTGGATCGAAGACGAGGTCTCCATTGCCTTCTCTTTTTGTTAATTAGTATTTCTCAGTGATTCCCTTTTGCAGTTCCGAAAGTTCCAGAAGAGTTTCCTCCTAACCAGGCTTGGATGGGTGTTCTCTTGACTAGCTCTCTGTGTAGAATATTCTTAACCACAAATGCACAGTGGCAGTCACACACGCACTCTGTCAAGCAGGCACCCCTGTCCACGTGGCTCTCCCTCCTGCCACCCAATTGCCCTGTCATCATGTCCGCTTGGAGGACTCCCCTCCTGCCCCAGTAAAGCCTCGGGAGCTGCCTTGCATGCCCCCCCACTTCTGCTGAGGGTTTCAGCTCGCAACTCATGTTTGCCTCCATCAGGACTGTGAGCTGAGCTTTCTTTTCAAAACTATGTGAAATTACCAAACGCAGACTCCAGGATGGCTCTCTAAGCCCACGCTGCCAAGGACTTAGCAGCAACAAGGGAGGTGACCTCTGATGTCATGTCCTGACTGGGATGCCACCGGAGCCTGGATGGTGACCGTGGGGAGGGAGAGGGGCTTGATTCAGGTGCGGCTTGTCTAGGGCAGGCACAGCCCGTGGAAGCAGCGGCCACCTAGGTTGAGGGGCTGGGGAATGAGGAGAGGGTGTCCCTTTTCCTTGAGCTGTAGATGAACAGGACTGGAGGCCGGCCCACTGTGAGCCCCTCACTTATACAGCCTTCCTTCCATGACCTGGAAGATCCCAGTCGTGTGCTCCTGTGGTCACAGGCTTTGAGGTGCTCGAAAGGGGAAGATATTTCAACCTCATTCGGTTCAGGCCACAACCAACTGTTCTGCCCTGAAGTCCCTCCTTGGAACTTCTGGTGTTCTCCTCCCATCAGATGATTGGAAGGACTTTGGTATCTCTGGGACGCATTCTTTGAGGGCTTGGTGGCGGCTTCGTGCCACCACCAGCCTCCCTGGAGCCTCTGGCCCCACCAGCTACCTCGCCAGCTCCCCCAACTCCAGTGTCCAGCACCAGACAGTGTATCCATCATGAGGTGAGCTTGCCCGTGGTGCCCAGCACCCCACAGACAGCAGAGGAGAAAGAAGGCTTGCAACACACAGAGCCAGACAAGAGATGATAGAAAATTCTTCCTAAAACAAAAAAGTTACTCTAAGAAGAGGACTCAGGTCTCGTCAGCAGTCAGTCAAAACGCACGTTGTCCCAGAATTCATGCTTCATACATGCAGTGTCAACACTCCGTTCATTTTCCTGATGGGGTGACGGAGATTTCATCAGAAGTCTTGTGTCTACAGAGCAAAAGCTCATACGAGGCGACAGTGAGTGTGTCTGGGTGTCAATCTGCATGCTGTGAGCCGTCACCTAACCATAATGAAAAAATAAAACACTTTTACCCGACCCCACTAGGAGAGACATGGATAATCTTTCTATTCTCCCTGTGGGAACAATGCCACAACATTTCTGTCACGCGAAGAGGTAAAAAGTATGCATCAGGAAAATGTATTCTATCACCAGGAAGCCAATTAATAAAAATACTCAATAATTGTACACATTTTTCAATTTTTTGAAATACACCATCTCTTTAGCATTTAAATAAACCCTTTCCTTGGAGAAGGAAATGGCAACCCTCTCCAGTATTCTTATCTGGAGAATCCTAGGGACAGAGGAGCCTGTCTGGTGGGCTACAGTCCATAGCGTCCCAAAGCATTGGACATGACTGAAGAAACTTCACATACACCCAAGAAACTCTTTGCTAACTCATTTTGTATGCGGGATTTTGTATTCTTTGTAAATTTTAATAAGAGCCCACAGGACCTGGATTTGGAAGGATTCATCTGCCCAATATTTCTTCAGCAGATACTGACTGAATCCCCACCACAGACATCAGGGGCTCAGTAGCAGAGACCAGCAGATCCTCACTCCCCTGGGGTGGACATTCCACTGGAGGGCACAGGTGGTCAACACATAAACAACACCCAGGGAAGCTCTAGCTCTGGCCAAACCATGAAGGGGATGAACGTAACTGGATGGGGTGTGGGGAGGGCTGCTCTACACAAGGCAGTCAGAGGAAGCCTCTGAAGAGGTGAGCTTGAGCAGAAAGGAGAGTGGTGGGAAGGGATCACATGGGTGAGGAGCAGTGGAGGGACATTTTGGGAGCAGCACCTGCAAAGGTCCTGAGGTTGGAGGAAAGGAAGAGTTTCCATGGTCCCAGAAGAGAAGGAGGACCCGTGGGTGAGGCAGAGGGCAGTAAGGCTGGATCAGGGAGCTGAGCTCACGCGCTCTGCCGAGAGGCACCAGCTGCGCTCACAGGTTAACTTGACGTTGATGAAGGGGGTGCCTGCTCCCGTGTCCTCCTCTGGCAGATTCCCCAATCCTGCCTCAGCCTGGTCTAATTACACACACACTCACCCTTCTTGATCGTCATCCCAGAATTCCTGTGTAGACCCGGTGCTGAGTGCTGAGGACTGCCGAAATGCAAGGAAAAGCCTTTCAATTAAACATCTTTCACCGCAAATGGAAGACAGGGCCCTTTAATGTCGACTCCAGCTGGTGCAGTGAAAGGAGCAGCAGGCAGGAACACATGATGGTTTGGACACTTCCTCCAAATATCAAAGCCAAGAGGATTCTTTTTCAACTTGGAGACACCAGTCCTTCTCTTAATACAGTGCGCCAATGAAAACTGCGGTGTTCCCTCCTCCAGAGAGTGAGAGAATCAGCCCCTTGGTATACATGTTTACGCTGAGGGACTTCATACTCTCTTTGTAAACACGGGCCCAGGTCCTTTGCTGGTCTGGTCTTCAGAGAATAGGAACAGTGACCGTTCTCACTGGAAAGTCCAATTATTGGGAGGGGCCAGGAGATTTATATGGAATTTTTGTTTTCCCAGCAGCTTGAGTGTGAAGGCATGAACATCTGTAGAGGCTGTGCTCTGAATATCTCAGGATGCGGGCAAGCGTCATCTAAACAGCCTGCCGTCTGCACAGCGGGGGATGTCACCCTCACACCCACCTCCAAGGTGTGGGGTCCCCCTTCAAAGAGGAGAGCTGGTTTCCCCTTATAACATGGTTGTGACCATGGAGGAGAACAGCGGGCTGACCGTGGCCTGACAGAGGCTGTCACAAAGGACACTGGGAGGGGAGGCCCCCACGCTGCCCGGCTGCAGTTTCTGCCCACCTCACCCTCCCCTGGACCCTCGGGGTATGTCTGCTGCAGCATGGAGTACAAGGACTTCAAGACCTTCTGTCCCACAGACCTTGAACTCTACTAAGATGGGAGCCACATAATGCCTGATCCTGTGTGGTTTCATCTGCCCCCCAACAGACACACACACACACACACACACACACACACACACACGGTACCTGGCACGTGGCAGGAAGGAAGTGACTACTGAGTGACCACCCTGAGCCGGGACCCCAGCTCCTAGACACAGAAAAGCACGCAGGGTGCTGTGGATCAGAGATCAAGCCCTGGTGTCCATACTGCAGGCCCAGAACGTCTGCTGCCCACGACCCGTCTGACAGTTCCCGCCTGGAGCACACGAGCACGCACCCCCCAGGCAGCTGACTAGTGGCGCTTCAACTCCCAGCGCACACACCAAAGGCACAGACACACAAGTCAAATGCCCAGTCACACTGCCAGTCTCCAGGCCCATCGTGGCTAGCAACACAACATTTGTGGGGACAAACAGAGCTTATCAAAGTGCAAGGCCCACTGGACCGAGGATGTGGAGACACAGGTGTGGATGGATGTGGACCTACAGGACGGCTGGTCCAAGCTGGCAGAGTGAGAAGGCTGCCCACCCACAGGCACCCACACTGAATCCAGGCCCCTCAGCCTGTCTCCAGGCCCATCGTGGCTAGCAACACAACATTTGTGGGGACAAACAGAGCTATCAAAGTGCAAGGCCCACTGGACCGAGGATGTGGAGACACAGGTGTGGATGGGTGTGGACCTACAGGACGGCTGGTCCAAGCTGGCAGAGTGAGAAGGCTGCCCACCCACAGGCACCCACACTGAATCCAGGCCCCTCAGCCCATCCTTCAGGTAGGAACTCATCATATTTATTGGTCCTGACAGAGCATATTGTCATCCATTGATCCAGCCCCTGCAGTCAGAATCTATCAAGAATAATGCCCGAGCACTCCTGTTCCCAAGACACTGCCTGGTCTATAGGCTGGACACACTCACACAGAGAACAACACCCAAGCTGAGACCTGACGCCGGGTGGACACGCAGGACCCTCTGGTGGGCAGGCAGGGAACACGTGCAAAGGCCCTGGGGTGTACAGGTGGAGGGGCAGGCCCTTGGTCTACCGAAGGACCTGGTGAAGACAGTGTGCCTACGGCACCAGGCAGGAGTGAGCAAGGGGGACACAGGTGAGGGGTTCGCTGTGGCCAAGGCTCCAGAGGCCATGCACACAGATGTCACTCAATAGGTGCCCAGCTTTGACAGGATACCTGGGAAATAAAAAGGGAAGGCACTTGAGGTACTTTTCAAGCTTTCCACAAAAGTCGTGTTTACATCAGTCCTGGTTCAGGCTTGATCAGGAATGGGGAGCTGGGTGTGCAGACCTGAGTGGTGGGCTGCTGCATGGTTCAGTGGTCAGCGCCTCAGTGTCAGCTCGGGGCTCCCTTCCTGAGTCGTTCACCAAACTCCACCCTGATGCCTGACCACCTTTTATCCTGACCTGCTGCCCCCAGGAGAGCAAATGCATAGCCATTTCCAAGAGCCCAGCTCATGACCCTGAGCCCCTGCAGACCTGATGGCTGCTCCTCTCCCAAAGCACCCGAGTCCAGTCGAGGCTGGAGAGGGAGCGGCAATCATCTGGTATGCAGAAGATTCCAGAATTGCCTGTGGATCTTTCCCCTTCTAGGATTTTTACCTTAGAAATTCATCATTCTCTTCTTCCCTTTGGGTGACAGACAGTTATTTCATGTACTGCTGAGAAGATAATTCTGAATTCTGTTTATTCTAATGCGGTTCAAAAAGTCTGTGACTAGCATTTGAAAATAGCTCTGGGCGTGAAGTCCTGACAGCCAGAAAGCTTCTGGAGTTGGTTTCTCACCATCTCCCAGGCTGCCAGCCACCCTGCAGTCTGTCTGTCTGCATCTGCAGGAGAGACAGCTCCTCTGTCTCAGGCACCCTTGTGGGATCTAGAGGTGGGGGCAGCTCCCTGGGCTGCTCCTTTCCAACCCGTAGTCTTGGTGAAGCTTTGTGCAGGAGGGGCGCAGCTGCAAGAGGGCTGCCCCAGGGCAAGAACCAGAACAGTGCCCTGTCCTCTCGATGCTTTCAGTCTGCGTGGGGAAGATGGCTGTTGGAGAGAGACTGTCACCATCACCATGGTGATGGCTCACATCTGGGCAGTTCTTCGACTCATTTCACTCAGAAGCTGCAGGGGATTTAGGCAGAAGGAGGCTGTAGAGAAGGGAGAGCGAGCAGAACATGGGAGTGGGAGGCCACTGGAGGTGTGAGCATGGGGCAAGTGTCAGGAGGAGAACAAGGCAGGGCTGGAAATGCCACAGTCTGAGAGCCAAGTTGGGTGGATGCGCTGGTCATGGAGGTGAGGCCTGGGAAACACCAGCCATAAGATCAGTGTCCACACGGCCTCCCCAGTGCCTCCCAGACACGTGGGCAGCTGGACAGGTGAGCCAAGATTCTCATACCTGGTACCAGGCCCAGTGGGGTTGGCCCCGCCCACTCCTCCAGCTTCATTTCTTGCTATTTCCCCTTACTCCATGACTCCCAGCCACTCGAACCTTCTTCCAGGCCCTGGAATTCTAAGCTCCCTCCTGTCAGAAAGCGCTTCCTCATGCTCTCCCTCTTTCTCTCCACTCTCAGAGCAATCATCACCTCTTTCAAGAAGGCTTCCCTGTTCTCTCAAGACCAGCTCAAAACCTCTCATCATTTGCTCTCACAGCACCAGGAGGCCCTGCACTCCCTGGTGCTCATTTATTCACATTGAAAGTTTACACAAAGGTATATAATTTAAGGAGGCTTCCCAGGTAGCTCAGCTGGTCAAGAATCTGCCTGCTTATGCGGGAGACCACGATTCGATTCCTGGGTCAGTAAATTCCTCTGGAGAAGCGATAGGCTACGCACTCCAGTAGTCTCAGGCTTCCCTGGGGGCTCAGATAGTAAAGAATCTGCCTGCAATGTGGCAGACCTAGGTTCGATCCCTGGGTTGGGAAGATCCCCTGGAGGAGGGTATAGCAACGGACTCAAGTATGCTTGCCTGGAGAATCCTCATGGACAGAGGAGCCTGGTGGGCTACAGTCCTTGGGGATGCAAAGAGTCAGACGCAACTGACCAACTAAGCACAGCACAGCAGCACGCAATTTAAACAACTGTTTTCTGTCCTCTCCATTACATCTCAGCTCCTTGAAGGCAGGCAAGGGCCACCATTAATTCTGTTTAAACTGGAATCTATATAAGAAGAATGAAATCAACATTTTTTTTAATGGACAAACATGTAAACAAAAGAATGGTCTAAAAGAATGCTGCCAAGACTCAGACCACCCCTCCCAGGGGTGTGTTTCCTCTGGACTCTAATGGGGTGGCTGGGATACGGCAAACCGCCTTAAATCATCCTACAAAAATATCCATAATCCCAGTTTTCAGGAATTCAGGCCTCTACTGATTTCATTTAGAATAATGTTGTTGAATTTGGGAAAACGAAGCCAAACACTTCAGCACTGTATCCATGAACCATCAGGTAATACAGTATTTAGACTGAGTGAACTTGCCTTGTAAACAGCTCTGAATGTGAAAAACCAACATCAAAATGCAGAGAGTTTGGGCATTCCCCGCTCCCTGAGCACACCCTTCATCCTTACCTCCTGGGAAGGCTTCCCTGGTGCCGGAGGTCAGACACTTGGGTCACAACTCCCAAGCTCCATCCCCAGCTGATGCCATGCTCCACACTGACCACCAGGGATGTGCCTCTTGCCTGACTCCATAGCAGACAGCTCTGAGTAAGGGCTCTCCAGCCAGTGCCCACCCTGCTCTGTGTGTGACACTCCAGGGTCCTGGCTAAACATCGGGAACCTAATTACCTTCCCCAAGTCTGCTATGAGCCTGGAGTCACACATGTCCTCTGGAAAGTGAACAAATGAAAGTGTTAGTCACTTCAGTCCTGTCCAACTCTTTGTGACGCCATGGACTGTAGCCCAGGCTCCCCTGTCCATGAGGTTCTCCAGGCAAGAATACTGGAGTGAGTGGGCACTCCCCTCCCCAGGGGCTTTTCCTGATCGAACCTGGCTCTCCTGTGTTGCTGCGGGTCCTTTACCATCTGGGCCTCCAGGCTGTTTTCTAGAGCTCCAGCCAAATAAGCTCCTCTGGGAGACCAAAGTCTGTCCAAGTGCTCAGCCTGGACCCAGGTCTGCTGTGCAAACATGGACTGTGTGAAACATTACCACATCTCCAAAGTGCTAGTGATGACAGGGCCCTGGAAGCATCCAGAACAGGATACAGTCCAGGAGTGTGAATCAAAGATGCTCTAGACAGAGCCACCACACTGCTTCTGAGAAACACGCACTGGAGGCCAAAAGGAAAGGCATCTGAGCCTGGAAAGCATGAGCCAGGCTGTAAGACCCCTTTCCCTCCCTGCTGGGTCTCCATTCAGCTCAGGAGGGCGAGTCTGTTGGACTCAATGTGCAACCACTGCTGGAAGGCAGGGCAGAATGTCTCTAATGGCAAGAGACAATCTCCCCGAAGAACCTGGGATGCCACTGGCCAGGGAGGTGGGATAGGTGCTATGCTAGAAGGGCGACAAACAACCATCCACTGGTGAAATCATAGCAAACCAATTCTTGCCACAGTTCTGTCAAAACACTCCTTTTCCAGCAAGTCTCAGAGGGATCTTGATACAGGATTACCGAATAATATTGAAGCAACAAGTTCCTATCTGTTCATATTTCTCCCATTTCAAATTTAATTAAAGTTTCAAAAAAAGACAAGGCTCAACCGGGCATATGTGTGTAAGGTGTGGCTGTTTTCCCAGAGGAAACCTAGAAAATTCTATCTAGAGTCTAGCATCAGGGGAAACATCCCTGATCAAGACTGGAAACTCAGATGTTGTTTAAAACAAAGACAGAGAGAAAGAAGACGGTCATATTTGGCCACATAAAATTTGAAAACTTTTATATGGAAAAATGTCTCCTAAATCACATCCCTTATGACTATACAGTGGAAGTGAGAAATAGATTTAAGAGACTAGACTGATAGACAGTGCCTGATGAACAATGGACAGAGGTTCGTGACACTGCACAGGAGACAGGGATCAAGACCCTCTCCAAGAAAAAGAAATACAAAAAAGCAAAATGGCTGTCTGAGAAGGCCTTACAAATAGCTGTGAAAAGAAGGGAAGCAAAAAGCAAAGGAGAAAAGGAAATATATATACCCATCTGAATGCAGAATTCCAAAGAATAGCAAGGAGAGATAAGAAAGCCTTCCTCAGCAATCAACGCAAAGAAACAGAGGAAAGCAACAGAATGGGAAAGACTAGAGATCCCTTCACGAAAATTAGAGATACCAAGGGAACATTTCATGCAAAGATGGGCTCAATAAAGGACAGAAATGGTAGGGACCTAACAGAAGATATTAAGAGGTGGCAAGAATACACAGAAATGTACAGAAAACAACTTCACAATGCAGATAATCACGATGGTGTGATCACTCATCTAGAGCCAGACATTCTGGAATGTGAAGTCAAGTGGGCTTCAGGAAGTATCATTACGAACAACGCTAGTGGAAGTGATGGAATTCCAGTTGAGCTATTTCAAATCCTGAAAGATGATGCTGTCAAAGTGCTGCACTCAATATACCAGCAAATTTGGGAAGCTCAGCAGTGGCCACAGGACTGGAAAAGGTCAGTTTTCATTCCAATCCTAAAGAAAGGCAATGCCAAAAAATGCTCAAACTACCGCACAATTGCACTCATCTCACACATTAGTAAAGGGACGCTTAAAATTCTCCAAACCAGGCTTCAGCAATACATGAACCAGAACTTCCAGATGTTCAGACTGGTTTTAAAAAAGGCAGAGGAACCAGAGATCAACTTGCCAACATCTGCTGGATCATAGAAAAAGCAAGAGAGTTCCAGAAAAACATCTATTTCTGCTTTATTGACTATGCCAAAGCCTTTGACTGTGTGGATCACAATAAACTGTGGAAAACTCTTCAGGAGATGGGAATACCAGACCACCTGACCTGCCTCTTGAGAAACCTGTAGGGAGATCAGGAAGCAACAGTTAGAACTGAACATGGAACAAAAGACTGGTTCCAAAGGAAAAGGAGTGCTTCAAGGCTGTATATTGTCACCCTGTTTATTTAACTTACACTCAGAGTACATCATGAGAAACACTGGCTGGAGGAAGCACAAGCTGGAATCAAGATTGCCGGAAGAAATATCAGTAACCTCAGATATGCCGATAACACCACCCTCATGGCAGAAAGTGAAGAAGAATTAAAGAGCTTCTTGATGAAAGTGAAAGAGGAGAGTGAAAAAGTTGGCTTAAAGCTCAACATTCAGAAAACTAAGATCATAGCATCTGGTCCCATCACTTCATGGCAAATAGATGGGGAAACAATGGAAACAGTGTCGGACTTTATTTTTTTGGGCTCCAAAATCACTGCAGATGGTGATTGCAGCCATGAAATTAAAAGACACTTACTCCTTGGAAGGAAAGTTATGACCAACCTAGACAGCATATTAAAAAGCAGAGACATTACTTTGCCAACAAAGGTCTGCCTAGTCAAGGCTATGGTTTTTCCAGTGGTCATGTATGGATGTGAGAGTTAGACTATAAAGAAAGCTGAGCACAGAAGAATTGATGCGTTTGAGCTGTAGTGTTGGAGAAGACTCTGGAGATTCCCTTGAACTGCAAGGAGATCCAACCAGTCCACCCTAAAGGAGATCAGTCCCAGATGTTCATTGGAAGGACTGATGTTGAAGCTGAAACTCCAATACTTTGGCCACCTAATGTGAAGAGCTGACTCATTTGAAAAGACCCTGATGTTGGGAAAATTCAGGGCAGGAGGAGAAAGGGACGCAGAGGATAAAATGATTGGTTGGCATCATGACTCAATGGACATGGGTTTGGGTGGATTCCGGGAGTTGGTGATGGACAGGGAGGCCTGGTGTGCTGCGGTTCCTGGGGTCACAAGGAGTCGGGCACAACTGAGCGACTGAACTGAACCAAAAATGTCTCCACAAAAATGTCAATAGATAAATGAAGGATTTGTAAAACATAAATATTTTGGGGGCTTCCCTGATGGCTCAGTGGTGAAGAGTCCGCCTGCTAATGCTGGAGGCACAGGTTTGATCCCTGATCTGGGGGATCCCACGTGCTTCAGAACAACTAAGCCCCTTTCCCGCAACTACTAAGTCTGTGCTCTAGAGTGCGGGAGGCACAACTGCGGAAGCCCTCGCACCCTCAGCCCTTGCTCTACACGAGAATCCACCACAATGAGAAGCCCACACACAACTAGAGAGCAGCTCCCCATCAACACAACTGGAGAAACAGCCCATGCGGCAAAGAAGACCCAGCACGGCCGAAAATAAACACATACGTCTGCAACACAGGTGACAGGTCATGGGTTAAAAGTTAAAACAGACACAGCCCTCTTACAGAAATGACAAGAAGGACTTTTCAAACAAGTCCAAGCAAGTCGAAGCTAACCTGATAGTAAATGAACAAAAACGATTTGAATAGGTTATTCTCAAGAGTATAGTCCAATGGCCAACAAACATATGAAAAAAATTCTCAAACTCACTAGTCATCAGAAGTCATATGAGCTATTGCTTGACACTCATCAAAATGGCAATAGTTTAATAGAGTAATAGCACCGAAAGCTGATAGAGACATGGAGAAGAGAGAGGTCCAGCCACTCCGATGGCTGGTGGAAGACCCAGTGCCTCCCTGTCACAGCAAGAGTGCTGCAGCTGTTGGGTCCAGAAGAGCAGAAATGTGACTGGGGTCTGCCTTTCCCTTCTCCTTCCCACCAGTGTGGATTACACATCTTTTAACCTTGTTCATTAGTGCAAATCTCCTTTTTGATGCTTTAGAACTATGATGCTGGAGAAGACTCTTGAGAGTCCCTTGGACAGCAAGGAGATCAAATCAGTCAACCTAAAGGAAATCAACCCTGACTTTTTGCTGGAAGGACTGATATTAAAGCTGAAGCTCCAATACTTTGGCCACCTGATGTGAAGAGCCAACTCACTGGAAAAGACCCTGATGCTGGAAAAGATTGAGGGCAGGAGGAGAAGGGGGTGACAGAGGATGAGATGTTTGGATGGCATCACCGGCTCATGGACATGAGTTTGAGCAAACTCCAGGAGATAGTGAAGGACAGGGAGGCTTGGCATGCTGCAGTCCATGGGGTCACAAAGAGTCAGACACGACAGTGATGGAACAGCAACCTCCACCAGTCAGTCCTCCACATGGGTCCCACTTCCACCTTTCCCTCTCACACAGCCCCATCATGGGGAGGAAAAAGACCTCAGCATGCCCACTCCCCATCTCCCTGTAATTGTGCCTGCTTTCCTGAAACATACGCACATCCAATCATCACAATCACAGCCTGGAAGGTGAGTACCTTCATTATCTCTACTTCCCCTGTGAGGCTGGGTGGAACAAGGTAGCCTGCCCAGATATGCACAGGTAGGATAACTCTTACACAAGGCACAGTGACTGGTATGTATTAGCCTCACTAACAATATTTGTTGAGTGAAAGCAGGGATGGAAGAAGGGAAGAAAGGAGGGTTCAGAACAAGAACCTGCAGCAACATCAATTTTCCTGCTCAAAGCCGAAGACATGGTCAACTCAGAAAACCCATACCTGCCAGAACATTACTCAGATGCATAACTCAGCACATAACTTATTTGCAGGTCATAAAAATTAGGGGGCACCTCCTTCCATGCTTGAATTTCATGCATAAAATT
Organism: Aepyceros melampus; assembly: GCA_006408695.1. Lineage (NCBI taxonomy): Eukaryota > Metazoa > Chordata > Mammalia > Artiodactyla > Bovidae > Aepyceros > Aepyceros melampus. The sequence continues at coordinate 354,543 of SJXQ01010392.1, forward strand.
TGCACATTTAATAACCCCTGTCACATGCTCACAGGTGATGGGCTTACAGCTCTTATCTGTCTGGTGAGCACAACAGGTCACTTCCCCAGGTTACTGGTCAGAAAACTGTCCAACTGCAGGGCAGCATTCTACTCACCCCTTCCTATCCTTCATCACTGAGTAGTTAAAAAATTTCCTTGGGGCTACCAGAGAGCCTCTCTGATAAACTGACTCCAAGCCTGGGTCCTAATCTGTCCAGGTGTCAGGCATTGAGGGAGACAGACACCCCTGGGCTGGGAAGCAGTGCTTTGTGCAGGAAGGCAGCTGTGTGTTGCTTTATGATTCCCTGCCAAAGGCACTTAAGAAAGGAAGATGCTTATGAAGGGAGGAGCTTCTCCTGATGAGACCTACAATATCAGCAGTGCAGGCACCACTCACGCACCATGGCTGACAGCTGATCCCAAAGTGGGAAGAGAGAGCACTCTGGACCTCTAGGGATTGCTCCGAGATCTTCAGGTATAAGACAGTGTCAGAGAAGAAAATTTCTCTCTTGATCAAAACCCTGGTGAGGCAAATACAGTATACCCCAAGTCTGATGCCAGGAGCTGGGAGCCTTTACACAAACCACAGCCTCTCCCATCCAGACAGAACACAAGGTTCATGGATGTGAGATCTGAGGTCCAAAACCCAGATTCAGATCCTGGCTCCACTGCCTTCTCGATCTGGCACATCATTTAACCTCTCTGAGCCTCAATTTCTTCATCTTTTCTTTTTATTAAATAAATTTACTTTAATTGGAGATGTATGGCAAAACCAATTTCTTCATCTTTAATCTAGAAATTGTCGTTGTTCAGTTGCTAAGTTGTGTCCAACTCTGTGATCCCATGGACTGCAGCATGACAGGCTTCCCTGTCCTTCACTACCTCCCAGAGCTTACTCAAGCTCATGTCCATCGAATGGTGATGCCATCCAACATCTCATCCTCTGTCTCCCCCTTCTTTCTCTGCCCTCAAACTCCTCACAGAGTAAAATTAAGTGAGAAACTGATTACAAATGTGAACTCACTGCCGCTATTGTACTGGCATCAACTTATTTGATACAGACAGCAATGTGTATTGTTTCTTTTTAATTGTTTCTCAGTTCTTCTGATAAAGAAGAATATCTCATTTCATGACAGTGGGTCTTTGACACCTCGATTTACCCATTTATCTTTTCAATGAAGGAAACAGATCTTGGGCTCTGATTCTTTCATAATTAATGACATTTAGCTAAAATGTATTCACTTTATATTGTAACCATTTTTTCTGTTATCTCCTATTAATACAAATGGTACTAGTTTTCCTTCCATCTATAGTCCTGGCTCCCTCAAAAATAAATTTATTTCAGTTTAAAAGTTAACTAAGTTAGCTTAAATGTATATTTCTAAGTGAAAGAAATCAAGTTGATTCCCCTGATCAGACATTCTGGGAAAGGAAAGAACCATGGAGGCAGTAAACAAATTCATTGGTAGCTGGGGTTTAGGGGAAAGACAAGAGATAGACAGATGAAACACAGGATTTTTAGGGCAGTGAACATACTCTGTATGACAGAATAATGATGGCTATATGTTGTTATATATTTGTCCCAGACCCAGAGAATGTACACCATCAAGAGAGAGCCCTCAGGCCAGCTATGGAGTTTGGGTGATGATGACATGTCGATGTAGGTTCACCTGTGATAACACATACACTGGTGGGGGTGCAGGAAATGGGGGAGGCTGCGGGGTGGGAACGCTGAGTCTATGGAAAGCCTCTGTACCTTCCTCTCAATTTTGCTGTGAATCAAAACTGCTCTTACAAATAAAGTATATAGTCAACTCAGGAGAAAATAAGTGAATAATTAATAGAAGTGATTTAGAAATGGCAAAATCATGAAGGTGGAGTATATTCCACCAAAGTATATTCCACCAAAACCACCGAGGAAGGAAGGCAATGGCCGAGGTTAGGAAGACGCTTCCACTGTGAACCATCTGGGACCCAGTGCGTGAATGTGGGGGTGGGGGGCAGGGGAAGAGGACCTCCCACCAGAACCAGGGTCCTGCATGGGATAGAGGCCCTGCTGACTCCTGATACTATAGCAACTGGGTACATAGAAAGTCCTAGTCTCCCACTGTGGTAGTCAGAGCTGGCCTGGCAAGCCCGCTGCACCTGCTGGGGGAGACAGCCCAGGGCCAGGCAGGGCCCCACACCAGCTCTTCCGGTAACAACCAGGGGCATCTGAGTTCTCGGCCCTGAACCCCTTTTCCCACCTCAACCTGCAGAGGGGGCTCCGCCTGCTCACTGACCTCGGAGCAGCACCGCTGAGCCCTTGTTCTTGGGCCTGGAAAGCGGGATCAAGAACAGCACCATCTCCCCGCTGTGCTCTGCTCAGGGCAAGGAGAGCAGGAGGATTCGTGACATCTGACCCTTCACTGCTCTCAGGAACTCACACGTAGATGCTCTTGACCCTCCTGGAGACATGCACCAGGCAAATACCCACCAGCTAAAACCACAGGAGCAACACCCTCGCCCATGCCTAGTTCAGATAAAATGGTACCCATGGTGCCTCTCAGGCATCCCTAAGGATGGAGGATGTGAGAAGTCACTGGCTCTTCCCCTGCAATCACCTTTTCTGCTTCTGTACTTTCCCAAAGAAAACTGTATGGCCCTTTATACAAAGTAAAGAGTGCATACATTTCACAAAGAAAATACACGTGTAGGCATAGAGTCAATAGGGAAGTAGAAACAGAGAGATGTGACTAGATTGCAAAGGGCTAAGAGGAATTTAATTTTTTAACACTATCAGAATAACTCTGGCTTCTCCATCTCCGCTTCACTTTGATTAACTTTTCCAGGACAAATATATGGAAATAACCCACCCCAGGCCCTGCTTAGCCTATTCATTTTTCTGTGCAGACTGTTGCATAGGTTTCACGAGGTCAGATTCATAATTATATCTCCTTAGGTGGGAGTCTCTGCTGTGGCTGCAAATGCATTTATCAAGCAACACAATGTTATTTATTTCAACTCCCATTTGGGTTTTGGTTTTTTGTTTTTTGGGTTTGTTTTTTTTTTTTCAGCGCAATTTTTATCTGGAATGAATTCCCCCTACTGTTTATTCTGGAGGGAGACCTCAAGAAAGTTAGTTACTGAAGAGAAAAAGGATGAGGAACCTGGCGACTCTCTAGATCATTCCTCCAAAACTGTGTTTCAAGGCAAGCAGAACCAAGCAGAGAGGCAGGGTGACACTCAGCAGCACCTTTTACTAAGGGCAGTGGGTGGAGGGGCCAGAACAACCATGTGTGGCCATTCTCTGCAGAGACCCTCCCCCATCCCTGGCCTAACAGGAAAGGGAAGGGTGAGAACTTGAGACAGGGCACATTCATACTCTCATCATCAAGGCTCTGTCACTAATTTTTGGTCTATTTTTTCCTTCTCTCTTCACATTCTGGAAACTGCAGGGGCAGAGAAACCTGGCTGTTAGTTTTCAATATAATTGGACTTAATTGCAGTGTATGTGGGGCCTCCCTGGTGGCTCGGACAGTAAAGAATATGCCTGCCATGCAAGAGACCTGGGTGCAATCCCTGGGTCAGGAAAATCCCCTGGAGAAGGAAATGGCAACTCCCTTCAGTATTCTTGCCTGGAGAATGCCTTAAACAGAGGAGCCTGGTGGGCTACAGTCCAAGCGGTCGCAAAGAGCTGGATGCAACTAAGTGACTAACCATGCGAACGAGCAGTGTACATCATATCCTCCTCCTCAGCATGGGACCACTGTTTGGGTGGAGAGACTGGGAACTATGTCAATATGCTTTCTCTCCGGGAAAGCGGTATACTTTTGAAGGGCTGAATAATGGATACAAAAGACTAGACCATTTTAGGAATGATTTCGGCCAGGGATTGGCTCTTTCTTCCTTCTTTCCTGGATAATGTGGCGGTTTTAAATGACACTAGGCAGCCTCATGACAAAGGTTGTCATTTTCAGCCACATTCTCCATTCGGCTGTGAACAGTTATGCCATCGACATGGATTTAACGATGGTTCATATTTGTCACGATCAAAATGGATAGCGGAAACAGCAGTGCTCAAAGCTGTGTGTGTGTTTCGTTTGTTCTGATCTCAGATATCTCTGGTGCTTTCAAACCTCCCCACCTCCACGCAGGAATGGGGTACATGTGGGGGTGGCTGCAGAGGGAAGCCCTGCAGGGACCTTTGTAAGAGGGACAGCAAGACACAGCATCACAAGGATTGTTCTGGAGACATAGTATTGGGGAACTCTCAGTACGGGTGAATTCATTGCATGCCAGAAGCCAGTCCAGTCCACCCTCAATGGCTAGCCCAGAGCCTGATATACAGTAGATGCTCGATTAATATGGCTAAATGAATGAAACAATCAATAACCTATCACCTGGCCCTCTGGCTTAATGCTCAGACTCAAAGGAAATGAGACACACGAACGTCACACATGAGTCTGACCAGACTAAACATAAAGGAACCCAGATATCATCTTGATACATCCATAAGTTCCCTGGTGCAACAATCCACAGACCCTCATCCTGAACAAAACTCTGCTGCAAGGCTGATGTTTGCTGCAGATAGAGGAGAGGCTCAAAGACAGAGTACCAGATCATTCTAATCTTTAGAAGTCTGGGAAATGACAAGGAGCTGATGACAAAAAAGAAACATCTTAGAAGAACTAGCCATAGAGCTAGAAGAAAACTAAGAGGAAATAATGTCCCCAAAGCCAAGTCAAGAGAGGTTTCAAGAAGGAGAAAGTAAGATTTAATGCCCGATGCAACTGAGAGTAGCTCCCTAGCTTTAGCAGTGCATAGATCATGAAGATGGTGATGAAACCCGTTTACATGGAGGGGTGGGAATGAAAACATGATCTCAGAGGCCCCTGAGGGGCTGGGAGGGGAGAAAACAGAGGTAATGAAAACTGACATTGTTTCCGCGCATTTTTCGTAAAGGCATGTAGAGAAACCGGACAGTGACTGAAGGGGAAGGGTTTTCTGGTATTTGTCTGAGAGAAAACATGTATTAACATATTTGCATGAGTGGAGGAAATGCGATGCTGAATCACGTAAAAGACAAGCTGCTGGAGAGCCGTGTGTGAGAAGGTGAGAGGGGCTGGTTCTCGTGGACAGATGGGGAGGTTGGCAGTGGCAGGAGAAAGGCTGAGGCTGGAGGCCAGAGGGTTTTGGTGGATGTGCATGGCGATGGGGAAGTACAAGAAGTTCCTTGGAGTGTTTCTATTTTCTGAGTGAAATAGGGAACAAGGTCAAGAGCTGGGAATGGATACAGTGAAGGAGGTGTGGGTGACTTGAGAATCAGAAAAGGTGTGAAGCAGTTACCACAGAGAGTGGATGAGTGGGCAGACCACAGAAACAGTATAGGACTGATGGACCGAAAGAAAGACATCTGTGGTCCTGCATTAAAAAAAATAAATAAATACAGAGCATAGACCAAGTTGTGGTGTCTATTTGTTTGTATTTTGTTCGTTTAGACACATCCACTTGCCTGAGCACAGCAAGAAGAGATGGGCTGGTTTTCACCTAGCTGGGCTTTGCCATGTGAATGCAGCCAAGAGAAAGGGAAACAGCTGAGAGTGCATGTAAGGGCAAGATCCTGTGAAACACTGGAATCCAAGGGAGGTAAGAAGAGAAGTGATGACGCAGAAGCTGAAGAGAAACCAAGAAATGATGATCAGGAGGTGAAACTGATGAGCCACGGGAGCCCAGGTGGGTAGTATAAAACCCCACACCCTGACAACCAACTCTGAGGACACGGGTAAGTTTTTCATCTCTTCATACCTGTTTCCTCATCTGTCCAATGGGAGTAAAGACACCCTCCCCACAGGGTACAAGGAGGATCACATGAGATAAGAAACAAAGTCTGCAGCTCCACGCTGGGGCCCACGAAACTAGTAAGAGCTTTGCTGTTGTTTAACTGCTAGGCCTTGTCTGACTGTATGTGACCCCACGGACCATAGCCCACCAGGCTCCTCTCTCCATGAGATTTCCCAGGCAAGAATACTGGATGGGTTGCCATTTCCTTCTCCAAGGGAACTTCCCAACCCAGGGATTGAACCTGGGTCTCCTGCGTTGCAGGCAGACTCTTTACCAGTGAGCCACCAGAGAAGCCCTGTACCTATAGGTTCCACATCTGAGGATTCAACCAAAGGTGGTTCAAAAATATTTGGGAAAAAATAATTGCAGAAGGTTCAAAAAAGCAAAGCTTGAATTTGCCGAACTCTGGCATGAGTCACCCCCTCAGTATACTAGAGTTTCCAAACACAGATTCAACAGAGGATGGAAATTTTCACCTGAGGCTGATTGAATCCACAGATGAGATGTGAATTCCCCAAGTACAGAGGGCAGATTGTGCATTATTGAAAAGCATCTGAATACACATGGACCCACACAGCTCAAGAGCATATTGTTCAATGGTCAACTGTGTTTTCACGGCATTTAGATTGTTCTTACAAGTATTTACATGGTTTTAGATTGTCACGTGGCTTATTTAACTTATATACAGAGTACATAATGAGAAATGCTGGGCTGGAAGAAGCACAAGCTGGAATCAAGATTGCCAGCAGAAATATCAATAACCTCAGATATGCAGATGACACCACCCTTACAGCAGAAAGTGATGAGGAACTAAAAAGTCTCTTGATGAAAGTGAAAGAGGAGAGTGAAAAAGTTGGCTTAAAGCTCAACATTTAGAAAATGAACATCATGGCATCTGGTTCCATTACTTCATGGGAAATAGATGGGGAAACAGTGTCAGACTTTATTTTTTTGGGCTCCAAAATCACTGCACATGGTGACTGCAGCCATGAAGTTAAAAGACGCTTACTCCTTGGAAGAAAAGTTATGACCAATCTAGATAGCATATTCAAAAGCAGAGACATTACTTTGTCAACAAAGGTCCGTCTAGTCAAGGCTATGGTTTTTCCAGTGGTCATATATGGATGTGAGAGTTGGACTGTGAAGAAAGCTCAGCACCAAAGAATTGATGCTTTTGAACTGTGGTGTTGGAGAAGACTCCTGAGAGTCCCTTGGACTGCAAGGAGATCCAACCAGTCCATTCTGAAGGAGATCAGCCCTGCATGTTCTTTGGAGGGAATGATGCTAAAGCTGAAACTCCAGTACTTTGGCAACCTCATGCGAAGAGTTGAGTCATTGGAAAAGACTCTGATGCTGGGAGGGATTGGGGGCGGGAAAAGAAGGGGACGACAGAGGATGAGATGGCTGGATGGCATCACCGACTAGATTAACGTAGTTTGAGTGAACTCTGGGAGTTGGTGATGGATAGGGAGGCCTGGCATGATGCGATTCATGGGGTCGCAAAGAGTGGGACATGAGGGAGCAACTGAACTGAACTGAGGTATTATAAGTCATCAGAGATGATTTAAGGTCTATGGGAGAATGTGTGTAGATTACATGCAAATACTAAATCTTTTTATATAAGGGACATGAGCATCCTCAGATTTGGGAATCCTCAGGGAGCAAGTCCCCTGAGGGATGACCATACTTAGCTAACAGTTTTGAATGAATGTCTGTTGAATAATTGTCCAATGGTATCAAGTAATGTGGAAATAAAGGAAAAGAGGAAGACCCCACTTCCTGCACCTTTCAATGTCAGAGTGGACTTCCGGGCCTGTGGTCATATGAGAGGGAAACCATCATCTACACCTCCCTGCTGACTGAACTGTGGTCCCCTGCTTGGTCCTCAGGGAGCCTGGCCATCCTGGAGATCCTGCAGGTTGTTTCCCAGACTCAGGTGCTCTCACAAAGGCAAGTCAAAGTCACCCAGAGGAGGAGAAACAAGCAACTTTAAAATGCATCCCATCATCTGGGTCTATATCTCTAAATTAAATTTCAATGACTTGCTGGGAAAATGTGTTCCTTTATGTGTTTCCATAAATCGCTCATTTCCATGCTATATGTTTCTTTTTTATTATAGAAGGAGCTTAAAAAAAAGTTAAATAATCTCCATGGGCTATATTTTACCTTTTAAAAGATTCTGCCTTCTAACTAGACACCAGGTAAGACAGGTTCTGCAAGTTAAACACATGGAGGCTCTATCTGAGTCCAGGTGACTCCTCCACTCACAGGACATGGCATTTTCACACCAGAGGCCAGCTGACATTCATCCTAGGGCCTTTGAGGATTGACAGGCAGGTAACTGCTGCTTACACTTCATCTTCTGTCTGCACTTCCTTTTTCTCTCTCAGGAAGTGAGCTTTCAGGATTATTTTTAAAAACAGACTGAAAGGAAAGTCATTCCTGGAGTTATCCTTAAGGAACACAGAGAGAAATACAGATATATACACATAAATCTCTCCAGGTGGCGCTAGTAGTAAAGAACCCATCTGCCAAAGCAGGAGACATAAAAGAGGAGAGTTCAGTCCATGGGTTGGGAAGATCCCCCAGAGAAGGAATTGGCAACCCAGTCCAGGATTCTTGCCTGGAGAGTCCCCTGGACAGAGGAACCTGGCAGGCTGCAGTCCATGGGATTTCAAAGAGTCGGACATGACTGAGCAGGCATGAGCACACACACACACACAATTTCTTAAAGGAGTAAATAAACATTCTTTCTGGACACTTCCTCCTCTCTGAATAATAACAACAATTAAAAGCCAAGTGCTTCTTGCTTGAGATGAGCCGGGCACCACCAAGAACTTTCCATGCCATGTTCAGTCCTCAAACAGCCCCATGGGGGAGATGCTACGATTGTTGCCTCCGGACCACAGACAACAGACCTGGGCCTCAGAGTGATCTGAGCCTCCCGCGAGCTCTATGGGGCTCCTGGTCCCTCGACCATGATACCTACTCAGCCGACATCCTCTTATCCGACAAAAGCATAAGGATCAAGCAGGGAACTTTAAAAGTCACACAAAGTAGAAAATCATTAACGTGATACATGCCTTAAACACTTGGACATAAAACATGGAGACAGATGTTCAATTACATATTTGCTGACTTTTTGGGAAAACAATCCCCCTTTGCTTTTAGATTTGGGGCTTTGCAGCCACTACACCCACGATGTCATTTCCGGTTTACTTAACTAGGGTAGGCATGAGAACTCACAGGAAATCTGCAGCAACAGCAGGTTCAGTCATTGTTGGAATTGTGACTTTTTTCCCTTCAATCCGTTCTTGCTGTCTCATGGAAACGTTTTAAGGGAAGATTTTAGTACCTTGCCTTTTTTGAGTCTTTCCAAAAATTCAACTGTTTTCACAAAAACAACAGTCTTCTTCCTGTTTGCTCAGATGGCATTGTTTTGTGTACTAGTTAATTACATGGTATAATTGCACCAGCAGTGGGGGCTAATCAACAGACTTGCAAACTAGAAACGACTCAGTTAGTGTATAACTCACAGCCTGGGGAAGCGGGTCAGTGTGGGGAATAGTCGTGAGGTGGGTCTTCCTGAAGAGTCTGTGATACTAGAAATTGGCTGATGGAGGCAGGTGAGGGGGTCACTTCTTCCCCAGTCGATCTCATATGCCAGGCTGTAAGCGGCTTAAAGACAGTACTATTCTCCTAATGTGAGGTGGGCAGGTGGTGAACAAACGGGATGGGAGGCAGCTCAAGCAGGCAGACTCCAGGGTTGATGAGGTCAGGAGTGCGGGAGACTTGGGTGAGAAGGAGGTGAATGAGGTGGCTGAGGACCAATGCCCGATTTAGAGCACCAGCAGCAAGTCAGGAGCCCAGCCCTTCCATCCTGGTCCTCTGGCAAGCGAGCTGTCTGCACGTGGTCAATTCAGTGAATGTAAGGGCTCAGAGGAGAGGGAGACTCAGCTGGGCTCAAACAGCCTCACAAACATCATATCCATCCATTCAGTACTCAGAGCAGCTCCAAAAGAGGCCATGGACGAGGAGCTCAGTGGACCCACCTGCCTGGGCTCCACCTGCAACTCCCATGAGGGCAGGTGACCAGTAGCTCTGAGGTTAGGGATGGCACAAGTGCTCTGGCCGGGGCTTCAGAGCTGAGCTCCACAGGAGGGAAAGCATGTGACACTTTTAAGATATCTGCTTTGAGCAAACAAAGAAGCAGACGCCAAGAGACAGGCTCTCCCCAGGATTGTGGGGTCCAAGGCAAGGAGCTCCCACAGGCAGCGATGCTGGGTGAGAATGGGGCCCCCATACCCACTTTCCTCACCCAACTATGTCTGCTTTCCTTTCTCATGAGTCCAGTTTAACCAAAGGGCCAGAGGGTCCCTCCCCTAGGAAACAATCACTATTAACATGGTAGCAACAGCTAACACTCCTGGACCTCTCACTGGTACCAGGCATTTTGCTAAGTACTTTGAACAAATGATCACTCAGTCATTCCAAGGTTGGCAGTGAGCCCCCAAAACATGTTCACATCCTGGAACCTGTGAACATCACCGTGTTTGGGGAAGGGTCTCTGCAGGCATAGTTATGCTAAGGGTCTCAAGATGAATTCTTCATGGATTACCTGGGTGGGTCCTGCGTTCAGTGGTGAGTGTCATTATAGAAGATGGAAGGGAAGATGCAGACACATAGGAGGTGATGTGACATAGGAGGTGACGTGAAGATGAGGCCAAGAAAGAGTGATGTCAGAACCTGGAGCCTCCAGAAGAGGCAGGAGGGGTCCTTTCCTGGAGCATCAGAGGGAGCATGACTCTGCGGACACCTCGGTTTTGAATCTCCACCTCCAGAACTGCGAGAGAAGAAGTAGTGATTGCATTAAGCCATCAAATTTGTGGTAACTGTTATATCAGCCACAACAAACTAGTCTAATCTCACTTGGCTATTTCCATGTGCATGAGTAAGAAGCAATATCATCCAAACCTGTTATAAATATTTTTCAAGTATAGATAGATAAATAGATATGGTGTTCAGTCCCAAACACCTGCAAGTCGCTTTTTCAAAGAACTCAGTATTCCTCTTAATCAGATCAAGCTGCTATAACTGTACCACAGACTGGGTAGTTTACAAACAACAAGAATGTATTTCTTACAGTTTCGGAGGCTAGAGATCTGAGATCAGGGCGTGAGCAGATCTGGGGTTTGCTGTAGACCCACTTTCTGTTCACAGAATGCTGTCTTCCCACTGTGTCCTCACGTGGTGGGAGCTCTGAAGGGTCTCTTTAACAAGGGCACTAATCCTATCATGAGGTTGACCTCTCAGGACCTCGTCACCTCCCAGAGGTATACCTCCTACAACCATCCCAGTGGGGATGAGGCTTAACATTTGAATCTGGGGAACACAGACAGTCTATGTCAGTATCTTAAAAGCATGAGACTGTTAAATTGTGTGTACAGTGGAGTGAACACCATCTGCAAGTAGCTTATGCAGAACACTTGGGAGCTGTGGATGTGGCACGTCCCTGGCTGTGGCCGAGGGAGAGCACTTGTGCAGTTTAGCCACGAGCCTCCTGACTCTGGTGTCTGTGACCGTCTCTCCTCCACACAGACCCGGACGAGCTATAATGTCAAGAGAGCAGAGAGTGATCCCACAGGCGTGACCTGGATTGGAGACCCATCTCCACCACCTTCCAGAGGTATCATTCCTGATAAGCTCCTTGGCACCCTCCACCTCCAGTTCCCCATCTGTGACAAGGCCGATGACAGATCCGAGTCCTAGGAGGGCAGGAAGAGTGGAGCCTAAAAGCAGCACCTTCCCGAGTGCTTGTCTCCCTCCAGCCCTCGCAACATGCAGAGGGTGTGATGACTACTCCCTGCGTCTTGAATCCTGCCCACCAAGAGTTATTTTATGGGAACCTGTATTCCAGGCCCAACATCAGGTCGACGTGGAAGTTCATCACCTTGGGGTGGCAAAATAATTAAATTTCATCATTTGTATCCCCACTAATTTCTTGTTTTGCACATCATAATTAAATAACTAATTATGGCATCCATAAGAGTGTGACAAATAAGCTTAAGAAATTGACAATGTTATGCCCTTGAAAGGTTGGTCCAGGACTCCGTGTGCTCTGCCCCAAACAGGAAGCCTTGAACCCCAATTCTCTCCCCATGAGTTATACCTCCATGCCAGGACTGTTTATCAGGGCCCTTCTCCCCAGAACCCCAGAGTTCAGTTAATTCCTCTTCTTAACTCATGGAAATGATGCTGCTGTTGGCGTCAACTTTCATCTAACCTGTGCAGGGAGCACTGCCAAGAAAGGCTGGTGCAGACGGCTTTAATCTGTGATGTGGCAGTGACAGTGGAAAGGGTGGATGGCTTGAAAGGAGCCAGCCGAAGAGTGGGCCCTTCAAAGTTCAAAGAAAGAGCCAACATCAAAAAAGTTATCTTTCCGTATCTGTGGCATTCACCGTTTACAGCAAATATTGTTCCATCTGACGTTAACCTTCCTCTCAAACTTCCATTTTTAAAGGATGAAGGTACAGGTCCAAGCGTGCCTCTGCTGTTTGTTTAACCTTTGCTGCAGGCAGCTGCATGTGTCAAAGGTGAGGTCCCTCCTTCCTGCTGGATTTCCCAGTGGAAGAAGGTGATTGGGCTGGGGGGTTTCCTTTCTGCTCAAGGGAAAAATTGGTTAAAAGTCCAGCTCTAAAGCTGCCTGCCAGAAAAGGCACAGAAGAGGAGCACGTCTGAGAATTTCCATCCGTCATCATTCATCACACCGCTCCATCACTTCTGCCCTCCCGGTCTCGGAACCTTCTCACTGGCATCCGTGTCTTGTTAAAATCCCCTCTGCACACAGCAGGCAATGCAAGCTTTCCAAAATTCAACCTCATCATCTCACCCCTCTGTCTGCAATCCTTCAGTGGCTTTTTGTTCCTCTGAGGAGGAAAACTAAGACCCAGGGGCTCCTTGCTCCTCCTTCAGGATCAAAGAGGCTGCAGAAACCGAGGGGTAATGCTCAGCTCTGGGCTTTGGTACCAGTAGGCGGAAACACCAAACACCCACCAACCAACAAACCTCTGACTGCTTTCTCTTTGCTTCTTATTTTCTGGGCTGTATCTTCTCTGCATAACTATTGGATCAAGTTCAGTCAATATTTACACTTTTCAGGCTATTTATCTTAAAATAGCCAGAGAGAAGAGGCAGTAGGTCTGCATCACAGGTTGTGGGGTCTCTTGTCAAATTCACTGTCTCCCTGGCCCCATTTTTCTCTTTGTAAAACTCCTCCAACTGAGAAGGTGCAAGCTTGAAATTAACTGGTCTTACGTGTGCCCTTTAAGCTCTTAGCTTTTGTGCAAGAGCTCATGTTCACGGCGACCTGTGGTTCTAAGACAGATATCCAAGGTGACACAACTTCCTCTACAGTGTGTTGGCTACACACATTCAAATAGCTGAAAGCCCACTAAGTCCGCAGTAATGAATGACAGGTCTGTTGGTGGCAGAGATACATCTTTCTGCAAAATAAAGTCTCTGGTTCTTTCAAGACCACTCATAAATGGAAATGTGCTCACCGTTCATAGGATGTCAGATGCAGAACAAGTTGTATCAGGCAATTAAAATATTTATCTCACTTCGGAGTACAAAAAATTCAAGATACGATTTTTTTCAGGAAGAGCAAATTGTATTTGTATTCATATTACTGGGTGTGTGTGTGCTCAGGCACTTCAGTCGTGTCCAACTCCTTGTGACAGTAGCGCTCTAGACTCCTCTGTCCAGGGGATTCTCCAGGCAAGAATACTGGAGAGCGTTGCTATAACCTTCTCCAGGGGATCTTTCCAACCCAGGGATCAAACTCACATTTCCTGTGTCTTCCGCGTTGCAGGAAGATTCCTTACTGCTGAGCCACCAGGGAAGCCCCATTCATACTCCTAAATACACAAATAACAGTGACCGGCTAAGGTGCAAAGGCTCTCCACTTGGTGTTGGTCCTTTTGCGCACGGAAGCTCAGCTCCTCTTGTTCAAGTGGAGAAACTGAGGTCCAGGGAGATGGTGTAACTGCTGAAATCCTTGGGCTCACAAACACGGGCTTCCCATCCACCTGTCCAGCTCATGCTGCCCCAAGGGCGCCCCTGCTGTGCCTCCCACACAATCTGGTTGTTTTCAAACATGGTCAGCTGTGATCAAGCCAGAACACACAACACCCTAAATAAATCATTAGTCATGGGGCTTGAAGTTAAATCTTTGTTGATGACCTTCTCCTTGCTCTATGCATTTTTCAGTATTTAGCCCTTAGACAAATGTGTGTCTTTGTAGTTGAGGAATTAAATGTGATTATGAATTTATGACTCTTCACAGGAGAGCCCGTTTGTGCCCAAGCTGTTTCTGAGGGGTGAGCAAAACAGGCAGATGCTCACCCGCTCCTGAGACTCTGACAGTCAGAGTCAGGAGCTCAGACATGGGTCAGCACGGCCAGAGAGGAGCCCCATGGGGTGCACTGCTGACCACAGGGTGCTCCTCTGAGCGGCCCTGTCAGAACCAGTCTTCACGATCCGGGGCAGCACAGAAGAGAGACAGCCGGCTGGATAACGGGGTGGACCCCCAACCTGCTGGCCTCACTGAACTCCCGCCAAGCACCTCATCCAAGCTCTGGACCATATGAGACATGGTCTTTTCCACAAGGGTGTGCATGACAGGTGGGGTGCAAAGCACAAATGTGAGGCCAGGAGAGAGAGGACAAAGAAATAAAGATCTACTAACCACTGACGGCTAACCACTAACTGCTTACCACATGGCGAGACCTGCAGCACACCTTCACCTCTATTTATCTTATGCATGCTGTCACTTCAGTCAACTCTTTGTGACCCATGGACTGTAGCCCACCAGGCTTCTCTGTCCATGGGATTTCCCAGGCAAGAATACCTGAGTGGGTTGCAATGCCCTCCTGCAGGGGATCTTCCCAACCCAGGGACTGAAATTGTGTCTCCTGAGTCTCCTGCAGGCAGATTCTTTACCCAGTGATCCACCAGGGAAGCCCCAGGAAGGTGGGAAGCCCCAGGAAAGTGGGAAGCCAGCGAATTCCCTGGCAAACCTGCTCCCACTGTAATTAGCCTGGGATGGTCAAAAGAGACATTAACGAGCATATGTGATCACTGACCTGCTGTAAAATGGAACCTGACGGTAAGAGGGTGCCCACATTTCCATCAGAGCTTGTTATTGTTGTCAGACAGAGCTATTACCCAACGTGAAACAGCCAGCAAAAATTAGATGGGAAAATTTCTACTTCATAAATACATCATACAAGCAGTTTCTTTTTTTTCTTTCCAAATTGCCTTATCTCGGCAAATTGTTTCTCCTTTCATGTTAAAAACCTATAGGCTGATTCTAATTTAATTATCACAAGTTTTTATTAGAATTATCGACAAAGGTCATAATTAGAATTCTGCAAGGGACATGGGACTGGGGTCACATTTGTCACTAGAACAAGCCTTTCATTCATTCTCACAGGCAGCTGCCCTGACATGGGCAGTGGGTTACACGGGCAGACACTGTCTACCAGTTCTGGTTGCCAAGAAATGTATTCTCTCCACTGAGATGGCTGATTTCTAGGGCCCCAGAACACAGGCTGCAACAAGGCCCCCTGAGGTTGGCCCCTGCAGGACCCTGTCAGCAACTGCTCGCCTCCTGGGGGCAGGCAGGAGGGGTGGGAGGCCCCGCCAGAGCAAGAGCAGGGCTGGCCCAGGAGGGGACCCCAGGCCCGAGCTGCTGGAAGACACCAAGGCTCAGTCACTGGATGCACAGTCTAAGGAAACATCCTGTCCTGGGCCAGAGGTGGGGAGCCAGGCTGGGGCTACAGAAGCAGGAAGTCGGAGGCGATAGAGATGGTGTCAAAGGGAGAACATGAGAGTCAGATATGAGCCAGTGGTTTCCGGGGCCAGAGCTTGGAACACTGAAGCTCCTGGAGACTTGTGATTCCCAACGGGGCAGTGACCAGGGAGATGGGCAGCTGCCATTGCAGCCCTGGACACGCTGACAGTCATTCCTTCATGCTTCCTTCCCTTTTCTCTCTTTCCTTTTTCCCTCCTCCACTCCCACCCTCCTTTCCTCTTGCCTCCATCTTCCCTCCATCCTTCTCTCCTCTCCAGGTCTTTCTCCCCTTCCTCTCCTCTCTGGTTCTCTGTGTATCTCTCCCTGCCTCTGTCTCTCTCTCCCTCCTCCTCCTCACACTCCCACCATGATGAGAATCGAATCCTTACTGTCTGTAATCCTATATGACTGCCTGTCTCTCCAGCCTCCTTTCCCGCTGCCATCTCTCCTACCCACACCTCTGTCCACACTGGCTGACGTCCATCCCTCCCAAGGCCTTTCAGTCTACCCAGTGTCCACTCGGCTCTTCCTTCCACTCAACAGCCTCTCACACTCTTCACATGACCACGTCCTCTGACCTCGGAGCCCATCACCTGCCCCTGTCTCTCACCCCGCAGGGCTCACCACACACCCCATCCTCAGGGACTGTTCCCCACTTCATGTGTATCAGGGCATCAGGTCCATGTCCACTCTGGAAACCCAGGCTCCCACAGCCCTGCTGTCCAGCCTGGGATGCCCTCTCACCTGGAAAACATTTTTTGTGTCAGGAAGGGTCCCAGACCCTCTGGAGTTGAGAGAGGCAGTATCCACCTGTGGTTTGACATTGTCCCAGCAGCACTGTGGAGTTTCTTTTTTTTTTGAGGGCGGGGCAGCAGCTGTCAAAACACCTGTAGATGCTGAGATGGTGAATCTGTGATGCTTGGTGCCATTTCGCTGGGTCCCCAAATATATCAAACAGCACTAAGTGCAATTTGCAGGTCGGTGACATATTCCATGTGAAATGCCCACAGGGCCCAACACACACAGGTCTGCACAGGTACCTGTAAAGCTTCCTCAGGCCCTCTGATCACCTGAAAGACCAGAAAGCAGCCTTCATTCTCCTGACTCAGGGTGAAATACTGCCCCTTGGCACTGCGGTTCCAGTGGCTGGTTTTTTCCTGTTCCTGCCATGTCACCTTGACTCTGGTGGCACCTGTGATTTAGAACCGTGTGCTCAGCTCAGCACAAGTGAACTTTCAAGGCATATACAGTCTCTGTGATGTGAGAGCCAGATGGGATTTTTATTGACTTGTGCCACTGCTGAGCATAATTAGACAGAGGAGGCAAGAAACCACAGTTATGGGAGAAGCCAGACAGCAGGCAGGGAAGCAGGGGGCCCAGGAGAGGAGACTGCAGGTGCTCTCAGCTAGGGGCAGACCCGAAGGCCCCAGGTGGCCAGGGTGACTCCTCAGCCCAGTGTGCACCGTGAGTCACAGGAGAAGGCTCCAGGACCATGGACAGGTCACCAGTTAGGCCAGCTCCCCCACTGAGAGTTGGCAGGTGCAGTTTAATCTGAATTCCAGGGTCCCACAGCTGTGCCCTCCCTGGCAACCTGCATGGCAGGCAGACAGAATTCTCCTACACTGGCTGTCCGTGGAGAGCTCGGCGTGGGGGAAGCCCCATAAAGCACCCACACGCCTTGCTCTCCAGGCGCCCAGCCTCTGGGATCCACACACCAGGCCTCTTCACAGTGCACTAAAAGCACTTCTGTCTCCCTTGTCTTGATTCCTTTTTTCTGCATTCATTTTTAATACAGGAAAAGTACAGAGTAAGAGTACAGGCATCCCATGATCATGACCCGGAATCAACAAACATTAACAGTCTGTCACTCTGGTTTTCTCATCCTGCCCCAGACACAGCTGCTATTATGCAAGTGGTGTGCGTCTTTCAACTCAATATCGCAATGCTTTGCATATAAATAAACATGAGAAAATATATGTGTGTGCATATAAACTATATAGTATATGCTTTTACTCATGCAGTTTGAAAAGTGAAAGTGAAAGTGTTAGTCACTCAGTGGTGTCCAACTCTTTGCAACCCGTGGACTGTAGCCTGACAGGCTCCTCTGTCTATGGGATTCTCCAGGCAAGAATATTGGAGTGGGTTGCCATGCCCTCCTCCAGGGGATCTTCCTGATAGAGGGATCAAACTTTGGTCTCTTTCATTGCAGGCAAATTCTTTACTGTTTGAACCACCAGGGAAGCCCATGCACTTTACAAGCTTGTAAATATATTAAAGTGCAGCTTCTGTGTATATATGTACATACAAATTAATGAAAAGTACATGGCACTGTTTTATTTTTATCAGATATTTTGTTTTTTTAATTTATTTATTTTAATTGGAGGCTAATTACAATATTGTATTGGTTTTGCCATACATCATTTTTTAATTGGCATAAATGGTATCCCACTGTACTGACTTTTGGAGCTTGTTTTTCTCTCAATCTTGTGTTTTTGAGGCTGGTCCAAGCTGACATATATTGCAGAGGAGCTGGCCAAGTTCCAGGTGAGGCGTGGACCTTCAGCCTGACAAGCTGGCCCATGACTTCAGATGCCAGTCTCAGGTTCAAGGTTCTAAGGGCCTTCCTCACTCAGATCACCTGCTGCAAGTCCTGGACTTCCCGAGAATTCCTCCCACTTGATCACTGACTGGAACATCTCATAGAACTCAGGAAAGCACTATATTTACAACTACAGTTTTATCGTAGCAAAAGGATAGGAATGAGAAGCAGCCAAAGGGAGAGAGGCAAAGTCTGGGAAGGCGCACACAGGAAGCCTCTGGCTTCTTCTCCCCAGGAGGTTCTGCGCAGTTACCATCCCCAGCTTTGACATACAACGACGCTCCAGAATACAGCCAAGGGGGGAAGGTCACCCAGCTCCAGTGTCCAGAGGCCTCGCTGAGCCCTGATCAGACTGTCTGCACAGCTGACTTTAGTCTCAACCCCTCCTGAAGGCTCCGGCTGACACTTCCAGTCTCCAGTCCCCCAGAGGTAGGAGCTGAGTCAGTGTACCTCAAAGGCCCCACCATGCATCACACCATGGGGCTGGGTGCTGGCCAAAGGCCCAGCAAACAAGTACCCCCCCCCATTGGCAGGATGTCTCAGAGGCCTGGGGGTCACCTTTGGCATCCAAGGTCAAAGCCCAGATCCCCCTTGGGGCAAAGCCCCTCTTAACCACACAGGTCCTTCA
Source organism: Aepyceros melampus (assembly GCA_006408695.1). Classification (NCBI taxonomy): domain Eukaryota; kingdom Metazoa; phylum Chordata; class Mammalia; order Artiodactyla; family Bovidae; genus Aepyceros; species Aepyceros melampus. The sequence goes on from SJXQ01010392.1 coordinate 373,466, forward strand.
CTCTGACCTCTGACTGCTGTGTGTCACCCAGGCTTTCCCGTCATGCTGGATCACGTGCATCACCTCCCTGGGACCCCTCTGCAGGCCTCAGTGTGATGGCTGTTTCCTCAGACAAGCCCCACTATCCCAGCACACATGTTTCTCAGATGGGTTCCTCAGTCCCCCTCCATCACAATGAATCTGAAATGCATCTTCCAAGTACATGTTTCTGGTCCCATTCTAGCCCTCTGGGAGATGGTGACCAAAAGTCTGTATTTTAATAAACGCCACAGGCCAGCCTGATGTTTACCACACATTGAGAACATCATCACACATTACCCTCTCCAAGTCAAAAATTCAGTTCAGTTCAGTTCAGTTCAGTAGCTCAGTCATGTCTGACTCTCTGCGACCCCATGAATCGCAGCACGCCAGGCCTCCCTGTCCATCACCATCTCCCGGAATTCACTCAAACTCATGTCCATCGAGTTGGTGATGCCATCCAGCCATCTCATCCTCTGTCGTCCCCTTCTTCTCCCGCCCCCAATCCCTCCCAGCATCAAGGTCTTTTCCAATGAGTCAACTCTTCTCATCAGGTCGCCAAAGTACTGGAGTTTCAGCTTTAACATCATTCCTTCCAAGAACATCCAGGGCTGATCTCCTTCAGAATGGACTGGTTGGATCTCCTTGCAGTCCAGGGGACTCTCAGGAGTCTTCTCCAACACCGCAGTTCAAAAGCATCAATTCTTTTGTGCTCAGCCTTTTTCACAGTCCAACGCTCACATCCATACATGACCACTGGAAAAAACCATAGGTTTGACTAGATGGACCTTTGTTGGCAAAGTAATGTTTGTGCTTTTCAATGTGCTATCTAGGTTGGTCATAACTTTCCTACCAAGGAGTAAGAGTCTTTTAATTTCATGGCTGCAGTCACCATCTGCAGTTATTTTGGAGCCCCAAAAAATAAAGTCAGCCACTGTTTCCCCTGTTTCCCCATCTATTTTCCATGAAGTGATGGGACCAGATGCCATGGTGTTCATTTTCTAAATGTTGAGCTTTAAGCCAACTTTTTCACTCTCCTCTTTCACTTTCATCAAGAGACTTTTTAGTTCCTCATCACTTTCTTCTATAAGGGTGGTGTCATCTGCATATCTGAGGTTATTGATATTTCTCCCAGCAATCTTGATTCCAGCTTGTGCTTCTTCCAGCCCAGCATTTCTCATGATGTACTCTGCATATAAGTTAAATATGCAGGGTGACAATATATAGCCTTGACATACTCCTTTTCCTATTTGGAACCAGTCTGTTGTTCCATGTCCAGTTCTAACTGTTAGTTGACTTCAATCAGAATTTTGTTAACCTGGCCCCTGCATAATGCTCAAGTGTTCAGTGACCAGCTCTTTCCACCTCCATTGATCATTCCCATCATCAATTCTGGTCCCAGGTTTGGAAAATGACACAAAGATAAACGTGTGCCCTCAGTGCAAAGGGATTCCCTATTTCTCCAATAAGAGGTTATCCCCAAGCATACTTTGACCAACTTGGGTAGAAAAACTCCTGGAATAAGATGAAAAAGCCCAATGACTATTAATAATATTTAAGTAATCAGCTTAAGCACATATGTATACTTGAATCAAATAGAGAATGTTAATTTGGAAGCATTATTTTTCAGTCTCGCATTTGATAAGCTTGCTCAAAGTCCTTGTCTTTTACCTCTGTGACTCTATCCCTAGGGCTACCGTATGAATCATGTGATACACTTTTGTCAGAGGACAGCATTTTGTCTCTCATCTCAGATGCTGGCAATTGAGTACTTTTTGACTCCACATATGAATATGTTTCTAGAAACTAACTTTCAAGCCAAATACTCATTTATATGATACAAGGATGGTTTGTTTTTCTTGTAAGAATACATCAGTTATCTTCAGAATAACTAGTCCCTGTTTTGGTGTTTACAATGTTTCCTAAAAGGCCCACAAGAGCACACAATGCTTGGAAATGTGAAGCCTTACCCACAGAATAATTGCCCAATTTGTGCTCACTGTTCCTGATTGCTATAAAGGAAAATCTCCAACTCTGGTTCTGACTAACCTCTCCATGGAGTTCGGGAAAGGAAGATGGTGGCAGAACCACGCCCTGTGTTCTTCTCTGAGATGCACTAGTTTTTACTTATTTCATATAATTTTGAGTTGTTACACAGTTCCATCCATTTAACAAAAGTTATCAAGCAGATGAGAGTCTATGCACCATGTCATGTGAAACCCCTGCCTCAGATCTCTGGTAACAAGGAGATGAGAAAGAACACTGGTGTCCTGAAGCCTAAACCCCTGCCTGATCAGAGATTAAAGCACTCTCATCATATGACTGACTGCCTGTGGAAGAGATGCACTCTGAAAGCGATTATTGAACCTGCTTCCAAAGCGACCAACAGCACCAGTTCTGATAAGAGAATGAAGAGTGTTCTAGAAGCACACACATGTAAGTCCAGAACAAACATGTAATCAACAGTGGTCTCTCGTTAAAAAGTAGTAAGTGCTAGAATACATGCCAAGGGCATATATGGAACAATCATTCTCGCCACTCGTTGTTCTCATCACTTTGTATTGTGCTGTCTGCCTTCCCCAAGGAAACACCCCAAATGAAGTAAGAAGGTAAGACCAACAGAGAGAAAGTCATTCTAAAAGGCCCCGAGGCTGAAACTTTGTTTTTAAGACACTTGCCCCTCACTCCCCAACCAACCAATCATGATTGCCTTTATTTGCATTTTAATAGTTACCCTAATTCCAAACTTTAAATTATAGACTTTTCCCAGCTGCTTTTTAAATGCTAAATTATAATTTTGAGGACGCATCATACGTAATTACATTTAATAGACAGAGAATTGATGGAAACACTTGGCTGGAACAAAGAGCCCAGACCTAATTTTGTAAACATGTTATTGTACAGTAACCCCCAATGAGTTTGTTCTTAAATCTCCTAATTAATTTTTAATTAAAAAGCTCAAAGATGCTATTACACTTGTTGTTGTAAATGGCAATCTCATACAAGTAGAAACGGCCGAGCAGAGCAGACAAATATCTCCCATTAAGATCAGCATTAATGAGAACTGCTGCTCTCAGAGTGTCTGAGATCAGAACAGGAGCAGAAACTACCATGGAGGGGAGCCATCAGATGGCAGCTTGGTTTTTTCTGAACTTGCAGAGATATGTGTACATGGAGTGTGATGAGTTTGTATACGACAAGCTGTCCAAATCTTTATTTAAACACATCCTTCTTCCATCCTTTCCAATATCCAGCTAAATATAGTCTGAGCATTCCACGGTGAATTATATTTAATACTTTCATGAGCCAGAGAAGCCTTTGCTTCCTGCCATGATGAATCTCTCTCCTATTCAAATGCCATCCTGACGTGATATCGAAGCACCCCCGTCCACAATGCCCCCTGTACCAGCAGATCCAGTACCCATTTGAACCTGTCCGTCTATCCACCCAATCCAGCAAGAGTTTGGTGGCAGTGCAGTAAATGAAACGCTGCGTTTCTCTGGGGATCTGGGTGATGCTACAAATGGGAAGTTATTAATAGTGCCCCAAACAGCAAGTGTCTCTTTCCAATGTAATCTCTTAATAACAGGAGGGAAAGAGTTTCAGGCAAGACCAGATGGTTCTCCTTACCTATAACTCAGCCATGACAAGGACATCACTGGAGGGAGTCCTTTGCCCACCCAGTTGCTCAGGGATCGAGCCACTCAGGGGACTGTAATTTGGAGGCTATGGTGCCATGTTTTCTGGCTGTCATTGATGTGGCTCAGTCTCTCAGTCATGCCCGACTCTTTGCAGCCCCATGGAATGCAGCACACCTGGCTTCCCTATCCTTCACCATTTCCCGGAGTTTGCTCAAACTCATGTCCATTGAGTTGTCGATGCCATCCAACCATTTCATCCATTGCTGTCCCCTTCTCCTGCCTTCTGGCTGTACTTTTAAGTCAAAAGGAAAAGTGTCCATGGAGGCCACTGTTATTGTTGTTCTCAAAAAGGCAAGATCTATAAAATACATATATATCATTCTGTGTGAGCTTGTTTCTTCTTTTCCAGTTTCCCAAAGAAATGAGCTCATGGCATCACAAATTTTGCTGTAAGGTCCCTCAGAAGGAAAGTTTCCTTGGTGGCTCAGAGGGTAAAGAATCTGCCTGCAGTGCAGGAGACCTGGATTTGATCCATGGATCTAGAAGATCCTCTAGAGGAGGAAATGGCAACCCATTCCAGTATTCTCGCCTGGAGAAGCCCATGGATAGCGGAACCTGGCGGGCTGCACTCCATGGGGTCACACAGTGTCGGACTTGACTGAGCCCTTCTCCTCCTACCCTCAATCTTTCCCAGCATCAGCATCTTTTCCAATGAGCCAGCTCTTCACATCATATGGCCAAAGTATTGGAGCTTCAGCTTCAGCATCAGTCCTTCCAATGAATATTCAGGGTTGATTTCCTTTGGGGTTGACTGGTTTGATCTCTTTGCTGTCCAAGGGACCCTCAAGGAGTCTTCTCTAGCACCACAGTTCAAAAGCATCAGTTCTTTGGTGCTCAGCCTTCTTTATGATCCAACTCTCCCATCCGTATATGAGTACTGGAAAAATCATAGCTTTGACCAGGTGGACCTTTATCAGCAAATGATGTTTCTGCTTTTGAACATGCTGCCTAGGTTTGTCGTAGCTTTTCTTCCAAGGAGCAAACATTTTTAATTTCATGGCTGTAGTCACTCTCCACAGTGATTTTAGAGCCCAAGAAAATAAAATCTGTCACTATTTCTACTTTTTTCCCCATCTATTAGCCATGAAGTGATGGGACTGGCTGCCATGATTTCAGTTTTTTGAATATTGAGTTTTAAGCCAATTTTCTCACTCTCTTCTTTTACCTTCATCAAGAGGCTCTTTAGTTCCTCTTTGCTTTCTGCCACTGGAGTGGTATTATCTGCATATCTGAGGTTGTTGAGATATGTTAAATCATGAGCTCCTTATTGCAAAATTCAGGCTTAAATTGAAGAATGTATAGAAAACCACCAGACCATTCAGGTATGACCTAAATCAAATTCCTTTTGATTATACAGTGAGGGTGACAAATAGATTCAAGGGATTAGATCTGGTAGACAAGAGTGCCCAAAGAACTATGGACAGTGGTTCATAACACTGTACAAGAGGCTGTGAGCAAAACCATCCCTAAGAAAAAGAAATGCAAGAAGGCAAGGTGGTTGTCTGAGGAGGCCTTACAAACAGCTCAGGCATTAGAGGTTCTCCCAGTAAGGACCATGAACTACAGAATGCAGGACCTCTCTAGTGACTGGTGCACAAAATAAGGAACCAAGAATGTGGCTGATCCTGTTCACCCACAGACAGTGCACCCTGAGAGGAACACAGGATGGAAGACTGGATGAAGCGTTCTGTACTCTGGACTAACAGACCCCTCAACAGTTAAGACATACATGTCAGGAAGAATTTCAATGATCCCAGATCTTCCCATAGAGAGAAAAGCACTAAAATCATTATCTTGGCATGTCTGTTTCATGTGATAAACAATATTCTTTTTGCCAAGATGTAAGCTCTGCTGTGGAAAATTCTGACAGATGGGAATACCAGACCACCTGACCTGCCTCTTGAGAAACCTATATGCAGGTCAGGAAGCTACAGTTAGAACTGGACATGGAACAACAGACTGGTTCCAAATAGGAAAAGGAGCATGTCAAGGCTGTATATTGTCACCCGCTTATTTAACTTATATGCAGAGTACATCATGAGAAAGGCTGGACTGGAGGAAGCACAAGCTGGAATCAAGATTGCTGGGAGAAATATCAATAACCTCAGATGTGCAGATGACACCATCCTTATGGCAGAAAGTGAAGAGGAACTAAAGAGCCTCTTAATGAAAGTGAAAGTGGAGAGTGAAAAAGTTTGCTTAAAGCTCAACATTCAGAAAACGAAGATCATGGCATCTGGTCCCATCACTTCATGGAAAATAGTTGGGGAAACAGTGGAAACAGTGTCAGACTTTGTTTTTCTGGGCTCCAAAATCACTGCAGATGGTGACTGCAGTCATGAAATTAAAAGATGCTTACTCCTTGGAAGGAAAGTTATGACCAACCTAGACAGCATATTAAAAAAACAGAGGCATTACTTTGCCAACAAAGGTCCATCTAGTCAAGCCTATGGTTTTTCCAGTGGTCATGTATGGATGTGACAGTTGGACTATAAAGAAAGCTGAGAGCCAAAGAACTGATGCTTTTGAACTGTGGTGTTGGAGAAGACTCTTGGGAGTCCCTTGGACTGAAAGGAGGTCCAACCAGTCCATCCTAAAGGAGATCAGTCCTGGGTGTTCATTAGAGGGACTGATGCTAAAGCTGAAACTCCAATACTTTGGCCACCTCATGCGAAGAGTTGACTCATTGTAAAAGACCCTGATGCTGGGAGGGATTGGGGGCAGGAGGAGAAGGGGACGACAGAGGATGAGATGGCTGGAAGGCATCACCAACTCGATGGACACGAGTTTGAGTAAACTCCAGGAGTTGGTGATGGACAGAGAGGCCTGGCGTGCTGCGATTCATGGGGTCGCAAAGAGTCGGACACGACTAAGCGACTGAAATGAACTGAACTGAACTGAAGCTCTACTGAGTGTACCCCAGCCAACAAATTCCTACATATCCTGGCTTCTTCCCTACCTCTTCAGAACATGGTATTCAGAGCTCCTGAGTGGCTGTCTCCCAGACTAGAGTCCTCAACGAGACCCCAATAAAACTCAAATCCTCAGCTCTCGTGGCATGTTTTTCTTTAGGCTGACACTGGAAAACACAGGACCCAGTTATGCCAGTGACAGGTGGGGGTTTATAGGCACTGGTTGGTCAGAAGACTGGATCTGAGTCCCGGCTTCACCTGTCTCTGTTTTCCAGAAAAGCAAAGCTTGTTCCCTCTGCCTCCCGGTTTGCTTGTTCATTGTGTGTATGAGAGAGCTGTGAAGACTGCAAGTCGCTACTGCAAATGCTGGTTATTTTTCAGTAAGAAAAAAATTCTTAATGGCCAGCAGCAGTGACATAAATAACAGTCTAGGTAACGTAAGAGCTGTGCAGAAATTAACTTCTTGGAAATTCCTCACAGGTTCCCAGTAGCCTCAGCCCACAGGAAAGCTTATCTTCCTGGGTTTTGAGGTCACTTCCAGTCCTCGGCTCCCCAGTTGGTGATTTCTCTTTCCAAAGGTTCCTGTTTTTAGCTGTTTTCACAAGGTCACCTAGAGGCAAGAATTCTACAGAAACCACCACATTCCACCTGTGATACTCCACGCCTGCAGGTCGCAAAGTTAACTTCCATATAAAGTGTGTGTGTGCATGGTGAGGGGCGGGGCGGGGTGGGGTAGTGCTGGCTAAGTCAACTGATGGCCTAAATCAATTGCTTTACAGCTGAGTCAAAGCAATGCTGAGACTACTCAGCCCTTTTCTTAAGCATCGTTCTCATGCATTCCAGGAGCACCTCACGGCTCATATGTGAATCACAAACCATCCCTATCTGTGTGGAGACTCGGTTTCTATCTCTGGGTTGGGAAGAGCCCTTGGAGAAGGAAATGGCAACCCACTCCAGTATTCCTGCTTGGATAATCCCATGGACAGAGGAGCCTGGTGAGCTACAGTCCATGAGAACGCAAAGAGTCAGAAATGACCGAGTGACTAAACAACAAATCCTCATCTCTTCAGAAAACAAGAGATTGGTGGCTTGAAGAAAGGTGCTGTTAGAAGAAATAAAATCACTTTGCTTACCAAAATCTATCCTTCAAATGTGCTCCCTTCCCAAACAGACATGCCCAACCTCAGTCAAAATTCCCAAGCAATGACTAGAATCTTTTTTTTTTCTGTGAAAAATAGAATCACCAGGAAAGACATAAACCAGTATCTTCATTTCTTTCCCCTTCCGATGCCAATCTCTCATTTTCCATGGAGGCTATTCTCTTAAAATTATCCTAAATCACTCACTTTTGCTTTCTTCCTCAGCTGGACCAGTTTCCCACATCTGCAGTTTAGCACCTGTCTCTCTCTCTGATCCTCCCATGTCCTGGCAAGCCCCACCCTTTAGTGACACCTCACAGATTCTTGAACCCAAATTATCTAGGTCACTGCAACTCTGTTCCTGGGCCATGATCCATAGCTTTGAAATTTGGAATAGGAATGTCAGCAATTCTTAAGATATAACCTTTTCAAGGGTTCCACCAAGAGAGTTGGATGAGTTTTCACTAAGATCAGCCTAAATCTCTGGCTTCTAAACACTGAAACACCTTACATGCTCCAGTATGCCCAGCTGGCATCTTGGTTCCCAAATGTGGGGTGTTTTTGTTTGTTTTTAAGTTAATGCTACTCCAGCCTTCTCCCAATGGAGATCCTATATGGTCATTACTAGCCAGCCCTCAAGGGACATTCTAGAATCTATGTCTAAAAGAAACCAATGCTTCTCCATGCCATGGCTGTCATTGAATCCAATATCCTATTCAACAATGCAGCAACCATTCTAAGGAGCCACTGTATTTAGTACATCACAAAGATTACAAGAGTCACTTACTCTCTACCTTCTGGACTCTCCATGAGGGAAGTTGGACTAGGTTGGACTAACAATTTCTAAGCTGCAACTGTCTCTCTAAAGTCTTCTCCAGCATCACAGTTCAAAAGCATCAATTCCTCAGCACTCAGCCTTCTTTATTGTCCAACTCTCACTCTTCCTGAATATTTATTGGAAGGATTGATGCTGAAGCTAAAGCTCTAATACTTTGGCCACCTGATGTGAAGAACTGACTAATTGAAAAGACCCTGATGCTGGGAAAGATTGAAGGCAAAAGGAGAAGGGGGCAGCAGAGGATGAGATGGTTAGATAGTATCACTAACTCAAAAGACATGAGTTTGAGCAAACTCCAGGAGATAGAAGGCTTCCCTGGTGGCTCAGATGGTAAAGAATCTGTCTGCAATGCAGGACACCTAGATTCAATCCCTTGGTCAGGAAGATCTCCTGGAGAAGAGAATGACCACCCACTCTAGTATTCTGGCCTAGAGAATTTCATGGACAGAGGAGCCTGGCAGGCTACAGTCCATAGGATCACAAAGAGTCAGACACAACTGAACGACTAACACGTTCACTTTTCATTAGCTTCCAGGAGATAGTGGAGGACGGGGAAGCCTGGCTGCAGTCCATGGGGTCACAAAGAGTCAGACACAACTTAGCAACTGAACAACAATTGTCTCTCTAGAGCCAAGGGCTCACCTGTGAAGGACCCCACTGTGTGCAACTGGATTAACCTGAAGATGCGGGCAAGCACAAAATATGGGTACGAGTCATCATTGTCCATGGACTTGCACCATCACTGGAGGTAAAATGCACATTAACTTTTGGTGCCTAGCAACAATAGGATAGTTCCTAAAATAGGAGAGTATTTTTCTCCTCTGTGAAGACTTCAATATTTTAGCCCAATGACCTATGAAAAATAAAGGCCGGAGTTTCTGACTGTGCCAGCATTGTGCATCTTTTATGTGTTAAACTGCTGGCTCCCCACAATAGCACTAGAACATGGATGGTATTACCTTCCTGCCACGGGGAGAGTTGATAACATTCCCAGGGGCTGTGGTCTGAATGTTTATTTCCCCCCAAATTCCTATGTTAACATTACTGAACTAAGGCATCAGGAGGTGGGGACTTTGGGATGATTAGTTCAGGAGGGTGGCACACTCCTGAATGGGATTAGTGCCCTTATGGGACGAGACCCCAGGGAGCTCACAAACCCCTTCCTCCACATGAGGGCACAATGAAAAGACAGTCATCTATGAACCAGAGGAGGGGTCTTGCCAGATGCCAAACCTGCAGGCACCTTGATCTTGGATTTCCTAGACTTCAGAACTATTAGAAATACTGCTTGTTATTTATAACCTGGTCTGGTATTTTGTTATAGCAGCCTGAATGGACTAAGACATCAAGCACACAGTCAGCAAGAAGCAGAAGCAGAAAGGCACTAGCCAGTCAGGAGCAGTTTTACTTACTAGGGGACCCAGGAGTCTCCAGTGCTCATCCTAAAACACCCACCTAAAAAGCACTTAATTTGCCTCACTGACAAAATTCACAGCCTGGGTGTAAACCTGCAAGTTCCCTTCACACACTGAGTCTAACAAAACAAACAGGAGCCAAGTGAAACATCATGTTGAGGGCCCCCAGAAGGAGGGGCCAAGCCAGCCCTGCCATGGCTAGGTCCCCAGGCTGTGAACCTCCAAAGGTGCTCCTGCAGCCAGAGTCTCCTCTCAGAAGGCTCCCAATGACCTAGAGGCAATGCCCTTGACTGCCCCTCAAAATGAATTAGAAGCAGTACCCTTGGTTGATGGGCCTCTGACTTTTCCCATCAACAGTCACAAGACTGGGGAAATCAGAAGGAGTCACTTCTTGGGAAGAGGTGGGACACCCTCCAGCAAGGTGTAAAAGCAGAGCTAGTGAACCAAGGAGAGACAGCAGATTTCCTTCCTTCTGATCCCCTACAGTGATCTCCAGGAAATTCATCACTCTGGGGATAATCGACTCTGAGTTCATTGATTAGAAGAGGACTATTTTCACCCGACGGAGGCAGCAGTCCTCCATGGGGGAAAAAAAAATGTTTTCTCATGGATCGTGCAGAGCTGCCCCAGAATAAATAAAACACAGCTGAATGATGAAGTAATGACAGCTTTTGTCTTCAACTGGACGGGCATCATTATGCAGGAATAATTCATGGCTTGGTACTGTCAGTCCTAGTTACGTGACGCTCAACTGTCAGGCTCTATGAGACAAGACTCTACTTGAACTCTCGTGTACTCCCCTCGATTTATTTAGTCCTTGAAATTCTGAGAGATTACCGATTGTCACTTATTCAACAAGGGCCTTAACTAGCTTAACTTTGGTTTAGCTCATCAGAAAGACAGCTTCTGCCTCCAAGACCGACGCCTGGAGGAATTCAATACGCTTTGACCCCAAAACGTTGACTCAAGTTACATCAAGATTTAATCGTATACAAAAGAGTATCACAGTTTCTTTTCTGGAAAAGCAAAGCTTTTCTCTGCCTGCAATCCATGGACAAAATGCCATACTCTCCATTGCTGAAAAGGAATGAATTATAGCAGGAATTGGGAATGAAAGTGCATTTTCATTAGCCTCTCTTGGATGCTGGAGAAATACCGGTTAAGCAGGAAATGTCTATTGGAGTTGCACTGAAGAAATATATTTTCATTCACTGCCCATTCTAAGGATGGGAGCCCTCCATTCTGCTAAGAGGCTGAGTGCTTAGGGCTTAAAGAGGTGTCTTTTGTTTCTCCCAGATATTTCTAAAGCAAGTGGCCTTTCCAATGACCATACAGGGTCATTCTTCCAGTGCTCAGCCACCTGCTACCAGGCCCTGCATGGGAGCAAAACCCACTTGCTTGTCTTTCCACAGGCTGGGGTGCAGTTCCCATTCTGAAATGCTCAACATCCACTCTGGGCACCGTTCATCAGCTGCCAGTCACAGGAACTCTCAATCAAACTAGCAGGGACAAAGGAAATAAACTCACATGGCCAGAAAACTCTGGGACTGCAGGCCCATCTAAGTCTACGTGTTTGAGAATTCCCTCGAATCCAGCCTCCATCTTAAGAGGACACCAGCTGATAAAGCAAGGAGAGGACCATGGCTGCCTGGTCGGGGTGCATCCCAGAGATGGCTGGTTAGTCTTGATCACGTGAGCATCCTGAGCTGATTGACTTGGTCCAATCTGGGTTATGTGCCCGTCCTTAAGGGAGGATTGGGAGATTGCTCTGGATCAAATGTACACCCTGGGCAACGGGGGCCCCACTAGCCAAGAAGAAAGCAATGGGAAGCAGGCGCACCAGCCAGTGCATCCTCAGGGCCCAGGGCCTCTTACAGGTGACAATATCAGCCCAGAGAAGTGAACTGGCCCAGCTCCCAGAGCTGGGGACCAGCGAGTCCCACATCAAATGAGGGCTCACTCACAGTCTATCCAGCAGGTAACACCTTTAGTTCTGGATTCCAAACCCTACTAATGCCGTCGACACATGGCACTTCAGAACAGTGTAGAAGACTGAAGCTTCAAAGGCATTGATAATACAGGCCCATTTACAGCCCCACATGGATAAATAGCTCTGGGAAAAATCTCTCTCCCAGGCAGTGGAGAGTGTGAGAGCAGGGCGGGGCTCTATTAAAGGCCTCAGAAGTTGGAGGACAAAGGAATTTGGCAGCGGGCAGATCCCATGTGTTACAGCATGTGAGTTTGGGGTGTCTGCTGCTGCTGCTGCTAAGTCGCTCCAGTCGTGTCTGACTCTGTGCAACCCCAGAGATGACAGGCCACCAGGCTGTCTACCCCTGTGCAAAGACTTCTGGAGGTTCAGGTCTGGATTTATGTGTTGCTGTTGTTCATTCCCTAAGTTGTATCTAACTTGCGACCCCATGGACTACAGCACACCAGACTTCCCTGTCTTTCACTATCTCCTGGAGTTCGCTCAGATTCATGTCCACTGAGTCAGTGATGTCATCCAACCATCTCATCCTCTGCTGCCCACTTCTCCTTTTAGCTTCAATCTTCCCCAGCTTCAGAGTCTTTTCTGATGACTGATGTGACAAGCTCTAAAATGTCAAGGGAGTAGGTCCTTCCTGAAGAGCAGAACCCAAATCTGAGTTGTGAGTAGTGACAAGAGGAAGGGAGGGGGCAGGAGCTCTGGCTAGAGATCAGGAAGTGAGAGATGGTATTGGGGAAAACGAAGTTGCCCCAGCAGAGGAGGAGGGCAGCACAGGACAGCTTCCCAGTGGACCGGAGAAGAACGTGGACAAATAATACAGTGAGCGTGACCAAAAAGCCAGGAATACAAAGGCAGATTTGACAGCAGGAGAACCAGCCTTGGTGAGTAGTTACCTGGTTGACACATGTTTATAAATACCTGTGACCATGTGGTCTTAGATTCCGTTCTCAGTATACAGCACAAGTGCCTGAGCGGATCTATGCAGCTCAAGGCAATGGCAAGAGGAGCTCGTAATAGCCCCCATGAGAGTGAAGCCCAGACCTGAAGCAGGCTATTAGGATTGCACTAAACCCAAGGTTACCTGTGCCCATCGCTGGCCCTCCCTCCCATGATCCACCTTCAAAGCCCAATACGTCCCCCACGCCAGGAGCTCTTCTCCAAAGGCACCTCCTTTCCTCCCTGTTGGGATCCCTGGTGCTCAGAGGAAGGGGATACACCACCTGACCAGCCCTTGAGTTTAGCCAGCCCATGATTCCCTGAGGAAGAATGATCAAGCCCATAGTCTGTGCCCGAGATCACGCTCCCTGGATGTTTTCCTTCCATGTAAAAGCTAGAGCAACCATGCCTTCACTGGGTGGATTTTCCTGGAAACAGTCACCCTCTTCCTGTCTCCACTCTTCCCGTGGCAGCTCTAGGAACATTCTACCTTTCTTTTCACCCCATTGCTGTTTATTCCTTCCAATCAAGTGTTACAGAAACAGTCTCTTCCAGCTGTATTTACTGTGCATACAAGCCATTGCTTGGACTGGGAAAATCTGAACCTGTGAATTCACTTTGCAGAGCAGACGAATGTAATAGTTACAATGTTCCTGCCTCAGAGGGAAATGTTTAGCCTAAATAAGAGAATAAGGCTGGCAGGATATCCACAGGACTGGGATCACTGCCGGGCTCTTGGGTGGAGAGGAAGCTGCCGATGGTACCAGCTGGCCCCCTCATACTCATAGGAGCTGGTGATGTATGATTAGGGAGTGCTAAGGACCACGGATGTCAGGATGAGTCTTTCTGTTGGAAAAAGAGCTGTGATTCCAGCTCTTCTTAGTGGTTCAGAGACGCTGCAGCTTTTGCTGCCACGCTGCCCCCCTGAATCAGGGCAAGCACGACCAAATGAATCCGTGCAATCATATCCCTATTATTTTTCTGTATCTCCAATTTATTCAGGGAACACGAGAGATATTTAACAATTACTTAGCAGCCTTCTTTACAAAAGGAGAGGATGAATACAGATAACAGTGGAAAAGATTATTGAGAGCAGAATATTGAATTATCTGTGCCTGGGAGATAGCACATGAATAATGCATCACCCCACCTCAGACAGTGTCCCCTCTAAGGCCTGCTCGGCTGAGTGCGGACAGGGGGGGTAGGGAATGTGTTGACATTTTGGCCCTCCCCATTTTGCAAAATGTGCAGAGTTACACATGGAACTTGCCATGTCAGTGTAGCTGCATGTCAACCTTGGTGCTTTTCTGCAGAGCATGTCTAATTTTTGCATGGCTGTGGGCAGTAATCAGTAATGAAGTCATTAAATGCAAGAGGGGTGGAGAGAGAACTGTCTGCCAACCTTCTCCATTAAATTCAGGTACTTTGGCACATCTCTAATTAAGATCGGGAGGCTTGAGTTCCAATTGACAAAGCACTCCAACCCCATGATACGCAGTCAAGAGTGCTCGAGGGCAGAGCTAATACAGTGAGCAGGGTAATGGCTTGGATAATTCCAATAAAGATTTCCAGTTATACGAGATTCTAGAGGTTACCGGAGCTCTCCAGAGAAGGCGCTCACTCTGGGTGTGTGGCTAGGGTCTCCTAGACCTACAGAGACATGATAGTCACGAGGGCACAGCTGAGGGATTCACCTGGAGTCCAAGGGTGTCACCTTGGATCCCTGGGACTCAGCACCCCTCTTATGAAAGGGGTGGCATCTCCCTTGGAGCTCTGAGATCTTCAGCATAAAGTATTCCCAACTGGATTCAGTCTGCTGCTGCTGCTGCTGCTAAGTCGCTTCAGTCGTGTCCAACTCTGTGCGACCCCAGAGACGGCAGCCCACCAGGCTCCCCCGTCCCTGGATTCTCCAGGCAAGAACACTGCAGTGGGTTGCCACTTCCTTCTCCAATGCACGTGGAGAAGGAAATGGCAACCCATCCAGTATTCTTGCCTGGAGAATCCCATGGACGGAGGAGCTTGGTAGGTTACAGTCTATGGGGTCGCAAAGAGTCGGACATGACTGAGTGACTTCACTTTCACTTTCTCCAATGCATGAAAGTGAAAAGTGAAAGTGAAGTCGCTCAGTCGTGTCCAACTCTTAGCGACCCCATGGGCTGCAGCCTACCAGGCTCTCCATCCATGGGATTCCCCAGGCAAGAGTGCTGGAGTGGGGTGCCGTTGGATTCACTCTAGGAAACAGCAAATAGATGTTTTGTGTCTATGAGAAAATGGATGGCCAAGTAATTCCCGGGAGGGGGTGAGAGGACTCTATTGTCTTATTTTACACTCATTTAGAAATCTGGAAGAAACATTTTGACATTTGCTGATTATCCCCGTTTTCCCCAAAGAACCAAGCTTGAATACATTAATTTTAGATTCGTGTCTAAGTAACACATCTCATATGTGAGTGGGGGAGTCTGTTGGAGGGTGGAGAGAGAGAGGACTGGTAATGTGTTGGCTACTGTAGCTTCGGAAAAGTGTTTCTATTTGGCTGACTGGGAGAGAGAGGCAGGGAGAGGCAAAGGCGGGGGAGGAGGTGCCAGCAGGATGTCTGTTAAGGGAGGAGGCTGGCTGCGCGCCAGGGATGTCAGCCAAGTGCAGGCAGGCTCTCTGTCCATCAGGGGTCGCTCTCCAAGCCCAGCTCATTTTCCATCCACAGGTGTCCTGCGTGCATGACAAGTTAACCAGCTTACCTGTCTGCAGGCAAGAAGCAGACACCTGCCCAGGTAAGGACTTAACTCTTGGTGAAGACCAAATATGGGGTGTTCTCTGTCTTCTTGCTCTGTTGGTTGTTTTTCAAAAGGTCTGTCATCATTTAAATCACCAAACATCTCCCAGTCTTCATTAACTGCCAATCCATGTGGGTTTTGCCAAAGAACTGATGCTTTCAAACTGTGATGCTGGAGGAGACTCTTGAGAATCCCTCAGACTGCAAGGAGATCAAACCAGTCAATCCTAAGGAAATCAACCTTGAATATTCATTGGGAGGACTCGTGCTGAAGCTGAAGCTCCAATCCTTTGGCCACCTGATGCAAAGAAGCCAACTCATTGGAAAAGAGCCTGGTGCTGGGAAAGATTGAAGGCAAAAGGAGAAGGGGGTAACAGAGGATGAGGTGGTTGGATGGCATCACCAACTCACTGGATATGCGTTTGAGCAAACTCTGGGAGACAGTGAAGGACAGGGAAGCCTGGTGTACTGAAGTCCATGGGGTCGCAGATATGATTTAGCAACTGAACATGTGGTTTTCCATGAAGGCCGAGATGAAAATCATTTGCTTGCATCAGGTATCACTTCGTGGTGTGAAAGTGGGGGACACAGCTACACCTCTGCACACTGGACATCCCAGCCAAGCCCAATACCTGAGCACCTGAGCAGTAAACTGCAGTTAGACCAAGTGGCTTTAAACATCCCTATCAAGGCATATTCCTGAGACTTCCCTGGTGGTTAAGAATCTACCCAACCCATGGCCCGCTTGCAATCCCTGGTCTGAAAACTAAGATACCACATGCCGTGGAGCAACTAAGCCTGTACACTGAGACTTCTGGAGCCCGAGTGCCCCAACTACTGAGCCTGCCACAACAGGAGGGTCTGTGCCCCGCAGTTAAAGATCCTGCAGGATACAGCTGAGACCCGATGCAGCCAAACAAATACATTAAAATAAATGTAAGAAAGGCGTTTTCCTGAACTGCATGCAACTCTGGTGTCATTAGTTTCACTGGATGGACAGCCATTAGTCAATTTTTTTTTAAACATCCAGTTCTTAAAATTTATTTCACAGCACACTTGTTATATCTCTATATCTTGGAAAGCAGAACTGCTCTTTTTTAAAAGGTTATAAGGAAAAAATATTAACACTCCCAAGTCTACATGCCTTCTTTTATTGACTAAAATAATTCAGCGAAATAGTTTCTGATGCTTATAAATAAAGCCATACAGAACCATTTATATTAAAAGGTAAAAGTCTTCTCTCACCAACCTTTCACCCAGCCCTGCCCCACTCTTCTAGGGAGGCCCTAATAAAAGTTTGGTCTGCAAGTTTTTAAGAGCAAAGTTGGAAAAGTTATACTTTCATCAGAAGCAAAGAAATGGCTTTAATAAGATATTTTAAAATCTAATAAAGTAACCAAGAAAGCAAGTAATAACACAAAAGAAAGGAAATCTTGATAAAATTATCCCAATGAACATGGCCACAGCAGGAATTAATCTAAAACCTACAAAGACAGGCAGTACACAGCCCCTCTCAGGCAAAGGCTAATGAACCCACACTCTAAGGAACAGTAGATAATAGTTTCTGCAAGAAGCATTGGTATGTTAAATAGAGGATTAGATGTGAATCTTGTCACATGGAGGAAAAAAGATGATGGAGATAGGAGAAGAAAATACAAAATGAACTGCAAGCAAAGAAAAATGGATTGGGTGGGTGGTTTTTGATGTTGCTGCAAACTTAATTCTCTCTACTTTGAGTAGCTGCTGCAATGACAAGCATTATTTCCAGAAGGTTCCAGGGGGATACCAAGAACATCCTCAGTGCACTGGCAGAAATGGACTCAGTGAAGCCCCCTGCTGGAGGCTGCACATGAGAATCCTTACTATTATACGTCGGTCAATAGCAATAAGTTTCATTCTGGAGGTTTTTTTTCTTTATAGACTTTCAATGTGCCTGCATGCTCGGTCATGTCCAACTCTTTGCGACCCCATGGACTGTTGCCTGCCAGATTCCTCTAGCCATGGGATTCTCCAGGCAAGGATACTAGAGCTGGTTGCCATTTCCTTCTCCAAGAGATCTTCCAGACCCACGGATCCAACCCACATCTCCTGCATCCAAAGGCAGATTCTTCACCATTACACCCCCTGAGAAGGTCAGGAATGAGTTTCAGGAGAGATCCAGGAAGAGGTAAACCCCGGGCTATACAGAGCACCTTCACCATGATGATGCCTCATCACCCTGTATCAGTCAGGAGAAGGAACTCAGAGTCACCCATTTGGATTCAAACCCCAGTCAACACCCAGTGGCTGGAACATTCAGCAACACACTTAAACTTTATCACACTTGATCTACACACACACAGAGTGCAAAGTGGGGAGGTCACAGAGAACACAGGATTCAACAGGACAGTCTGTGAAAAGCACCAAGACTACAGTAAACATTCAACAAAGAGAAGCTAATGACTAATGAAGAAAAGTGAGGTAGATATAGGAAAATAAGATAGAACAGAGATTCTGGAAAGAAAATCCCAAACTCTTCTCTGCCCTTTCCCTATGCACTGGCTAATCACTGAGGAATGGCCTGACTTTCATATTTTTGATTGATTGATTGCTAATAAGCATAGTAATTCCATTCTAACAGCCAAGTATTTATTGGGCACTTGCTGTGTGCCAGGCCCTGTGCTAATAAGCACTTTACAAGTAGTATATCCAATCCTGTGAGACAGTCTATTTTCTCCAACTTCATTTTACTGATGAGAAAGCCAAGGAGGGTGAAAGAGGGAGAGACGAAGAGATAAGCTGATCTCACAGTGGACACAGCCTCTATCAGGTAAAAATCCAGCTATTAAGCCTTTCCTGTGATCCTGTGTGTGTTTCCCTTCACAAAACCTTCCATGTTTCTCTAGTATATTTTGGCAGGAGACTGAAACCCAGGCTTAACTCTGATTTTTGTCCTCTTAAAAAAAATAAAAATCCCAACAGCAGTTTCTATTAATTGCATGGATTTTCTTGGTAACAAGAACTCTTAGCAACCACCACCAAGAGGTTTTACTTGTCCCCTGGGTTGTGTTCAGGTGTGAGGGCAGGAAAGCTGGTGGTCTCACTGGAGACAGGGTAAGTAGAGCTACAGGGGTGAGTTCAGGTTACTGCGATGCATCTGCACCCCACAGCGCATGATGCACCTGCCACTCTGGCTGAGCGGGTGGTCTGGACTTCCAGCAGGAGGGACAGAATTTGTTGGAATCAAATATTGACACATTTAAGGAAAATGATTTTTCCCAATAAGAAGACCCCTCCCCAAGGTGGGAATAAGAGTGACGGCCATCAGCCACTGACTAAAGTGTCTAGGCTGAAGCAGGCCCTGAGGTCATGAAGCAGGAGAGGAGGAGGAGAGTCGGTGCAGGCAAGGTCCCTGCAGACCCAACCATGGGGCCAAGAAATGCAAAAGCTGACTCGGTGAAAGGTCACGCATGGGATGCCCACCACACACAAAGATCGGGCTGTGTCCCACCAAGCATCCTAAGTCACAGAAAGATCACCTCTTGCTCCCTGAGCTTCCCTGGGTGGGGAGGCTGATTAAGGAGTGATTTGTTAATGGAAACATGTGCCAAGCTCTGCCCTCTGGACACATGTAAGTGATTAGTTACACGAGCAGGTAGAGACCAGAGAGAACTGATGAAAATTTCACTCAGCACCCTCCGAGCACCCCCAACTCCACTCTCTGAGGTGTATTTCTCTCTCAATGATGCCACAGCATATTTATCTCCCAAATCAAATCAATAGGTAGGGGCAGAGAGGCAAAACCAGCATGAACATCACAATTACAGGTCAGGTGAGCCCACATTGGAAGTGGTAAAAATAGATTCATTCTGGGTTTCATTTTTGTTGCTGCAGAAAATCTTCGTGACCTCCGTCTCCAAGGTTCTGGTGGTTTCCAGAAGGATCTGAGGTGGGGAGGGAACACCCTTGGTCTTCTCCTCTAAAGCAGGAGGAGGGAGATGTTCTGCAGCTGAAAATCCTAACATCGGCCTTGGGCTCCAGTGTGTCTTGCAGGTGGGATCTCACTTTGCTTCTAAGTTAACCCCTCCTCCTTCTCCAACCATTCCACCAGCTCATGCACGTCCCTGGCTGCTGTGCACATGCTCACAATAACCATCCTGGTCTTGGAACCCCCAGGAGTGGGTGAGGCTGGTGCTGGGCATGCAGAGTCCCCGCTTTCTGCAGGAAAGGTGCTGGACATGGACTCATGGCTTCCTCTGCAGTGAGCTTCACTGAACCCACTATACTGCAGCTGGGCTTCCCGGGTGACTCATGTGGGAAAAAGAAATGGCCTGCCAATGAGGAGATGCAAGAGACTCTGGTTTGATCACTAGGTTGAGAAGATCCTCTGGAGGAGGAAATAACAACCCACTCCAGAATACTTGCCTGAGAAATCCCATGGACAGAGGAGCCTGATGGGCTACAGTCCATGAGGCCACAAAGAGTCAGACAGGACTGAGTGACATGCACTACACCAGGACCACTCTTTCCTTCATTCATTCAGCAAACAGCACCAATGCCTGTGGTGCAGAAGGCCCTGCCTGCAAACAGCTCACAGCAAGGGAGAGCAGATCCAGAGGCCTTTACCAGGAGGGGCTCCCTGGGCAGTGATGGGGAGAAAGGACCCTCAAGGGGAACATTCTACCAATCAGAGACCCCGGGAGGGAGCACTCATGAAATTTGGAACCTGCAGTTCCCAGGTAAATCATGAGTCAAGCAGCGCACTTCGTGGCTGAATCAGTTTGCTGGATTCTGATGTGGCACCGCCGTGGCTCCCCAATGCCTGGCAGAAGGTCTGTTTCTGATGAGCAAGGGGCAGTAGTGTAAACGTTCTGAATGATTTCCTGGGAGACAGCAAACCACAGGGTGTCCTGCACATGGATGGATAGATGTTCGGCAGATGTGACCGAATACACGAAGAAACTCTCTTTGTTTGAAATGCAAGTTCTCTGGGACCTGCCAAGTGTCACTTTCAGTCTTGCTCTAACCAGAGAGTCTCGGGCGATTCCTGGGAGCAGAATCACCCTGGTGGAGAAGTGCTAGCTGAGCAATACGCCTGTGTGCTCCATCCCCACCGGTACCACTGCCGGGCCCCACTGTGAGCATGACCGAGGACTACGCACACTTTGTCCACAGCTCCACCTGAGGGTCATCAGGAAACACAGAGGCTAAATTTGAGTGGATTACTCGGATCCCCTGAATAACCTGGAAACGCACACCTACGCTTCAGCCCCACAGCCCGCTTCGAGCCTCAGTCTCAGCACACTTCCCCAGGCTCTCAGGCTATGCTTCTCTGGTGGTCTGCCTCCTCCCAGCTACCCTCNGATTGGGGGCAGGAGGAGAAGGGGACGACCGAGGATGAGATGGCTGGACGGCATCACGGACTCAATGGACGTGAGTCTGAGTGAACTCCGGGAGTTGGTGATGGACAGGGAAGCCTGGCGTGCTGAGATTCATGGGGTCGCAAAGAGTCAGACACGACTGAGCGACTGAACTGAACTGAGAAACCTGACACGCCATGGCCAGCGCCCTGCTCAGCCTCCCTGGCGCTCGCGGAGATTCCACAGCACTCGCTGGAGCCCGAGGCCTCCCTGACGGCCCCTGCACAGAGCTTCCCAGCAGACGGGGAAGCTGACCCCAGCAGACCTACACACGCCCCCCCATCGGCGCGTCTTCGAGTCCCCGGAAGCCTTCATCCGCCTTTATTTTCCGTGTCTGTAGCCGCCTCGCTCTGCCAACCCCAGTGTCCTGTGGCATCACCACTCGGTGCCCCACAGTCACGCCCCCTTCCCCGCGGGGTGGGTGTGCAGATGTCCCACTTCAGACAAACAGTTCTCCCCACAGAGCCCCAGCCCCTCCCTGACCTCAGCCTCAAGGAGACTCTGGAACGCAGGGCTCCCTGCAATGCCTCAGGACTCCCTCACGTGTCATCGTTCTCACCTGGTCCGATCACAATGGACCGAGCACTCTGATGCCAGGCAGTCCTGTTTCCTGCCATTTTCTAATACAGAGATGCCCCACCTCGTGCCAGGCAGCACCGGTGGGTCTCGGGGTGAGTGCCTGGCCCCGTGCCCACCCTTTCCCTAAGAAAAGTGCCAGCCCAGGGCCTGCGCTCCTCCCTCGGCGGCTCTTGCCCCGGGTCATTGGGCACGCACGCCCTCCCCCTGCTCCCAGCTCGAAGGCGGGGAGAGCGAGTTTCCATCACAGCCTCCTGCAAACGGGCTGCATAAACACCCCCGAACCAAGGAATGTGTTTAGGGGAACAGGTCTGAGATGCTGCCGTGCCTGAGAATTCCTCGGAGACCACTGGACAGGTGGAAGCGGGGGACAGTCCAGGGATCAAACAGAAGCTGACGAGGATGCCAACAAGGACATGCACCTCGGACAGGGCTCTAATAAGGCCGCCTGCTTCCACTGTGGGCGACGTGACACTAGTCGGAGTGGATATGAATGTAACTCTCATGAGTTATTAACAACATCAGTAATGGCAAGATAAAAATAATCGTTGAACCACCACAAGACTCCTTGAATTCCAATTCAATTGCAATAATCATTGTTATTGTAATAGTGAGTTAAAAAGTAATTTTATGTTAATAAACCAGTGAGCAAAGACGGATTCCGTCACTTCATGTGCAGGAGGCTGGCCTAGCTGGGTCACTTGAGGACAAGGGCTCAGTCTGGATATTCGTACCGTGAGGTGGGGGAGGGTGCAGGGTCGAGGATGGTGAACGTGTTTAAGTGCACACTGCATCAGAACAACAGCAGCAAAGTCCTCGAGAGAACACCCAGGAGCTGAGGAGTGAAGGGCAGGCTGATGAGATGCCCAGTCCTGGAGCTTTCCTTAACCTCTGAGATGCTAGAGTTGGAAAACTCCAGCGTGGTCAGACACTGGCCTGCCTGGGTGAGTGAACGCAACAGAAACAACGAGAGCCTGAGAACCCGAGGCACCACCTCCGCTAAGAGCCCCACAAGAATTCTCGTTTCCCGGCTCCAGGAGCCCCTCCCATCACACAGTTACCCCCACAGTCTTCATGTCACAGGCATAGGCTCACAGGCTTGGAGACACAGCTGACAAGGAGCCAACCCAATCCCAAGCCCTGGCAGGCGGTGGAGCTAGGACTTGAACCCCAAGACACCAAGCTTCTATTACTAGTCCTTCCAGAAAGTTACAAATAAATGACTTGGGTAAAGGACTGTGTACGTACGTGTGTGTGTGTGTGTGTGTGTGTGTGTAAGGGAAAAACAATTCGAAAGAGAAACCCCACATTAGGCCATATGAAATGGGGGACATGCATATTTGCTCTCTTACAAGATTAACCTTTACAAACAGAAATAATCCCACATTCGTGTGGTTGGTTTTCAACTCTCTGCGACATTATAGCTGAGGCATATGGATCTGATTGCTATTTTAAATGTCACAAAATGGATGCATTTGGAAGCGGAATTTTAAAATGAGGTGTTCCTGCTTCTTCCCCTTCACATCCTTTTTCTTTTGAGAAAAATAAGGTGTGGCTTTGTGCATTACCTTCTAACGAAATTTCAATGTATTGGGAGTATTTTCAGCAGTCTACAGTTTCAGAGTGCTGAAAATACTAAAGCTCTCAAAAGACTTCAAAATTGAATTAACCTGCAACATATATTCAAGCTATATTTCTTCCTGACCTAGTTTATCTATTTAAAAAAAAATCCTGAAACTATTCAGGAGCTCTCTTTCCCTCTTTTCTCAATCCCACAGTCATTGAGCATTTAGGATGAGCTGGGTATTACTATGCTAACTGCCCTCAAGGATAATCTTAGTCAATTAGCACACAACCCCCGGAGGAGGGTCATTCTATTCTTTCTTTGTAAGAGGCAGGGAGGCTCAGTCTCTAAGAGGCCAAGGTCATAGTTAAGAGGATGAGCCAGAATTTGCACTGAGCTCAGGTCTGTTGATTTGATACAACACAGCTCTTTTCCTTATCCCTTTTCTGTGGCTATTTCTGTGAGGAGGGCATGGCAACCCACTCCAGTATTCTTTCCTGGAGAATCCTCATGGACAGAGGAGCCTGGCAGGCTACAGTCTGTGGGGTCACAAAGAGTCAGACACGACTGAATGACTAAGCACTGTAGCAAAGGGTCACAGATGCAGTGAGTAGACATCGCTTGCTACTTCCGCAGTCTGAAGGCAGAAGTTTGCACTGGCCTCAAAAGAAAAGCATTCCTGCTCATTCACGGTGAGGGCAGCATGCCCTTCCTTGCTGCTGGTTGTCAGCTGAGGGCCCTACCCAGCTCCTTGGTATCACCACGTACATTCCTGAGCTCCTAGCTCCCTGCTCGCACCTGCAGCACTGCAGTGGTGGATGGAGGCCCTCTCTTAGCTCTTACCTCTGAACACTCCTCTGCCTTCCTCTTCCAGCTATGTAAGAATTCCTGAGATTGCACAGAGCCCCTGATAATCCACGATGATCTCTGATCCCAAGGTCCTTATTGTAACCACATCTCCAGTGGCACTTTGCCAGGCAAGGTGAGTTATTTACAGGTCCCAGGGACTCAGTTCAGTGGTTCAGTCATGTCTGACTCTTTGCGACCCCATGGACTATAGCACGCCAGGCTTTCCTGTCCATCACCAACTACCAGGGACTAGAGCAGACATCTTTGAGAGCCAATACTTGGCCCACCACAGGTTTCCCAGCGCAATACTCTAGAAGTCTTTACCGTCTCTTCAGCTCTTTTCTCAAAATATCCAAGTTGTTGGGATAATCCTGACAGCCACCACTCTCTCCTCTTCTATTTGATATGCAACCCCCATCCCCGTTTCTCATGTTAGAAGACAAATTCACAGAAAACAGCTCCCTTTGCATGTAATCAGTGCTTTTTGGCTACCAGCTCCCTGCTTCTGATAGCAGATAGATCCTGTCTGACTCCATGCCGCTCTGCCAAGATGGGATATCACTCTCTCTCTCTCTCTCTGTATACCTGCCCACAGCGTTTTGACTGTAGGTGAGAGGAATCCCAGCCTGGCAGCTCAGAGCTCCACAAGGGGTTTGTCCAGAGAGAGACAGAACCAAAGGAACCCTGCCTCACTTTTTTGAACAGAGCCCCAGAAGCCACACAGCCTCACTCCCACAACCTCCACCCGATACAGCCAGCACAAAGAATAGGGCAGAGACTCAGATATTGGAAGGGGCAGGGCAGAGTTCTGTAAGAACTTGTGGAGTGGGGGAGGTGGGTATCATCGTGGTCTCTTGTGGAATCTGCAGTCTGCAGAATCTGCTGCCTTGCTGTTTCCTGAACTCCGCTTCCATATTAGCTGATGCTTCTCCCTGCCACACCTCCTGATGGTGTGGTCCCCTACTTCCTCCAGCCCAGCCACAGACTCTGTCCGGTTTCTGGGACAGCAGAACTCATTCTGTCAGCAGCATGCATGACTCTGATGAACACTCAGACCAGCAGCTTGAGAATGTGATTCGCCCATGCAAAAACTCGGTTCCCTTCTTCCTTGAAGGTATGGCACATCCATCTGGCTGTGTGGGTGGCTAGGAAGGTTACATGAAGAATGAGGATGCAGACCAATGAAAATGCCCGCGCCTGACCCTCACCATAAGAATGCACCTAGTTTTAGGCAGGCAAGTGAAGAACTGACTCTTCTGATGTCCTAGAGGGCAGTGATGGAGTGGTGAATCAGAGATTTGAACTCAGGGGACCTAACCTCATACAACAATGTCTTTATGGCCATCCAACTGCAATGCGGTAAAGGAACCAGCTTCTGCACCTCAAAAGCCCTCCTGATAGTTGCCTGGAGTGCTGTTCACACAGATTCCAGAGCCCCAGCTCTCAGGTCCAGGCCTGGGCTGAGGATCAGCACCTCTACTATTTCTCACAAGCTGCCGGGTACCAGCCTCAGCACTGCTGGCCTGCAGCCTGCCCCCGCACAGCCCTGTGCTCTGGTGTCAGCCTCAGCACGGCTGGCCCACAGCCTGCCCCCACACAGCCCTGCACTCTGGTGTCAGGACGGTGATACTGCCCCACTGCCCATGCTGCGTTACTGTGAAAAATCACGTAAGAGAACCAAAAGCAAAAAGCGTAATTCTTTTTTCTCTGAATGTGGCAGGAAATCATTGCGCAAAGAATGAATGCAAAAAAAAATTGAACTTCTGCTAGAACCTATAAATATGTATATTTATGTAACATACGTTTTAAATGTCTTTTTTATTTTACAAAGAAAATCAGTTTCCATTTAATAAAATAGTATGCAATTTTTAATTAGATAAAAAAAAGGAAACAGAGCTCTGAGAAACTAAAAGGTTATTATTGTTATTAATATTGATATTTTCTTGGTCTGGTTCACCTAAGTCACTGTCACCCATCCCCTCCTGGAAGTGGTCCAGAATACCTGCCTGATGAGCTGGAGGCTGGAATTAGGAAATTAGGAAATCCCAGGCCATGTCTTTGGGAGCCCTGTTCTCACATTATTATTCTAATAAGAAATGCTAAGTGGCATCAATAGGAAGCCATGTGAACTCTCTGTGAAAAGAACTGCAGAACTTATTTTTTTTACTATTATTGTTGCTTCAGTGTCTAGATATTTCATTGTAATGAGAGAAGTCACAGGCCCGGCTGAGACTTAATCTGGTATTTTGTGGTGTCGTGAGGAATATTTTTCCCTCCTAATCTCTGTTTAAAGTGTAAGTAAGAGTGCCTCTATCCAGCGCCGTGAACAAAACGCACAAAAGGATTCAGAAAGTAATAACAAAGATAAATAACTTGGCAATAAAATTTCAGCTCCAGTAATTTTCCATTTATATTTTCTCACTGAATCATGTAGTCCTGAGCATTGCGCTTTTAGCATCGGAGCTGCATCATGCAAAGGCATTTCATATCTAGAGCTTCCCAGAGAGCCCGGTGTCGAACCCCCTGCTCTGTGGACGCAGTGCAGTCAGTGAGTTACACAGTTACACACTTTGCCCCAATAATGGGGCTTCCTGTGCGATTTCCTTGTCTTTATTAGGTAATCAATCTCAATGTCTCAGAGAGAATGAACTGTCAGTCAGCCCCTTTCTGCAAATGGGACTTTAGATGCAATTACTTAGGCCACTTACGTTGGAAGCCAGTGCTGAGTGTGGTTTTTCTGGGTGTAATCGCTACTGTGGTTTGCAGCCAGCAAGTGTGGGCCCTGCTAGCAAAGCCACTGTGTGCTTAGTCCCTCAGCCATGTCTGACTCTTTGCGACCTCATGGACAGTAAGCCTGCCAGGCTCCTCTGTCCATGGGATTTCCCAGGCAAGAACACAGGAGTGTATAGCCATTTACTTCCCCAGGTGATCTTCCCCACCCACAGATCGAACCCACATCTCCTGCATTGGCAGGTGGATTCTTCACCACTCAGCCACCAGGGAAGCCCTGGAAAGTCTTCCCCTTTGTTTTTATTCACTGATGAGTGTGTTTGTTCAGTTAAAATCTCCCCACCCCCACAAGGCCCACGCATGAGACAGCGTCTTGAGGCAGGTCTCGTCTGCTTTCCCTCTGCATCCTGCCTGGGGTTGAGTGGAGTCCCTCAAAGATCCATGTTCTCGCAGGATACAGGACGTGACCTTATTTGGATACACACTGGGGTAAGGTGGCCCTTAGTGCGACACGGCTGGAGTGTGAGACAAGGAGAGGAAAGCAGAGATGCGCAGGAGAACAAACTCCACGTGAGACAGAGTCAGAGGTGAGAGTGCTGTGGAGCGAGCCAAGGAGAGGCACGGCTGGCCAGCCACAGTGGGAAGCTAGACAAGACCAGGGCTGATGCTCCCCACGCCTTCAGAGGGAGCAGGGCCCCATCCAGTGCCTCAGTTTCAGACTTGGAGCCTGCAGAAACGTGAGACTTAGATTTCTGCTACACATGTCACTCAATTGTTGGGACTTTCTTGTGGCAGCTTCAGGAATCTACAGTAGGTCCATCACTGAGCATGGCTGTTGCTAACAGCCATCCTGAGGACCATATACATGAGTCCAGGCCTCTGCCTAACTTTTAGTCTGTGGTCCCCAGGGCTTGGAATTCACAAGCCTCAAGTGACTTAATTTGGCTACCCCCAGAGAAGACCAAGGCTCTGAGAGTAGGACATTCAAGTGATCCCAGCAAACACCACCGGGGGTGGGGAGGTGAGGCAGGGAAGGAAGAAGCCAATATGATGGACGCACATCAAAGGGCAGGGTGCCTGTGTGGACCAAGGGGGCTCAGTCTCACTGGGGCCTTAGGGGCCAGTGTGGACAGCATGTCTTGGAGACTCCCAGCCATGCAGGCAAGACTGAAGGCTGACAATGGGAACAGGATTCCCAGTAGCATCTGTTACAACCCTGGAAAACTCACCTAGAACTGTCATGTTTTATGTACTCACGTGGGAAACAAATACAATTTCCATTTAATGCCACTTCATAAAAGGACACTTTAACAGCAAAAGGTTGGAAGAGTATAATTTTAGAATAAAGGAGAGTCTTCTAATCTTGAGTGTGTACTAAAGTCATTATCATAATCCTTATTTTGTTGCTTGTTGTTGCTTGGAGGGAGGGGTTATTTAAGTAAACTTCCATTCTGGACAATTTTTATATTTACAGAAAATTGCAAAAATAGGGCAGAGTTCCTATGTACTCTTCACCCAGCTTCTTGCAATGATGACATCTTATAAACATAACACATTTGTCAAAACTAAAAAATTAACCTTCATTGTTGTTGTTCAGTTGCTCGGTCATGTCCAACTCTTTGCAACCCCATGGACTGAAGTACGCCAGTCTTCTCTGTCCTTCATTATCTCCCGAAGTTTGCTCAAACTCACGTCCAATGAGTTGATGATGCCATCTGACCATCTCATCCTCTGTTGCCCCCTTCTCCTCATGCCCTCATCAGGGTCTTTTCCAATGAGTTGACTCTTTGGATTAGGTGGCCAAAGTATTGGTAAAGTACTATTACCTACTTTGTCTTATATATTTTTTAATTAATTTTTAGTTTGTTTTGCTTTACAATACTGTATTCGTTTTGCTATACATTGACATGAATCAGCCATGAGTGTACATGAACTCCCAATCCTGACCCCCCATCCCCGCCCCACACCATCTCTCTGGATTATCCCCGTGCATCAGTCCCAAGCATCCTGCATCCTGCATTGAACCTAGACCGGCGATTCATTTCACTTCTGATATCATACATGGTACACTGCCACTCTCCCAAATCATCCCACCCTCTCCCTCTCCCACAGAGTCCAAAAGGCTGTTCTATACATCTGTGTCTCTTTTGCTGTCTTTTCTTAAATATTTCGTAACTAAATAATACTAATCCATGAATCAGTATTTGAGAACCAATGCATTAATCTAACTTGATTAAGTACAACATAGTATAAGTTTCTCTCTGATAATTTTCTGTTGTGTACAAGGGATATAAATGCATACATTGTATACAAAAGTATGTGTGGTATACCATGCAGACGAAACAGACACTGAAGGACAGTAATTCATTTTCTGTTAAATTAATAACTTTAAGGTTTAATTTATACAGCTCACAGCTTTACCTATTTAAAATATACAATTCAATTATTTTTATATTTACAGGCATATCTTGGAGATATTTTAGATTCCGTTACGGAACTAATGATGATCACAATAAAGCAAGTCATAGCAATTTTTTCATTTTCCAATGATTATAAAAGTAATGTTTATACTATAGTGCAGTCTATTAAATATGTGATAACACTGTATCTTACCCACTCCAGTGTTCTTGCCTGGAGAATCTCAGGGATGGGGGAGCCTGGTGGTCTGCCATCTATGGGGTCGCATGGAGTCGGACATAACTGAAGTGACTTAGCAGCAGCAGCAGCAGCAACAGCAGCAACACTATATCTTAAAAAAACAATATACAATGTCATTCTCCCAAATCTTCCCACCCTCGCCCTCTCCCACAGAGTCCAAAAGACTGTTCTATACATCTGTGTCTCTTTTGCTGTCTCGCATCCAGAGGGATGGTATGGAGAGGGAGGAGGGAGGGGGGTTCAGGATGGGGAACACGTGTATACCTATGGTGGATTCATGTTGATGTATGGCAAAACCAATACAATATTGTAAAGTAATTAACCTCCAATTAAAATAAATAAATTTATATTTTAAAAAATATATACAGACCTTAATTTTAAAATAACACTTGGAAAATGACACTAATAGACTTGTTTGAAGCAGAGTTGCCACAAATTTTCTATTTATTAAAAAAAAATGCAGTATCAGTGAAGCTTACTAAAGTAAAGCACAATAAAATGAGGCATGCCCATAGACAACTGTGAAACCACCATCATAATCTGATTTTATATCACTGTCATCACCCCAGAAAGAAATCACACACTCATCAGCAGTCACTCCCCAACCCTCCCTCCCTCAGCCCATCATATAAATGGAATCAAACACAATGCAACCTTTTGTGATGGGCTTCTTTTCCTTTGCACCATATTTTGGGACTCATCCATGAGGTAGTATCTATCAGAGCTCCTTAATACCCTCAAGGTATGGATAGACTGCTGCTGCTGCTAAGTTGCTTCAGTGTCCGACTCTGTGCGACCCCATAGATGGCAGCCCACCAGGCTCCCTGGGATTCTCTAGGCAAGAATACTGGAGTGGGTTACCATTCCTTCTCCAATGTATGAAAGTGAAAAGTCAAAGTGAAGTCACTCAGTTGTGTCCGACTCTTCGCGACCCCATGGACTGCAGCCTACAAGGCTCCTCCATCCATGGGATTTTCCAGGCAAGAGTACTTGAGTGGGGTGCCATTGCCTTCTCCAATGGATAGACTACATTTTGTCAATTTACTCCCCATCTGGTGGACATTTGCTGTTTCCACTTTGGATTTTTCTAAGTGATGCTCCTATGAACAGTCTATGGGTTAAGTTTTAGCAAACATGGAGAGAAAGTCAGCCAGCCGGGAAACCTCATTCCAGGATAAAAGGGCCGCATGCACAGCCTCCAGGGAAGACTAAAGATTCACAGAGCTGAGAGGAACCTGTCTAAGCCCCATTTGACCAGGAGGAGCAGGGGGTCTGCCCCCGGTGAGCCTGCCCCATACTGCTGGCCAGCTCTGTCCAGGATGTTCCCATTGAATCCCCTCCACAATCCTGCAACAAGGCCTTCATGCTACAGATGAGGGACAGAGGTTGTCCAAGGTTACAGGCTAGGAGAGGCTCCACCAGGAACCCCCTAAACTCAAGCTTTCTTAGCTTCAGAGACTGCATTCTCAGGACTTCCCTAGTGGTCCAGTGGCCAACACTCCACAGTCCAATGCAGGGGGCCCAGGTTTGATCCCCGGTCAGGGAACTAGATCTCACATGCCACAATTGAGAGTTTGAATGCTACAACGGAAGACCCTGTGTGCCACAACTAAAACCCAGTGCAGCCAAATCATTTTTTTAGTAAAAAGAAGACTACATTCTCATTGAGGACATCTATGGAGATTCTGGGGGAATCACAGGGTAGGGAAAGGCAGACCCCAATGGACCCAGTGACACTGTGCAATGTTTGTTTCCTGCTAACCACCCTTTGCAGGACCGTCTGCCCAGCTGCTCCCTCCCCCAACAACCAGCCTTCTTGCAGCCAGAAGACCCTGGTACCAGCTGCTGAATCACTTGTCACCAAACCCCCACCAACTCTTAAACACGCCTTCCTAGCTAAGGTTTTACCTCTCTAGAAGACAGTCTCCCTGAACCAAATCTCACTAATAAACACTGAGAAATATATCTTAACAAAGGCCTTGCCGAGATGCCTCTGCAGCAGCACATATGTTAAAAAGTCTCACCCACCCCAAACAAAAAGGGTTTTTCTCAGCAGGGCAAAATACCCTGTCATCCTGCACAGGAGGTCCACCGATTACCACCCAAAAGGAGGCTGTCACTTGGTTCTTCCTTGGAGAAAAATGCAGATCTTCCTGGCGTATTTAAAATATGCCATTAATTGCTGAACATTGTCTTGATTTGGAAAGAAAAAAAAAACAGGAGCACATAATTGGAGACTCCCTTTTACTCTGAAGATGTCCCAGGAAATAAGGGAGGAAATCAGTGGAGTGTGACTGTTTGTCACTAGAGCTGACTGGTGACAGCAGATGTGAGCACCAAGCAGCAGAAAGCTTCACTCTTTGGAAGGAGCACTCTCAGCACAGATGTTGCCAGGGCTCAGGGCACACCCCAGGGCTCAGGGCACACCCCGGGGTTGGCACTCAGGGAATCACTTTGTTTTATTGCAGGGCCTGAAAATCTACTTTGGGGCTGCAGAGCCAAATTGTGGGACCAGGATGGCTGTGCTCAGCAGGCCACATTCTGCCTGGCAGCTGTGGCACAAAAGCACATCTTTGTAAGCCAAGCTCTCAGACCAGGTGTCCCCTGCATGGGCGAAGTCAAGAGGCTTACTTACTCACGTCTCCCCTTCTGTGGCTTCATGGTTCACGTTCAAATTTACCTGGGCTTGTTCCCCACATCACTGCCCAATAGACAAGAGAGTCTGCCAGGACCTCCCCAGTTGTGGGTCAGAGGGCAAGAGGAGCAGGCTACCTTGCCTCTGTGGCAGGTTCAAAGGGCAAGGAGTCTCAACTGCAGCTCTTCTCAGGCACCACAGAGACACAGTATACCTTGTGGCTTTCTGTCTTCTTTTTTTTTTTTTAAGCCAACCTTCAACTGACTTGTGCCCTTTAAGTTATGACTGGTCTTCCCTGGTGGCTCAAACAGGAAATAATCTACCTGCAAAGCAGAAGACTCAGGTTCAATCCCTGGGTCAGGAAGATCACTGGAAAAGGAAATGGCCACCCATCCTAGTATGCTTGCCTGAAAAACCCCATGGACAGAGGAGCCTGGTGGGCTATACAGTCCATGGGCTTTCAAAGAGCTGGACACAATTGAGCATACATGGAATTAATTATACATAAAAATCTGTATGCAGGTCAAAAAGCAACAGTTAGAACTGGACATGGAGCAACAGACTGGTTCCAAATAGGAAAAGGAGTACGTCAAGGCTGTATATTGTCACCCTGCTTATTTAACTTATATAGAGTACATCATGAGAAACTCTGGGCTGGAGGAAGCACAAGCTGGAATCAAGATTGCCGGCAGAAATATCAATAACCTCAGATATGCAGATGAACCATCCTTTGGCAGAAAGTGAAAAAGAACAAAAGTGCCTCTTGATGAGAGAGAAACAGGAGAGTGAAAAAGTTTGCCTAAAGCTCAACATTCAGAAAACTAAGATCATGGCATCCAGTCCCATCACTTCATGGGAAATAGATGGGGAAACAGTGGAAACAGTGTCAGACTTTGTTTTTGGGGCTCCAAAATCACTGCAGATGGTGATTGCAGCCATGAAATTAAAAGATGCTTACTCCTTGGAAGGAAAGTTATGACCAACCTAAACAGCCTATTAAAAAGTAGAGACATTACTTTGCCAACAAAGGTCCGTCTAGTCAAGGCTATGGTTTTTCCAGTGGTCATCTGTAGATGTGAGAGTTGGACTGTGAAGTAAGCTGAGCACTGAAGAACTGATGCTTTTGAACTGCAGTGTTGGAGAAGACTCTTGAGAGTCCCCTGGACTGCAAGGAGATCCAACCAGTCCATCCCAAAGGAGATCAGTCCTGGGTGTTTATTGGAAGGACTGATGTTGAAGCTGAAACTCCAATACTTTGGCCACCTGATGCGAAGAGCTGACTCATTGGAAAAGACCTGATGTTGGGAAAGGTTGAGGGCAGGAGAAGGGGACGACAGAGGATGAGATGGCTGGATGGCATCACTGACCCAATGGACATGGGTTTGGGTGGACTCCGGGAGTTGGTGATGAACAGGGAGGCCTGGCGTGTTGCAGTTCATGGGGTTGCAAAGAGTCAGACATGACTGAATGACTGAACTGAACGGAAAATTTACAACACACACATAAACTTGCCAGGTTCTGCAGAGAAACATCTAGCCTTAAAGTAAGCCTCTTCCTGACTTGAGTGGTCTAAGGAGTGGGAACAGATGTCTGCAGTCAACACCCTGTCCCCTCAAGTCCCAGTGTTAAAACCAGACAGGCTCTAAAACCATAAAGGAGTTAACCAAGACAGACCGCGTATCTAAACATGAATGCATTATAACATCAGAGAGCAGTGTGGGCAGAGATAGATATCTGTTTGTTTTTTCCTGATGCTGGTGACAGTATTTGTTATGTGTGTTTTTTATTGAAGGAGCTTTTCTCATAGATAACCCAATACAAATTATTTGAAAGAAAATGTATTTTGTTATTACTTGGAATAAAAATGGCAATAATGTTGGAATGAAATGCAGATAAAAAATGAGATCATAGAATAAAGGATATGGAATTTGGCAATTTAAGCGAAGCCACTTAAACGAAGGTGATTTGTGAATAGGCTGGGAAAGATGGCTCAACTAATGGGTTTTAACCACCTACTGTGGGCTGGGAAAATTTTAAGTCATCCTTCATTTTAACTGACAATTGTTTAATGCAACTTATAAAAGAAAATATTCATTTGATGGGAAGGTCCCCAGAGAGGGCATTACGATGGGAGGAAACACAAGTGTATAAATTAATCTGGGGCTGACATACCTTCTTCCTTGCCACCTACCTGACCTGGGCATGAGGGATGCTCTCTCCCCGAACAGGCTTTGTGGTGATAAGGGCACATGTCAGTTACAGCCAATGAGATATTAATCAAAGTCTTATAAGTGTTAGGACTTTTGAGGCAGAAACACTAGCACAGATCTTCCCTTATTCTTACTGCCTTGAATGTTGATATGATAACTGGAGCTGTGGCAGCCATATCTTCACTATGAAGAGGAGACTGGCAGAGATCTTAGCTCTGACAGTGTTGAGCTACTGAACCAATGCTTAGAACTGCTTATCTCAGGCTTCTCATCTTTTAAGAAAAATAAACCCTCAGTTATTTAAGCCACAGTGAGTATGGCTTCTGTTTCTTTTAGCCAAACTTTTTATTAACTGATATATTCCTTTTACTATGTGAAGGGGACATAATGGATATTTGTCCTTCTTGACATTAATAACTACAGACATATATGTTTTGGCATTTCTTTGAACACTTAAAGGCAACTATTAATGGGAATAAAAAGCAGGACAAATCTTCAAGATTACTTGACAAAATTGTTAAAGACAATATAAGCCATGTAGCAAAGAAAACAAGGAAGCATAAATGCAGAAAGCAGGATGAAGCAAAGAAGATAAAGTATATCATATCTATTATAACAAAAAAGTAAATGGGTTAAACTTTGCATTGTGATAAAATAGCTCATATTGGTAAGCCCATATCCAAGCATGTCTACAAAAGGCACACCAGCAAAGTGACAAAGAAAAGTTAATGGTAGGAGTACTTACAAAAGTGCTTATATATTTAGAGTAAGGTATTTTATGAGGTTAACTGAGAAAATCTTATCATTGCCTCCTACATGGATGTAGGCATAGAAAGGCATCTAAGGAAATTCAACGTTCATTTTCTGACAAAAACTTCTTAGTAAAATCAAATCAGAAGGAAATTTGCTGTCATGGTAAAGAATAACTATCTTCATGTAATATCACACAGAACAGTAAAATACTTACAGCATTTCATTTATGTCTATAAAAAGGCAAAAATCCTCACCATCTTTGCACTTATCACTGTTCTATGAAAAGTAATTAAACATTCTAAAATGATCTGTTGTAAAGTTAGAGACAAAGATCATTATTTTCATACTTAAAACTCAAAAAGTCTGCCTGGAAAACAAAGAAAACCATCTAAAAAGTTACTGAGGTATTGAAGAGAGATTACTAAGTGACTTGTTAATAAATAAATCCACATAATAACTGCTGATAAAAATATAATAAAGATTCCATGTATAAGAGCCACAAAATATATCTCAGGATAATCTCGACAACAAATGTCTAAGACTTCATAAAAATATTTTAAAGCTTTCCTGAGAAACACAGAAGATGAAGAAATAGAAAGATGTATTATATTCTTGAACAAGAAAGCATGCTGTACCAAAACTATCAAGACTTCTAAAATTGAACTACACATTTAATGAAATTCCCATCGAAATCGCAACATGGGTTTTTCTGAAGCTTGATAACATGATTCTAAAGTTATCAAGAAGAATAAATGCATAAGATCAGCCTTAAAGTTAGGAGATGGGAGGAGGGGGAGATAGGGAGAGAAATAGGAAGAGATGGAGAGACGTGGAGGGAGGGAAGAAAGGAAGGAAGGAGGGAGGGTAAGAGCACAAGTGTGGATTATCTCCACAAAACATGAACACTAAATCAAAACCATCTGTTCCCATCTAGAAACAATCAAAGAGATCACTGGGATGGAAGAACAATTTAGAAACAAACCCAGGGATGTGCTGAGTTGCTTCAGTCACGTCTGATTCTGCGACCTCATGGACTGTAGCCCACCAGTCTCCTCTGTCCATGGGATTCTCCCGGCAAGAACACTGGAGTGGGTTGCCATGCCCTCCTCCAGGGGACCTTCCCCATCCAGGGATCGAACCTGCATCTCTTTTGTCTCTGGCATTGGCAGGCACATTCTTTACCACTAGTGCCACCTGGGAAGCCCAGTTAAACCCAGGGATAGTTTGTAATAAAAGTGGATAATTCAACAGATGTGATGACCAGGTGATCATTTAGGATAAAACAAAGCTGGATATCTGGTTCATGACTTACACTTAAGTAAATTCTCTGTGGATTAATGACCACAGTGTTAAAAGGGAAGTGGTAACTTGGAGATAATATTTTTATTAAATTCTTAAACAGAAGGAGATCTCCTAAATAAATTCAGAAAGACCGCCATAAAAGATGTTCAAAAGTTCTGAATAGGTAATCACAAAAGGAAATTCAAATGTTCAAATAGGAGAAACTAAATGAATTCAATATAGCATTTCTCACTTAGAAGCTTGGGAGACATTTTGAAAGCTAAGATGCTTATTCGGTGCTCAAGTAAACATGAAATAGACAATGTATAGAGCTGGGGAACAAAAATTAACAGAATGCATTATGGACAGAATTTGATGCTATCAACCTCATAGGAAAATATCCTGAGAAATAATCTCGGATGAAGACAAATAAATTAAGAATGAAGACGTCAGTGAATTGATAGTTACAATGGTAAATATAGTTACAATGATAGTTACAACAGTACATACTGGTGAAAAATCTGAAGTGCCAAGAACAAAGGCATGGTGATCTAAATTATGGCAGGTTATGTAGCCATAAAAATTGCAGCGTTTTTAATGGCATGGGAAAATATGATGGACAGACAAAGGCTATGGGACCTTTCCGATGTATGATATTGATAAGGAAGAAGAGAAAGAGGATGGTGGGGAAGAAATAGAGAATCTGGGATAAAGTGACTAAAATGTTCAATGTCTCTACTGAATGGCTGAGCTGACCAGAAAGACTCCTAGGACACCACTTGTTCAATCACCCCACAGGTGAAGGTACGGTCAGCACAGTATCTGTGTATCTGTGTATATTTTAAGCATCCATTTCATTCTTCATTCTCTCCATCCTGTATGCATGGGTCAAGTTGTGTGTAACACACACAGAGATGGAGGCAGACACTTTTTCTCCTCCCACTCCTGGGAGCACACAGGCAGCAGGATGTGACCCCAGCTTCGCCTTCTCAGCAGGTGTAGGCAGGCAGGAGCATCGCTCCCCCCTGGGCACTGGAAACTCCCCGGAATCCAGTTCTTCTCTTTTGGGGATTGAACCTCACCAGGGTCTCCAGGGCAGTGACCAGAGTGGAGCCACAGACTTATCATGTTTGGGCAGAGCCTCAAGGGAGGGATTCTTTCTTCTTCTCGAAAGTAGCAGTCCTTGTCTGCAAGGACTGCCTTGTCCTTCGGGCTTAAAGAGGGAGGCTAACTCTGCAGCCAGACAATATGTGTGTACCTGAGGCAATTTGTTCCACTGTGGCTGCTGGCTTGTCAGGTTTATCTGTGGCTCATGCCAAACTCAGTGTACTCATACCAAAAAATGTACACTGAGGATGTGGCCTCCCCACAGTTCAGGGAGGCTGAGATGAATCTTCAGAGCCACAGCGCAGCTCCAGATGGCCAGACCTCTCCAACATGGGCACTTTGTCCCTCTGCAGGGCTCTGCTAGAGCTGAAGTCCCCCAGGCTCATACTACACCCATGGTGGAGGCATGCGTTCCTGGTTCTTGAACTTGAGTTTTGATTTAAGACAAGCCAGTGATATTTGGGGGAAATATTTTTTTAAAGAAGAGTCACAAATCATGTGTGCGCCTGCCCAAAGGTACATATTATCTCACCCCGATAAGTAGACACAAGAGAGTCACTCACATGAATCTCCCCTGCCTTTTAATTCTGGAAAGCCCCATGCACTTTGCCATTTTGCAACTCCTATTAACTATTACGGTACAGGCACTGAACAGTGAGAGTCCAAAGAAGTCAAGAAACTAAAATGTGATCTCTGCTCTTAAGCAGAGATCCAAAGTCAACCTGAAAACTCAAATACATAAGCAAATACCCAGAACTCTGTGAGTGCAGTGGAAAATGTGAGGGAGGAGCTGTGGGAATTTAGAAGGTGATGCTCAACCCTGCCCCCAGGGAGGTGAGGAAATAAGCACTAGAGGCAGTCTTCTGAGCTGTCAATAAGACTTTTTAAAGGAGGCAGGCTCCTCTCCCCTGAAAGGCTCAGCATGTGCAAACTAGAGCAGTGAGAAGGAGCACAGAACTCAGCATCCACAGGACTCTGGCCACCTGGGTGCTTGTACATCGATTTCTGGCATCTCTTGACACTACCAATAAACTCCAATTTAGCGCCACCTGCACTTTTAACCAAGGATTCCTGAAGGCCAGGGAACCTGAAAGCCTGGAAATCAGGTACACAATCAGGTATGTTTTCCTAGTTCACAGCTTTCATCAGATTCTTGGGGGCCATCCCTTCTCCAGTGGTTCCTAGAGTCATGGAAGTGTGGTTAATTCTTGCTTGACTGTGTATTGTTTTGCGGAAACCCTTGAAAAAGAGAGAGCCATAGTATTTTACATGAGTAAATTCTAATAAATCTGCAAAATGATTCAATGAAGAGAATTCAATAAATGAGAAACTTTGGTCCAGAGAGAGGCCTTTCCCATATCACAGAGCTACTAAATGTTTGTAACTTATCAGCACATTACTCTGCTATGAAACAGAGGAGTATCTGTAGAATTGGAGTAGTATGTACATCTTAAACAAGAAATCCAAAGCACAAGTGATAAAAGAAAGATAGATGAGTTTAACTACGTTAAACTTCAAAATCTTTTTTTGACAAAAGATACCATAAGCCAAAGTAAAACAAGTTGCAGTCTAAAAAAACCAAGCCTTTGCAATGCATATTACTGACAAAGAAATAGTATCTAGACTACAAAGACCTCCTAAAAATTAATAAGAAAAATGCACTGAAGCCAATGGGGAAATTGGCAACTCACAGAAGGGGAGATGGGAAAAACAGATGGAAAATATCTTTAACTTCCTGAGCAATATGGGAAATGCAAATGAAAACAAGATAGAATTTCTTCACATTCAGACTGGCAAAATTTGTACTTTGATGGTACCTTGCTGGAAAATTTCAAGGAAATGGCAGTTTTATGCCATGCAGGGAGGGGAGAGGAGAGGTATTGGAACAGACCATTTGGAGGGAGAGAGGGACCCCACCAGCTGCATATTCTGAGGGAGCCATTGGGACTTGGCCTGCTTCTGTCACCATCTCCATGCACACAGTTTCTGCACACACTACCTTCCAAAAGCTGTCTTTCTCATTTTGTGTCTGTAGACATTGTTCAGTCCATGGGAGCCCCATGGAAACTCCCACATGAACATAATGAGCCATTAAACATGGCTTTGAAGAGGAATGTTTAACCACAGGGGGAAACATGCACTGTGTATTGTCAAAAGAAGAGAGTTCAAAGTACTATGTACAGTTAGATCCAAACTAAAGAAATATATCAGCAAAGAGGAAATATGCATGTGCTATACTCTAAAAAGTCACTGTTTGCTTCTAACTTATTTTATATGCAATCTTTTCCTAGTTACATGTCATTTCAAATATTTGAAACTTCAAGATGAACAATATAACTTTTGTGATTAAAAATGGTTTTAAAATACATGTTTCAAATAAATAAGCTACTGTTACATATAGTTATACAAATACATAAATAATACATATACATTAAATACATATATGTATAAATGAATTATAAATATGTATATTTTAAATACTGGGTTGGACAAAAAGTTCCTTTGGTCTTAAATTAAAAATAAAGGACATATTCTTCTTTTTTACCAAGAACTTTATTGAACAACATATTCACTATTTTGTTCCACTATCTTCTGCCATTTTTCAGGCAACTTCTTAATTCCATCTTCCCAAAACTTTTTATCATTTGGAGAAAAGAATCATTCCAAGTGTCTTTTACAGTCTTGCAGGGAATTCCCTTTTTTCCATTAAGAACATTTTGTAAAGACTGAAATAAATGGAAATCTGAAGGTTCAATGTCTGGTGAATATAGCAGATGAAACAGAACATCCCAGTCAAGTAGTAACAGTTTTTGCCTGGTCATCAAAGAAACACGTGGTCTTGGGTTATCTTGATGGAAGATTATGCATTTTCTGTTTACTAATTCTGGATGCTTTTCATCAAGTGCTGCTTTCAGTTGGTCTAATTGGGAGCAGTACCTGTTGGAATTAATCCTTTGCTCTTCCAGAAGGAGCTCATAAGAGAGGACTATCTTCCAATCCCACCATATACACAACATCACCTTCTTTGGGTGAAGACCAGACTTTGGCATGGTTGACAGTGGTTCATTTTATTTGCCCCACAAGCTCCTCCATTCCACTTATTGTTTAGTGTCCGCTTTTCATCACCTATCACAATTTATTTTAAAAATGAAATGTTTTCATTATATTTCAGTAGAGAATCACATGCAGAAATATGGTCAAGATGGTTTTTGTTGCTTACCTTATGTGGAACCCAAATACCAAAAAGATGAACATAACCAAGCTGGTGAAAATGATTTTCAATACTTGATTTGGATATTTTTAGTATGTCGGCTGTCTCACAAATGATATAATGTTGATTGTTCTCAATAGATGTCTCAATTTGATCCCTATCACCTTCAACTGGTTTACCCAACTGTGGAGCATCAGTCAGCAAGAAATTTCTAGCATAAAACCTGGCAAACCACTTTTGCCACGTTCAGTCAGCCACAGCACCTTCTCCACACAGTGCACATACCTTTTTATTTTTGCATTTCAGTTGCATTTTTACCTTTCTTGAAATAATAAAGCATAATATGCCAAAAATGTTTTTTTTCCCTTCCATCTGCAATATTACAAATGGCTATCCAAAAACTCACCCATTTTGATAAGCTTTTTTTAATGCATGCTGATATGACAGCTGTCACAATACAATCTAACAAAATTGTTTCAAATGATGTAAAAGACAACTAAGCGCTGCTAGACTCATCTTGCAGAAAAAAGAAAATGAATGAACCTCTTGGCCAACCCAAGACATAAATATACTCTTTCCCCTACTCCAGGGTCTGTGCTAAATGCTTCACCTGCATGAGCTCAAGTTCCACTCCCTGGGTGGGAAGAGCAAGGCTGGGCA
Source organism: Aepyceros melampus (assembly GCA_006408695.1). Lineage (NCBI taxonomy): Eukaryota > Metazoa > Chordata > Mammalia > Artiodactyla > Bovidae > Aepyceros > Aepyceros melampus. Next base: position 414,815 of record SJXQ01010392.1, read on the forward strand.
ATAGCAGACAATTTCCCAGAGATAGGAGCACAGCCCCCTGACTCCCACACCTCGCCCTTCACCACCACCCTGACTGCCCAGCTGAAACTCCCAAACCTGAGTCTGCTGACGATGTAGAAACAGAATCGTGTCTCCCACCTGCCCATGTTGCACCTCTGGATACGGTGTCACTATATATGCTCCAAGGATGAAGGTGTGGCATGGACACAAACATGACTCATCTCATTGGGGAAGACTCACCAGTTCCTCTGGTTTCACTGAGAGGACATCTCAAGGAAAGTACTCTCCCTAGACTATTAGCAGAAGAGGCCACACTGAGACTGTGGGGTTAACTGCACATTTACTGTGTCTGCTGCTGCTGCTGCTAAGTTGCTTCAGTCGTGTTCGACTCTGTGTGACCTCATAGACGGCAGCCCAGCAGGGTCTCCTGTCCCTGGGATTCTCCAGGCAAGAACACTGGAGTGGGTTGCCATTTCCTTCTCCAATGCAGGAAAGTGAAAAGTCAAAGTGAAGTGGCTCAGTCACGTCTGACTCTTAGCAACCCCAAGGACTGCAGCCTACGAGGCTCCTCCATCCATGGGATTTTCCAGGCAAGAGTTCTGGAGTGGTATATTCATCACCTCCCAAGACTCCAATGGTCTGAGCTCCAGTGCTGGCTAAGCCTCTGTTTCATTCTCCTGTGGCTGCTGTAACAAAGGACACTGGGCAGCTTAAAGCAATAGGACTTTGTTGTCTCACAGTTCCAGAGGCCAGATGTCTGAAATCCAGGTGTGAGAGGGCATGGTTCCTTCTTGGGGCTCCAAGGTAGACGCTTTCCTTGCTGCTACTCCAGCTTCTATGGCTCTGGGCTTCCTTGGCTTGCAGCTGCATCATACCCATCCCTGCCTCCATCTGCACATGGCCTCCTCTTTCTCTGTGTGTCTCCACCTTCTCTTCTATTATCAGGACAGGTGTCCATGGATTCAGGACCCACCTGGATAGTCCAGGATGATCTTATTTTGTGATCCTTAATGACATCTGCAAAACATTTCCCAAGTCAAGTCATTCATGGGTTTCTGGTAGATATATCTTTTGGTGAGACTGCCATTGACTCACTGCAGCCTCTTACTAGTACTTAGTGACAACAAGCAAGTTACTTAGCCCCCTTCAGCACTGATTCTTTACCTAGAAAATGAGGATAATACTTCCTGGGTTATTCTGAGAATTTGTTCAGATCATATCTATATGGTGCTTAACACAGAGCCTGGCACACAGTAAGTCTGAAATAAATGTACTAGAATCGTCATCACCATCATACTCCTCACCATGAATTCAGCAATGTTGGCATCTTCTGATCAGTAGAGACAAGCTCTGGAGTTCAGAGAGGGTGGATAATTTGTCTAAAGTCTGTTTTAAACAATTTGGAGTTAACCACCGATTTCTCTGAGTCTGCTCCTGTCCAAGGTCCTTTCCTGGGCCAAGCCATCATCATACCCACTTCCCCAGCCAGCTGCTCTCGTCCACCACCTCATGAGGCAGTGAGGAGGTGCTGGGGGTCCCAGTTTATAAAGAAGGCATGGCATCTTTGAGTGGATAAATCCCGAAGCCAGCCCAGGGCCTCCTCAGCCTTACAGTCAGGGCTCCTTCCAGCCAAGGGTGTAGTTGCAGAGCTTTGTGGATTGGCCTACCCACAGCAGGTGACACGTCGAAGGTGCCCAGGAGAACTGATGCAGACAGCACCCGGCCTCCTTCACCCCCAGAGGCTGCCCCAGAGCTCAGAGGTCACCTACCCTTTACTCTTCACTTATCTTGTTTGTTCACTGAGAGATCACAGGCCTGGGGGCAGCCTAGAGTGAGCTCTCACAGTCCATCCTCAACAGGGACCTCTCTGTCCCACACAGCCACCTATGCTCATGGCCTCAGTCTGCTGGACTGTGAGAACGTGGAGCTTCTGGGCTCCTCCACCAAACCTTGGCTGGTCCAAACAATAGCTCAGGCCTACTGACCGGGGACACCAACCAATCACACTCATTGCCCAGTCGTTTTATACACACAGGATCCCACCTCAAAACATCCCGCACAGGGATTGCAAAGAGCTGGATATGACTGGGCATTCATACACTCTGCCTGCTCACCAGTCAGCCTCATGAGCGACAGTCATGAGGACATTTGGAGATCTGGGACCACAGAGCACATTTTTATCCCCTCCTCTAGCTCCCTTTCCTCCTCTGTATTTGAGATGAAACAGAAAAATGAAAGATAATAGAACTTCTGACAACAAATGGTCAGAGTGGCCCTTAGTTTACTCTGACGGAGTAAAAAGGGGACAACGAGATGAAAGTGAAATGATCAAGTGGACTGGGGACCTGTGCTTGGTCTCTGTTTGCTTCCAGCTCAGCCTCCAGCTCTCTCTGCCCCTTCCCCTCATCTCGGTCAGGTCAGTGACCATCCCCCAGAGATCAGGCACTGCAGAGCCTCAGAGGCAGAGATGAGAAGCTATGCCTCCATGTGAGCAGGCACCTGGGAAGGCAGGACAGGCACAGCACATCTGGGCATTGCCAGCACCTGCATGACCAATGATGAAGAATCATAACACACCACAGTCCACAGGGTCACAAAGAGTTGGACGTGACCGAACGATGGAACAACACTTGTTGGTTACTCACTATGTTAGCAAGGTGCTAACAGTCTCATGTACGATATTTGAAATAACCTCATGAGGTGGTTACTCTTCCTTTCATCCACATTTGTAGATCAGAAAATATAAGTTCATAGAAATCATGAGGTGTATCAAAATGCCCCATCTATCACTGGTAGAACTGGTGTTAGAATCTAAAGGTGCCCAGCATGCTGACCAGTGCTTTGAGTCATTGCTGCTGCTGGATCAGAATCACAAGGTCCAGGGGACACCCCATCCAACACTTACTAGATGCAAGTTTCCAATGATCTCTCTCTCAGCCTGGTTTCCACTCAGTAAGGCTGGAATTCAATACAGAACTGTTTTCAGGGTCATATACAGTTTTTGTAAATACTGTCACAGTGTTAAAATTTGCATTGTTATTAAAGATGATAAATCACCAGTACCAACAGCCTTAGGATAGTTTTCTGTAGAAACAGACTTCACGACAGGAATGGACATTTCCTGCCAAGAGCCTCATACTGGAGAGTCCCAAAGAGTGTGAAGAGTTCCCTTTGTAAGCAGACTTCCTTTCCCCAATGCTTGAAGGATATAGGCAGTTTGGGTCTGAGGCCTCTCTGACCCCAGAAGCATCTCCCTGTTCCTCTGCATTATACTCTCTGGTGTGGAGGGCAAAGGGCCACTGGAAATAACTGGGATGTGAGAGCTGGGGTGTGTGGTTATGACACTCTCTGAACTTTCTCCTCTATGCTAGTCACCAAGGCACCTCAACCACAGCAAGCTCATCAACCAGGGGCAATTCTGCCCTCTCCCTCCAGGGAGGGACATTTGGTGATGTCTGCAGATACTTCTCATTGTCACAACTGGGGCTGCTGCTGGCGTGTAGTATGGAGATGCTGCTCCCAGACACGCAACAAAGCATCTAAGGGCTTTCCCATAGCTCAGCTGGTAAAGAATCCACCTGCAATACAGGAGACCCCAGTTTAATTCCTGGGTCGGGATGATCCACTGGAGAAGGGAACGGCTACCCACTCCAGTGTTCTTGGGCTTCCCTGGTGGCTCAGATGGTAAAGAATCTGCCTACAACATGGGAGACCTGGGTTTGATCCCCGGGTTTGGAAGATCCTCTGGAGAAGGGAACGGCTATCACTCCAGTATTCTGGCCTGGAGAATCCCATGGACTGTATAATCTGTGGGGTCGCAAAGAGTTGGACACAACTGAGCGTCTTCACTTTCTCTTTCACTGTTGCTTTACTGATGGGAAATGGACAGGATTTGAATGCCCATGGCTGATGGGTAGCAAATACCACAAGGGAGCCCTGATCTCCCTGAGGCACTGGCTTGTTGCTGGCCCTGGAGCCCCAACCAAATTTTCAGATTCAAGATGTCCAAATGTTGAGCTTCAAAATATCCCATCCCACCCCATTTCCTGGGACATATCACATGACCTAGAAAAATCCCACCTGGTGTGAGAAATCAGACATTTTCAGGAGCCAAAAAAAAAAAAAGGCCCTGTTTTCGCTGTTACTGCTTTAGTGTTTATAGAGAACTTGGGAGGAAAATATTATCAGTCACAAAACATCACAAGAAACTCACAGTGTTAATGCACTGCGCCAGGCTGATGCTGGTTGAATAAAATGCTCAAGAAGTGGAACATTTCACGGGAGGTGTAGGCAGGTCCTGAGTCATTTTTCTTCATCATCTGGTCATGTTTCCCTGGGCAGGAAGGGAGGGGGACATCTCTCTTTGAAGCTATTCATCTTCTTTCACCTAGAAGATCATGTTTTGTAGCTGTGAAGCCTAAACATACCATTTCATAATTTCAGCAAGAAGCTTCCTGGAAATAGTAGTCATGGTATTGATTAATCTGTACATTCAAATAGAACAGAGCCTCCAATATGGAATACTGTTATCCAAGCAGTCACTGCAGATGGATTCATATACCAGCCAGACATGTCTTGGGTGATAATGAAGTCCCAACATGTTGTTTTCTGGGCCCATATCTCTGTCTTCTGGCTTGAAAGGTTGGCACATAAAGGCATGCAGAATTCTATCACTATTAAAAGTCATCAAACCCAACTCAGACCCTCACCTCTGGCATGCAGTATGCTTGGCACTGGAGGTTGGCAGGAAGACAGTGGAAGATGAGGAAGAATTAGGTAGCTTGCTAGGCTTCCTGCCCTCGATATCCTGAGAGACCTCGAAGGAGAAAGAAGGCAGCAAGCATGGAAGGTTATGCAAGAACACAAAAAGAAACGCCACACAGACTCAGTGCACATGCATTTCCAAAAAGATCTGGCTTCTCTACAGGTGATCTTTGTTCTCTGTGGACACTCTGCATCCATCACACACCTCTCCCATCCTTTGTAACCATAACTCCATTTCTTCTGGGGGACTTGCCCCTCTCCTGATGGACTTGTCTTTGTAAAGCAAAGTTCCCATCAGTCTCCAGCTGACAGGGAGACATGCGACTCAAGTTAGACCAGAAAAGCCGCTTCCTGGACACTGGAAATGGCACGGTGAGTCTAAGGAACAGCTGTCCTTTCGGTGACTATTCACTGAGCACCCACTCTGTGTCTGACACTGTGCTGGGTGCTGAGGGTGCACAGGGAAGGAGACCAACAGACCCCTGGCCTCAGGAACCCAAGACTGCCGCACGGTGCTGGGGTTGGGGAGGTGACATAGAAACAAGCAAAACGCATGCCATTGCCGCCAGGTGGTGATAAGCATAGTGAAAGAGGAGAGGAGAAAGGGGAGAGGGAGGCAGAGAAAAGGGGGAGGAGGAGAAGGTAAGAAGGGAACAGGAGTTGACAGATCCCTTCAAGGACAACCTCCTGCAGGGGCGTGGCATGTTCCACTCTTCATTCCTCTGTTCACTTTCTGTTGAGGCTTATGGGTGGTTCCAACCCCCTAGGTCAGGGGCAGCAAATATTGTCAGTAAAGGGACAGATGGTAAATATTTTCAGCTCTGGGTGGCCTGTAGCCTCTGTCAGAACTCTGCCCTTGTGAACACAGCTGTGGGCAAAGCATCAGTGAATGGGTATGGCTCTATTCCAATAATAGTTTATTTACAAAACAGATGGCACATAGGATCTGGCCTGCAGACCAGAGTCTGCCGACCTCAGCTCTTGATCTCAAGATCTGTGCTTATTCCTACCTTCTCAGAGTCAGTCCTCTAATTGCAGCTTCTATTAACCTAGGGCAGTCCCTGATTTCTTCAAATAAACCAACCTAACATGGCACGTCAGCTTTCCCTTGCTTGCAAACAAGTGAACCTCATGGGTCTAGAAGGTGCTTCTCAGATGAGAAAGGGCAGGTGTTACATCTGTGTTATTAACAAATAGCAAAAGGCACAAAGGGCACACGGTGTCATCAAGTCCTATCACCACATTTTATAGGTTGTTACACTGGGGATCAGAGAGGGAGAGATGGCTGCCAAAGAATACTTACCAAACCCCAAACAAGGGCCAAATTCAAGCCTATTGCTTCCCTAGTTCAGTACCCTTATCGTGGGTCCATTTCAAGTGGAAATAACAGAAAACCCAATTTCAATAAAAGGGGGTTAATTTTACCTACACTACAAGAAGCTTGAGTGGGTAGTTGCTGACATTATTTCAGGGGTCTAATGGTGTCGGGGCTGCAGTCTCCACAATTTCCCCTGGCCTTCCTTCATGAGTACAAAATGGCTGCCACAGCTCCAGACATCACACAGATGTTAAGGCAAGAGGGAGAAGGAAAGAGTAGTATCTACATAAATCTTTTCTTCCCCAAAGCCAAAGTTTTCCAGCAACCACTCAGAGTCTGTGTGCTTTTATATGGCCACTCTTAAATGTCTAGGACACTGAGAGAGTGGATATTTCAATTTTCAACTGCTGAAGTGAAGACAGAAAAGGGCAAAGGGGGTTAGGAATTGATGTTAGATTTGTCGACTCAAAGCATTAGCCTCAATTTCCTTTCCACAAATCGTCAGTTCAACAAATACAAAATTATGGACTGCTCCCTGCAAGGGTGGTGCTGATTCAGACATACCAGAAGGGGTTCCAAAATCTAGTGCATTGGATAGTTCAGTCAGGGAACTTTGTAAAATACATATTTCCAGATTTCACTCAAAAGCTATTGTCGTTCATTCACCAAGGCATGTCTGACTCTTCACGATCCTGTGGACTGCAGCACGCCAGGCTTCCCTGTCCCTCACCATCTCACTCAAAAGTGAGAGGATCAAAATTCTAGAAATAAGGCCCAAGAATCTGAATTTAGGTGAAATATTTAATCATAAATTTACAGCTGGCCCTCTGATCCCAGTCTACAGCCTTCTATTTCCTCTCTAGGGACCCTTTTGTAACAGTCACATGTGGACCCTTCCAGAAATCATCTGAGCATAATCAGCATGTGTCTGTATATCTCTCTGGTATTTTCATAACCAGAAGCCACTGAAACATTGCATAACAGATTTGTCACCTAACTTTGAGGTCTAGACACACCTCAAAACAGTGTCAAGCACAGCTGTCTGGATGCCCACCAGGCACTGTGTGACACACTGACTCAGGTCCACCCACATGACCCTCTCAATAACCCCAGAAGGCAGAGTGTTGATCCAACACCCTTGCTGACTTTGCTGGTAGCTCATACAGTAAAGAATTCACCTGTAATGCAGGAGACCCGGGTTCTATCCCTGGGTCAGGAAGACCACCTGCAGAAGGAAATGGCTACTCACTTCAGTGTTCTTGCCTGGGAAATCCTTTGGACTGAGGAGCCTGGGCTACATTCCATGGGGTCACAAAAAGTCGATGCAACTAAACACGTCCACTTTTCTTTCCTTGAACAGACGTGGACACTGAGTCTTGCAAAAGTACAGGAGACCCCATCACGGAGTCCACATTTGGGTCAGTGCTTGGAAACCAGCTGTGAACTGAAGCAAAGTTAATTTCGAAATCCACCTGAAAGTTAATTTCTTTTCCGTACCAAATTCCTACTATCTTTTCCTTTTAATTTCTTTCCCCTTCCTCTATCATGAAAGTTGAGTCAGGTAAAGGACTTCATTTATATACTTAAATAAGAACTCCATTTAATCGTGCTACCCTGTGCTGATTTTAAAGGCAGATATGAAGGATGTAGATTTCCAAAACTCAACACTCATTTTGAATATTGATTATATGCCAGGCACTGGAATACACAATTTCTAAAACCTTCTCTGCTCTCAGGGATTCACAGTGAACTATAGGGAGAGGTGGCGGACATGCACGCAGATGGTTATAACACAGTGCAGGCGTGGGGGATGGGGGTGAGGCAAGAGGTAGACACTGCCGCAGCAGGAGTGGGGACAAGACCCCTGGTAGGGCCGGTGAAGGCCTCACAGGAAGGCTTCTGCAGAGCTGAAGGATGATTAAGAGCTCACAAGGTGATCTGAGAGGGATACTGACATCCCATGAAATGAGAAGCACATGTGCAGAACTCAGACTCACACAAACATGGAGCACATTCAAGTGACCACAAGGAGCCAGAGATCTAGGTAGACTCACCCCTGCTTGCCATGTCCAGGCCCCTGGCAGGCATTACTAATCAATCACACTCTGAGCCTCAGGGAACTCTGACTCAGGAGGGAACTCCTCCAGATGGGGCTCCAAGCAGCCTTCACCACGAAAGCTGGAACCAGAGAAGGAAGAAAGTCAGGGCCACACTGTGGAGTTAGTGCAGGAGGAAGTCACTGCTCAAGCTTCCATCAGAGCTTTAGAGACTATCTAGAGCTAACGGAGAGAATAATTTAAAGTAAGGGGGGAAGTACGGGAGATGGGGGACGAGGAGGACAAGAGAGAGGACTCATATGAGCCAGGCCATCCTGATGAGAGCTGGCAGGTACAGGACACTGCAGAGAGGGGAGCTGAGGCCAGGACACACTTCCCAGGTAGAAAGGGGAGGAAAGAGTGACTGAAAAGGGGGAGGAGTCAGACAAGAAGGCCCTTAACTGGGACACTGAACTGGGAAGGAGCCGGTTAGAACCCATGTCTTCCAGTCTCCATCCCAGCCTTAGAGGCAGAGAAAGGCCAAAGCTGGGAGTGTGGCCTCTAGCTTCCAGCAGACCCACCAACCCCCAGCCGCTCAACCTTGAGCAGAACCAGTGGTGCAGGGGAACACAGGCTCTGGGCTGGGGTGGGGCGTGTGTTCCAACCTTGGTCTGACTGTGAGGCCTCATCAAGGCTGTCCAACTCCCCAAGCTCTGATTGCAGACAGGGCTGTTGGTGTGGGGAGTAAATGAGAAACTCTGTGAAGCACCAAGGGTGTGTCCCAAGATTCATGGGCCACAAACAAGGAGGGATGTCTCCATCATATTCCTACTGGTTCACGCCTCTGGCTTTATCACCAGGGTGCCTCCAATACACTGCTACCTGGGTTCACCCCTACCCCATTCCTTCCTTCTTTGCTGAACTCCTGCCTCCAGAATCTGGGGTTTGCTTCTGCCTAAGATTCAACACTCACAGAGTCCTTTGCTTGGAACTTTGGCTCCCAGGACACCACTTTGCTCTAGACTTTCTACTATTCAGGGGCATGATCTCAAGCCCTCCGTTCCCTGATATGGGTCCAGGGTCCTCCGGGGGAGGCCAGCTCCCTCTACCCAGGCCCAGGTCACTGCAGTTCACATAAAAAGCACACTACTCCAAGATCAAGTCTGTAAGTTTCCACCTTTGCTATTTATTACCCTGCACTAAAAACACATCTGGAACATAGACCCATCCAAGACATGTGTGCAGGGGCCTCTTCTTAGCCACCATCAACTCTGCAAACACCAGCTCACCCCACCTTCACATCTGTCAGATTTTCTTTTGTTTAAGACAGCAGGAATATCAAGCACCACATTTTCTTGGTACCCAGCATGGTACCCTTGCTTTCTCATGTATTAAGGCTCTGGTAACAACAAAAAAGCCTCTTTTTCAGTGGAATGAGAAATTTTCACAAATAAACACGGTAACTTTTAACACAGCCTCTTGGCTGACACATAGAGAGCCCTGTTTCTGGTTCTCATGGACAAGAGAAGCCTCAGAGACAGGAAAAAGCCAGGATCGCCCATTTAGAGACATCCAGGAAAATAGCAGCCTGCTTGGGAGTGCATTCTCTGGTTGGGTTTATTACTCCTAAATTATTCAGAGCCTTGACTGGGATTCATCAAGGTCGCCGCATCCCTGAACCTTTTGTGCCGAGAGGACCCAGCGGTGCATTTCATTTCTAAAAGGATGCATGAAATAATTCTCTAACAGCAAAGCAGCCTCTGCTGATCCCCAGCGTCGTCTTGGGCTTCCCCAGTGGCTCAGATGGTAAAGAATCCGCCTTCAGTGCAGGATACTCTGGGGTTTAGATTCCTGGGTCAGGAAGATCCCCCGGAGAAGAGAACAGCAACTCACTCCAGTATTCTTGCCTAGAGAATTCCATGGACAGAGGAGTCTGTGGACTATAGTCTATGAGGTCACAAAGAGTCAGACACCACTGAGTGATTAACACTTTCACTTCTAGCTCCTTCTGCTCTCACTCATCCTCAGCATCCTCAGCAGATGAGTGAGGCTCATCAGAGCTCTGAATCCTGAAACAATACAATGCCTGGGGGCTGTTTCAAGCTGAACTAGGGCTATCCAAGGCACAAATGGGCCACTGTGCATTACACTGATTATCTTTCCTCTGTTTGTTGCTGACATTCACATTCCCTCTTAAGCGTGTTCTGAGCTATGCTCAGGCTAGGAAGCCTGATTGTCCGAAGTGCCCACCCACTTCACTCCCTGATTGCTGCCTGGGTGGAGAGGCACTCTGATTTATGATCAACCAGGGTCTATCTCCCAGGACCTGGAGGAGACACATCCAGAAGCCCGAAGTATGTTCTCTTCCTCACAAGACCCTGCATCACTTCCCAATACACCAGATTTTCTGAGATTTAGTGTCAGGGTGCCTGGGACTACAGAGGTAAATGCCACCTGGAACACTTAATTCTGCAAGATTATCATATAGCTCTCCATTTGTTCCCTTGGGATCAAGAGGACTTTTTTTTCTTCTTTTTTTCTTTCTTTCAAGAGGAAGAGAATTTTAAAAAATATTAAGCTGAAACCTAAATTATTTCTTCTCTCCTGACACACTAAGTGGATGCACATCGTTGGAAATTCTCAAAGACTTATTTTCAAAGGGTGAAACTCTAAAGATTTCAAAAAAGATGGTCAAATATAATCTTTTCTTTTTTCCTTCTGAAGAACAGTGGATCACAAAGTTATCTGAGTTTTACAGCCAGGAAAGTAAGGAAACGAAGGTCTGGCTGTCTGGGCACAAACATTAAAAACCCTGCAGTCCTCCTGTGTGCGCAGCTTAATTTCTTTTTGTTTTGTAATTACGGTGCTTTCCCAGGGGCAAGGGAGATGCAGAGCGAGGCAAGGGCGCCATCTGTAGGAGAAATTTCACAGCCCAGGTCCGTACAACCCCAGACACTTGGGGTTCAGAGGCTCCCGGGCCAATGCCCTTCACCATACCCCTGGAAAAGCCAAGACAGGACCCCCTCATCGAAAGAATAATCAGTGGCAATGATGTTCCAGGGAGACTTAGCGAGATCTATCAGATTTTTAATTGCCCATTCCCTTTGATCTAGCAATTACTCCAATTCTAGGGTTTATCTTGTATAAATATCAGCTCATATGCAGAGATAAAAGTCCAATATTCACTGCAGTATTCATTTCATAGTGAAATATAAAAGCAATCTAAACACTTATTAATAGGGGCTGGTTAAATAATTAGGGGCCTCCCTAATTAATAGGGACTGATTAAATGGGCACAGACCTGACAAAGAACAAGGGAACTACACAAGAGTGGTTTTCCACTCTTGAAAAAGTCAAGCTGCAAAAAGCAATTTGCCAACATTCTGCAGAATGTGGCCTTTTTGCAAAGATACATGTTCACAGAAAGTGTAACACTTAAAACTGAGCTGTCAGCATATACATATGAAGGATCTGGAAGAACATCTTCCTAACAGTGATGCTCATGGGAGGTGTGGACAGGGAGGGGATTCTGCTCTCCACAGTTCTGTATTAACTGAGTTTCACTGCAAACACAGCTAGGTACTAACAGCAAACTTGGTACTAAGGCAAACAGGTACTAATGTTGGTTTTATCGTACATGTTGATGGAGGACATACTCAAGTCAAAGGCAAACTTCCTGAGTCCTTGCATATCTGGAGACTCTTCAACTCAGCCTCAGCCCTGAATACTGGTGTGGCTGAGAGTGAGTGGGATTCCGGCTGCAAATCCGCCTTAATTAGGGGGCCTGGGGAGATGTGGCTGTGTCATCTCCTGGCATCTGATGTCAGCAATAAGAAGGTGAATTCCCATCCGAATTTTGTTTCTTAGAAGAAATACCATTCTTTGCAGAAGCTCTCAGGATTGGGCATACCCTTGGTTTTCTAAAGTGTCAGCGGGTGGGCCTTCGTCCTCCAGTTCCCTATGCAGTGGGGCCTTTCACTATGATGACATGTCTTTCTGTAGCTCTGGCATGTTTCCATAATTTCTTTTTGTTTGTTTCTTTTCTTTTTACATTTCTTTCTCGCTAATCCTCTTTTTCTCTTTTTCCAGGATCTTTAACTAGATGTCAATCTTAGGTTCATCCTCCACACCTCTTCACTTTTCTCATTATTGTGCCTGTCTTTGCAAAGAACCCCTTGACCTTGACCGGCAGCCACAGCTGCTCTGCTCCTCAGCCCAGGGACAGCGTTTCCTATTTCAGGAGCAGCGCTCTGCCTGGGGAGGTCGCACTGCAGACTCTGAGTCTCTCTGAACCTCTCTGAGTGCCCTGAGATTCCTTCTCTCCCCTCTGCTGTTACCCATTTCTTGACCTTTTGGCCCTCTGGCTTGCTGCATTTGGAGTAAAGTGTGCCTGGGCTGCCTCTCCTCGCATGTTTGTTGATGCAGGGGTATTTGTGTACCTTTCTGGGACGCCTCCTCCCCCAGTATCTGAGCTCCTGTGGTGAGTATGGGGTGGTGGGAGGGCCTGCTGGAACAGGTGGCACATCCTGCTTCCTGGGTGCAGGGTGGCACATCCCTCCCAAGACCTCTAATTCCTAAGAGCACTCACCAGCTCCCCTTGCCTCAGGAAATGCCAGTCTACCTAACACAGTAGGAAGAGGGGAAGGGCCTCCTCACCAATTAATTAATAAGACCCCCAATTAGTCCCCATGAACCTTCCCTCCCCACACTCCTGCATCTCAGAGCTTTAACTCAGAACTCAGGATCTTCTGCTTATTTTTACCTTCTCAGTTCCTTCCTCTGTGTTGGCTCTAGTTTTTGCTTCCCGTAAGGCTGATTCTCGGAGAAAGGCAATGGCAGCCCACTCAATACTCTTGGAAAATGGCAGCCCACTCCAATACTCTTGCCTGGAAAATCTCATGGATGGAGGAGCCTGGTAGGCTGCAGTCCATGGGGTCGCCAAGAGTCAGGCACGGCTGAGCAACCTCACTTTCACTTTCATGCATTGGAAAAGGAAATGGCAACCCACTCCAGTGTTCTTGCCTGGAGAATCCCAGGGACAGAGGAGCCTGGTGGGCTGCTGTCTATGGGGTCACACAGGGTCGAACACGAATGAAGTGACTTAGCAGCAGCAGCAGCAAGGCTGATTCTATTTGCTTTCTATATTTCAAGATGTTCTGACCCTCTGCTGTCACTTAATTCTGTTTGTATTTCTTTTATTATCTTTTTGGCCTTTCTGTAACATATGGGATGAGAATTGACATGTAAGGAAAATAAGGATGTCAAGCTAAGGAAGGTGAGAAAACACACAGTCTTCATCACTAACTGCAAAGTGTGGTGTCCCTGGTCAGCTTCCCAAGAGGGGTTAAAGAACATGTATGACTTGTTCCATGGAACCACTCAGCTTAACTTTGCTTCTTAGCATTATTGAATTTCGGAAATAAGTCACTCTCAGTAAATACAAATGATAAATATCAAGTCATAAAACCCTTTTTTTATATAAAATTTGGCAATAACTGCACCTGTCAAAAGAAACATACTCCAAGTGAACCAGTTAATCTTTTCCTTTTCTTCTTTTTCATTTCATCAGCAATAAATGATAAGAAAGAATATCTGGATCTTAAGTTTATGAAACCTTGCTGAACAAAGTAGTTCTGTTTCTCCTCTGTGATTTTTTTTTTTTTATTCTCTGCCCTCACCTTCTTACTTGCATGCTTTCTGTCTTGCACATTAGAATTTAAGTTCCTTGAGCACAAAGACTTGCATTTTGCTCTTGGCTATCGATCGGCCCTTAGTCTAAAATCCTACTGGCCATTAACAGTGAACAACCTTTATTTAATGGAACAAAAAAGGGAGTCTCCCTCATACCTGATAAGCAAATTCCATTTCCAGATGCTTCATGGGAGTAAAAGTACAGCGAAAGCATTTCTCAAAAGTTCAACATAAAATTACCGTATGATCTGGCCGTTTTACTGCTACATAAACACCTCACAGAACTGAAAGCCAGGCTGATAGATACTTGTACACCGATATTCATGGCTGCCTTGTTCACAACAGCCAAAGGCAGAAACAACCCAAATATCCATTAATAAATTCATAGATACACAAAATGTGGTACACGTATACACTGGAATATCCCTAAGCCCTGAAAAAAGATGGGGTTCTAACACATGCAACAACATGCATGGACTTTGAAGACATGCTCAGCGGAATGAATGACTCAAACTGTGACCCTCAGAAAGGACAAACATTGTTTGCTTCCTCTTATATGAGGTTCCTGGAGTATTACACAAAATGTGGTACACGTATACACTGGAATATCCCTCAGCCCTGAAAAAAGATGGGGTTCTAACACATGCTACAACATGGATGGACTTTGAAGACATGCTCAGCGGAATGAATGACTCACACTGTGACCCTCAAAAAGGACAAACATTGTTTGCTTCCTCTTATATGAGGTTCCTGGAGTAATCAAGATAACAGAGATGGAAATTAGAATAGTCATTGCCAAGGGTTAAGCTAAGTGGAGGGAACAGAAGCTACTGTTTAGAGGTCCAGGATTCCTGCTTGGGATAGTGAAAAAGTCTAGAAACAGTGGCTATAATTGTACACTACTGGGAACATACTCAAGGCAGTATGTGCACGTGAGTGCTAAGTTGCTTCAGTTGTGTCTAACTCTCTGTGGCCATATGGACTGTAGCCTGCCAGGCTCTTCTGTCTATGGGATTCTCCAAGCAAGAACACTAGAATGGGTTGCCATGCCCTTCTCTTTCGATCTTCCTGACCCAGGGCTTGAACCCACATCTCCTGTGGCTCCCGCATTCCAGGCTGAGCCACCACGGAAGCAAACTTAATGTAGTATACATTTATAAATATGTACATGTATATATATATATATATATATATCAGTATTTCTATTTGTCTAATTTTATGAAATTAGATGAATTTATCCTGAGATTCATATTAGATGAATCAGCACTGGTAGGAGTCTTTTACCATCTGTTTAACTTAAAATCTTAACAAAATTTCTGATTTAACATTCTTTCTTGGTTTTATAAAAATGAGTTCTGATAATTATGTACATAAGCCAATGATGTCTGATTTATTATGCAAGCAAGAGAAAATACATCAGATGCTAAATTATTATTTTTTCCAATGTCATTTGTGAATATTACTCAAAGTTTTTACCCATATATTACTTCTGTTCCCTCAAAGATGAAAAACAAAATCACTTCTACAAATGTTTGTCAAAATTGGGAGCACTTTAACAAATAGCTCTCAACTATAGCACCTTCTAACTTGTCATTAAATATTCTCCTTTGAATATAATTTAAAACTTTTTAGTTACATCAGGAAATTTTCTAATATATTTCCATAAATTACAATAAATAATGTCCTTTTAAATTTCTGAGGGGTTTTCAACTAATGTGTGATATGAGGAATTCAAGTTCATCTCACTGGGGGTCTCCAGTTCTTTCCACCAGCCACACTCATTAGGGACAGAAGCCAGTGCCACCAGAGGTATTTCAAAGGATTCCAAAGCTGTGTGTTTTTATGGTCATCGTGGGTGGAAAGGAGGTGGGAGAGGGAGGTTTGAAAGCCTGATTTAATGCTGCTGTGGGTCCAGGTCACCTTCGAAAAACCTCCTCGGAGCAATTACAAAACGATTTGCAGCAACAGGCACACAATAAATACTATTTGACTGAAGACCCCAGGGTTCCCCAAAAGCCTGTTACCATCACTGATAGTAGATGAGAGATTTTAGGTGCTACAAGGACAAACACTTGTTTAATTATCATACAGATTAAAAAAATAATGATGGCAAAGTTTTCGATCATGGTTGAATCACATAGTCTACTGTTGGTAACAACAGAAAAAATATTATTTTTTTAATAAATATACTTAAGATGGTTCTAGCTACAGAGATAAATAAATAAATAATAGGTTTTATTTATTTATAACTATTAGGTATAGGATTTGGAAAAACTCCACAGGTGGCCCACAAGTTTCTGGATGGGGCAACCCTAAATTAAGTTAACGTTAAGGGTCCTTGTTTGCCATCAGAAGCTGGAGGCTGGGAGGAAGGAGAAGTGGGGCTGTCGGACTGGTGCTGACATCTGTGGGGCACCAGGAGTCTGGTTCTGGTGTGTAGAAAGCAGTAGAGGCTGGAGTCAGCGGTGGTGCCCAGGGGTGCGGGACAAAGCCAAGTGCAGACAGCAGGCTGGGAGCCCAGACAGTAGCTTAATGCCGATGGGATAGGGAGGCCAGTTCTCACAGGGCGCTCTGAATGAAATGGCCTCAGATTGCCTCCTCACCCTGTCTCTTCCCACCTGCTGCTGACCCGGCACCCATGCCAGCTGATATTCCTCAGCCCTTCATGGACCTCCCTCTGTCATCCCAGCTCTTCCTCGAATTCCTTCAGCACCTGCAGCTGGGTACCATGAGTTCATCACTGCTCTATGTCTGCTGTACCCAGTCTCTCTTTCCAACACAGCTCCAGGCTTCCTGCCTTGGACCAGCCTTCTACGTGCTCCAAGTTACTCGAGCCACCAAGCAAAGCTGTAGACCTCCAGTACACCATCCTGAATGAACCTCTGAAGTTGATACAGTTCAAAGCTAGAGCTCATAAACCTTGCTGGAAAAGAGGGCAATGTCAAGCTACTATGAGAATTATCGGACAAGGCAGCTGTCCTAGGAGATTCTCCCTGAATCTGGGGTGAACATCTGAGCCGCAGCTCTGCCCAGCTATCAGCCTCAGCTAGGTCACTGGTCCTGGCTATGCTTCACTTCCCAGTCTGTGAAATGGGCTAACAATGGGATCTGGCTGCTGTCAGGTGTCGTGAGGATGAGGAGAGGTCATCGCGGGAGCGCTTAGCACCGCACTGGCTGAGCACGTGCTCAGGAAGTGTTCAACACAGGAAAAGCAAAGGGGCATCAAACACGAAAGTCTCCCCACAACCCCAGGGAAATAGGAGAAGGACATCAGACAAATTTCAACCCAGGACATTCTGCAAAAGCTCTCTTCAACTGCCAAGATAATCAAAAGCAAGGAAAGCTTGGAAGACTGTCACAGCCCAGACGAACCAAAGGAAACATGAGGATTAAAAGCCTTGAGTCCTGGGGATTCCTTGGTAGTCCAGTGGTTAGGACTCTGTGGTAGTCCAGTGGTTAGGTTAGCTTTCCCTGCTGAGGTCCTGAGTTTGATCCCTGGTTGGGAAATTAAAATCTCACAAGCCACACAGCAAAACCAATAATAATAATAATAAATTTAAAGAAAAAAATGAGTCCTGGATAGGGCTCTGGAACAGGAAAAGGACGACTCTTTCCAACCCCATGAACTGTAGCCTTCAAGTCTCCTCTGTCCATGGGATTTTCCAGGAAAGAATACTGGAACAGATTGCCACTTCCTCCTCCAGGGGATCTTGCCAACTCAGGTATCCAAGCTTTCTCTTTTGTGCCTCCTGCGTTGGCAGGCAGATTCTTTACCACTAGCACCTCTTGAGTGTCTGAGCACACAGTGAAGTCTGAATAAAGTATCAGTTCAGTTCAGTTCATTTGCTCAGTCGTGTCCAACTCTTTGTGACCCCATGGACTGAAGCATGCCAGGCCTCCCTGTCCATCACCAACTCCCAAAGTTTACTCAAACTCATGTCCGTTGAGTCAGTGATGCCATCCAAGCATCTCATCCCTGTCGCCCCCTTCTTCTCCTGCCCTCAATCTTTCCCAGCATCAGGGTCTTTTCAAATGAGTCAGCTCTTTGCATCAGGTGGCCAAAGTGTTAGAGTTTTAGCTTCAGCATCAGTCCTTCCAATGAACATTTAGGACTGATTTCCTTTAGGATAGACTGGTTGGATCTCCTTGCAGTCCAAGGGATTCTCAAGAGTCTTCTCCAACACCACAGTTCAAAAGCATCAATTCTTCAGTGCTCAGCTTTCTTTATAGTCCAACTCTCACATCCATACATGACTACTGGAAAAACCATAGCCTTGACTGATGGATCTTTGTTGGCAAAGTAATGTCTCTGCTTTTTAATATGGTGTCTAGGTTGTCTAAAGTATGGACTTCAGTAAATGATAATTATACATATTGACTCATTAGCAAATATATCATACTGATGTAGCTTGTTACCGACAAGAGAAACTGGGTTTGAGGTGTATGAGAGCTCTTCATAGCACCTTAGTGGTTTTCCTGTAAATAGATACTATTCTAAAATTTAAAGTTTATCAAGAAAGAAAAGAAACCAAACCCCTCTCTCCCAATGACCCGCAGCTGGCATAAAACAAAGCTCTAGTTCAGACCCACTTATCAGTTATCAGGGAGCCCATTCCATCCAGGCTGGGCCACACCTGCTGTTATTAAGACAATTACAGGGCTGGAGGAGGAAAAGCTGGGACTACAGTCATTCCATCTGAGATTCAGGGCTGCAAAGGCATGTAAGTGGAAGATCGTGATGGAGAAAGGACCTGGGAGGAGAGCTCAACCTGCTGCTTGGGTTTAGGGGACGCAGAGCCTACTTGTCTACAGAGCTCTTGAGATCAACCCCTTGTGAGTCCAGAGTAAGTCAGGCCCCTGCAGCAGCCAGGCCCCAGCTTTAGAGAGGCTCGAGGGCAGGCAGGCTTGTCATGATGGCAGTTACCTGCCCGGATCAACTGTATGCCTTGGCAGGAGGCTTCCGTACAGGGTCCCATCCCCTCATCCCCTCCTCCTCAGGATTCCACAGGCACTGCAGTGAGCCCTGTCTGTATGGGGCCCCCTCTCCCCAGCAGAGTCACAGGCTCTCAGGGGCTGGGAGCTGCATCAACCTGGGATTCCAATGTTGGGGTGTGGCAGATCTCATAGGGACTTCACCTAATTTCACCCAGACTTTGTGGCATCTTATCTCTCAGAGGCGCTCTGGTGTCAGAGAGTCTACTTGTCAAGCCAGTGGGATAGAAGGCAGTCAGCATCCGTGCCTCTTTCCAGCAGTCTGCCGCCTTGCCATATAGAACACAGCTGTTTTCCCAAGTCGTTTTTTTGTTGTTTTTTGTTTTTTACTTACAAAGATTTATTAAGCACCAACCTCAGGGACATTCCAGTTGGATAGGCAGTCGGAAGAACTTTATCTTGGCCCTTGCTTCTCCTGAAGCTTAAGCACCATTCATCTTGCGTTCTCAGCCTGAACATAGAGGGTAGCCCTGTCCCCTCCAAGCACGCACTCTCCTTCTTCTGGACCACCTCCTCATCTTGTCTGAAGATCCTACCTCCTCCACTCTCAGACCGTGTCTTTGGAGGGAGCTGACCCACACTCCAGTTCCAGGAACAGATCCCACGTTCCACATCCAATCATGGTAATTAGCTCAGAGATGGACACACAACCAGTCCAGTGAAATGGTGCTCTAGGGGGTTGCCAGATTTGCGCTCTTTTCCTGCTGAGGGTGCTGAGTTGGTAGGATGTGAGCCTGGAGCCGCTGGCAGCCAGCTCTGTCGTGACTTGGAGAGAGCCCACTGTATGAGGCCTCTTAGAAATGAAACCAATATCATGCATGAGAGAAAGAAAAGCCTAATGGCCCCCAGGTCAACAGGGCCTTCAGCCAATTAATTCCTCTTTTCTTTGCCTAATCCTGTTTGAGCTGGACTTTTTGTTTTACCTAAAAAGTCCTGCCAAATGTGCTTACTTTGATGGTATTGTCAAAACTGGAGCAAGGTTGGTGCAATAACCAAAGTATGTCGTTGTATGTCATAATAACAGACATGGTATGATGGTATTCCTGGAGAAGGCAGTGGCATCCCACTCCAGGACTCTTGCCTGGAAAATCCCATGGACGGAGGAGCCTGGTGGGCTGCAGCCCATGGGGTTGCTAAGAGTTGGTCATGACTGAGCGACTTCACTTTCTCTTCTCACTTTCATGCATTGGAGAAGGAAATGGCAACCCACTCCAGTGTTCTTGCCTGGAGAATCCCAGGGACAGGGAGCCTGGTGGGCTGCCATCTAGGGGGTCGCACAGAGTCAGACACGACTGAAGCGACTTAGCAGCAGCAGCAGCATGATGGTATGTCCATTGTACCATCCTGCTTGAAACCAAATGGACTCACTAACCTGTCAGTCTTTTAAGGAAGCATGATGCATTAGGGAAATACTTCCTTTCAGTAAAGTGGTGAGAGCTCTCAGCTGAAAGCCTTCTGCCATGGGCATCAGTACCTCAGCTCTTTTCCCATGATGGGGATGCCTACATGTGTGTGCTCAGTTACTCAACTGTGTCTGACTCTTTGTGACCCCATGGACTGTAGCCTGCCAGGCTCCTCTGTCCATGGGATTCGCTGGGGAAGGTCCTCCAGGGGATCTTCCCGACCCAGGAATCAAACCTGCATCTCAGACATTGCAGGCATTTTCTTTACCACTGAGCCCCTGGAGGGCCCAAGTGCTAACTGATAATCTAGGAAAGGAGCATCTCCAAAACACATATTCCTTGAAACAAAAGGTATGTGGTCAATAAATTTGAAAAACACTGAGCTTCATTGGTTGATTAAGTTTCCTCTGTGCAGGGCTCCTAAGAGACTTTAATATATGGATGCATGCAACTCTCTAAGAGGGTGAAATGGCTCTCTTATATGAGCACAGAACAATTCTTTTTTAATAAAATATACACAAGGACTTTTTTCTTCTTAGAAGACTTTCTTGAAGTCCTATGTCTTACAACTCTAAGCTAGATGCAAGCCTCACTTACCCCTACAAGAACTGTTGGAATCTCAGTGGGGAGGGGAGTATAACAGACATGGGTTACCAAAACTCATTCTCTTTGGGGGCTTTTCTCTGAGAACATCTTCCCTGCAAAAGTTTGGGCATCTCGTGGTGAGCAAAAGCATCCTATTTTTGGTGATTTCAAAGCCTTATAAGAATTAAAAGCAGCTGCTCCCAATCAAATATCTTGGTCTTTTTGGTGGATATAAATATGCACAGTGATGTTATATCTCCTTAAATATTCACAGTTCACCTCCCTGCAGCAAAGTCAGGGGGCAAATGTCTCCAGCAGACTCCCCCCCTACAAATAGCCTTTTCTTAGGACTCAAAGGAATCATTTGAATCTTCTTATTTGAAGCCCTTTCCTTTTGAAATATCTTTGAACTTGTTTCATCTCTTTTTACCTTTCTTTTTGATAAGCCTGTACCTTCTTAAAGTTTCAGAGACAGCCCAATTTTCAGGGTAAACTCTTGGGCAAATTTTAAGGCAATTTCCGCATGAAGGAGCTTTGTCTGATCTGACTCGTCCAACAAGGACCCACTCGTTTCCACTAACTTTTTCATGGATTTTTTCCTGGTTTGAAACAAAGAGTGGCATGGAAATTAAATGTGACAGGAGGGGAAATAGATAATTCTGAATTTTCTTCACTCTGTGTGCATGCGTGTTAAGTCACTTCAATTCTGTCTGACTCTTTGCAACCCTATGAACCATAGTCCACCAGACTCCTCTGTCCATGGGGATTCTCCAGGCAAGAATACTGGACTGGGTTGCCATTTCCTGATACAAGGGATCTTCCTAACCCAGAGACTGAACAATGTAGGTCTCCTACATTGCAGGTGGATTCCTTATCATTTGAGCCATGTTTACTGACCCTAGGTGACTTACCTAATTTCTTTGTGCCTCAGTGTACTCATCTGCAAAATTCAGCAAATAGTCTTATTTTATCTCTCTGTTTTGAGGATTAAGGAGTTAACACATAAAATATAAAGAAGCCTGGTATCATGGTGCAAACAGTCATTCAATAAGTGTTAGCAATTGTATTTTTTTCTAAATTTATTTTATTCTTTTATTTTTAGCAGTGCTGGGTCTTCATTGCCTTTGCATGGGCTTGCTCTAGTTGCAGTGAGCAGGGGCGACTCTTCATTGCAGTGCACAGGCTTCTCATTGTCGTGGCTTCTCTTGTTGTGGAGCACAGGCTCTACAGGGCAGGTTAAGTAGTTGTGGCACACAGGCTCAGTTGCTCCATGGTACGTGGAATCTTCCCAGGCCAGGGATTAAACCCATGTCCCTGTAAGTGGATTCTTATCCACTGGACCAGGGAAGTCCAGTGATTTTATTCCTTTTATGGCTGTATATTATCTTATTCCTATGGTCCCCTTCAGCCTATAAATTCCCCCTGGTTCAGGCTGTGGCCACTGGCTTACAGACCAAATACTGATTCTGCCAGCTCACTGAGAGAGAGCATCCCTCCTCTACAGCCGAAGTAGAAGACCCAAATGCCAACCATTCTGCTTATAGTAACTCAGCTCTGTAGTTCAGTGGCTAAGGACCCAGGCTGGAAGTCAAGCTTCCCTGGGTTCAAGTTCCAGCTCTGCCACTTGCTCACTTTGGATAGAAGGAGCCATGCTCACACATCTAACCATGCTCTGGATCCTCAAACATGGCTAATCAGACCTCCTTCAATTGAAGTGAGGATCAGCATAAGGTGATGCATATAAGATTGTCCACAGGAAGCCTGGCATCAAGGTAATTGGAAAATTTGCCTCTGCAGCACCAAGCCTGCCCCTCACCACAAATAAGTCAAATCATATTCAGAATATCACTTGTCTGATTTAACAATGAGAAGTCAGTCTTACCTAGAATTGAAGGCTTACAGCCCCTGGGACTCCTGCACTATCTCCCTGTAGACAGACCAGTGGAGGGTGGGAGGGAGAGGGGTGTCGGGGGAAGAGCATCAAAAACAATCAGCAACTAACCTGGGGAGCTTGGAATAGAAACAAGTAGAGTTGGGGCACTGAATCACTGATGCTATCAGGCTGAGAAGAAGATGCATCAGCCTCACGTGACAGGTTTTGCTGCTCTGGGCAGAGGTGGCTTGGATGGCTCAGCTCCCTGTACCCCTGAAGAGGCTCTGAATCCCATCTCTCAGCATCTGCTAGTAGTAACCCTACTTGGCTGTGCTTTCCTGACAGACCAACCCTTCCTAGAACAGCACAAGCTCTCCTTAGATATGCTAATAGATTCCCTCGGGGCCCCAGAAGAGTCAATCTCCTGTCTGCCTCCTCAACTGGCTTTGCCTCTCAATTTTAGGGAATTCAGTGATGTTCTGTTTCTCCAAAGCCAACGTATGCCAGTATTTCTAATTCCTGGAGGACTGGAGAGTGCTCAATTCAGCCTCCAAACACTTAGCGCACTGTAAGTATGCTTGGATCACTTCAACTTCTAAAGCTGTGTGTGTAATTGAACTCAATTTTTAGAAATTATATCATGTTTCTGCTTGGAGAAACAGCACCAGCTCCCACTCTGGGATGCCCTTTTATGTGGCACTCACTGTGTTAAGCATTTTACATAGTGTATCTTATTCGATCCTAAAGGTAAACCCATGTGGAATACTGCTCAGCAATAAGAATGAACAAATTATTAATGTATGCAAAACCCTGGATGGGTTTCAAGGGAGTTATGTTGAGTGATAAAAGTCAATCTTTAAAGATTACATAGTGTACGATTCCATTTACATAACATTCCTGAAATGACAAAACTATAGAGATAGAAAGCAGATTAGGGGTTGCTAGGAGAAGAGAGGTATCTGTGGTCCATAAGAGTGGCATAAGAGTTCTTGTGATAGAGATTCTTTATCTTGACTGTGGTAAAGGTCACAGGAAACCACACAGGACGACATGCATATATAAAAATGGGTGCACATGAAATTGATGAAGTATGAATAAAGTTCGTTGATTGAATCCACATCTATATCCTCATATTAATGTTATACTGTAGGTTTTCAAGATGTTACTGGGGAAGAGCTGACAATATAGGATTTCCTTGTGTTATTTCTTATAACCGCATGTGAATCTACACTATTACCAGGGAGTCGCTGTACACAGTAGTGTTTCAGAGCCAGGGAGCATCAGTTTGAATCCCATCCACTACCTCCTGTCTGTGCAACCTGTTACTTAACCTTCCACAGCCTCAGATGGCTGGGTGCACAACAAGGGGAAAGGTGATGCCTATCCCAGAGGGTACTTTTTTGTTTTTTTAATTTTTTATTTTTTTACATTAAACAGGATCAGTTTCTGTCCTGTTAGAACAACAGAACTTTTGACTTAATATAGAATATTACTTTATGATAGGGTAACAGGTGACTAAGATGATAAAATCTATCATCTGGTTAAAGGTATAAAGGACTGTCTGCAGCAAGATAAGTCATTTAGTGAAAAACTAGGCAAAATACACACATATAAAAGCTGAATCTTACAAAACTGTGCTTTTTTTTTTTTTTGCCAAGATTAAAGAGAGAACTACCAAACAATGTGTTTTGCCCAGAGAAAAGGAAAACATGTTTGGATGAGGCCAATCTACCGCACGGCTCCCCATGAATTTCTGCCTGTTTGCAAAGAGTATGGACACAGGCTGAGAAGGCCAGCAGAGAGCCCAAGCTGGAGGTGGAGCCAGGCAGAGCTCTGGGCGGTGTCAGAGGGCTGCAAAATAAGCTGGTATTCTAGGATGCCAGGGTTCTCAGGACATGTAACCCAAGTCCTTGAAGAGAAGTTGGACATAGAGACACAAGTTCATATTCTATTTTTCCCTGGAGATGTTTGCTGATGGCTAAGTGGAGACTAGTGAAAGGCTAAGAAAACAAGCAGAAAATTCTACTACGTGTCAGAGAAATAGCATCACTTTCAGCTCATGGTCCTAATAAGGTAAAACTGGAGCTCAGGGCTCCTTAGGAAAAGGAGCAAAGGAAGGAAGAGACCAAGCCTTGAAATGATAAAAGAAATTCTAACTGGCTTAAGGTGTTCTCCCTCTAATGTATCTGCCTGCTCTGAGAAGATACATTCAATAAAATCATATTCTGGAAGAATATAGTATCATAGAGAGGCTCTACTCCATTATTCAAACAAAAGTTTAAAAAATGTCATGTATACTATGAAATAAGACACAGAGAAAAGGCAGACAATGGAAACAGATCTATAGATGATCCACTTATTAACACTGTAAATTGTGGATTTTAAAATAACTATGATTAATGTGTTCAAACCACTGAGAATATAGGACAAAGACAAAAACTTAAAAGCAACCAGAAAAAAATAGATCATATGATTTCAAAGGAGTAACAATAAGTCTGACAAGTAGGATTGTTTTAAGAAGGGAAGAGTTGCCCAGAACTAAAGCATTGCCCTCAAGGAGCAAAGAGTATTACAGCTAATTCTCAACAGAAATAATGGATTCCAGTTGAAAAAGAAACGCTATCTGTAAAATGGTTAAAGAAACCTAATATCCAACCTAGAATTCTCTGTCCAGTGAAACTATCATTCAAAAGTGAGGACTAAAGAAAGATTTTCTCAAACGAAAATCTGTGAACTATGAAAGTGCTATCTATAGGTATCATAAAATCCCACTCAAAAGCACAGACTCAGGAATAAAAATAAATATGTAAATAAATGAGTCAGTCTCAAGAATTATTAATGGTACATAATAATAATAATAATACAGTCTAGTAGTACTTAAAATATATTTAAAAATAAAATATACCAATCACAAATCTGAAAGGTTAAGTGAAGTGTTCTATGGTAACTGACTCATCTTGGAAGTGGTGAAAGTGATTATTATGTTAGACAGACACACAGTAAGGATGCAGGTTTATATGTTATAACACCTAGTTTAGTACTAAAACAATAGCAATGGAATGCATGACAAAGCTAAAAGGGAGGATATATATAAAAATATGGATTAATATAAAAGAAATCCAGAAAGGAGAGAAAAACAGATAAAATGATGGAAGAGAAAACAAATAATTAAATTGAAGATATAAACTTAATTATGTAAGTACTTCCATAAGGTAAGTTGACTAAATTCTCCAGTTAAAAAGATGTCTGATTGTTTTTTTTTTTTAATCTGTGCTGTGGAAGAGATTCACTTTCTACACAAGGATACAGACAAGCTGAACATCAAAGCACAGAAAAGGTATACATACACTCACTTATCAGAAAACTGGAGGTTTACTCTACTAATACCAAGCCAAGTCAATTGTAAAGAAAAAAGCCTTACTAGAAATAAAAAGAGATCTCTTGCAGTGGTGAAAGAATCTATCAGGAAGATGTAACTATTTGAAATTTGCAAGTACCTAATTAACATATACTCAAAATATATACAGCATACATTGATAGGAATAAAAAAGGGAACAGAAAATCTACAATTGCTTTGATAGATTCTAACATGCCTCTCTTGGAAAGGCACTGGCACCCCACTCCAGTACTCTTGCCTGGAAAATCCCATGGATGGAGGAGCCTGGTAGGCTGCCATCTATGGGGTCGCACAGAGTCGGACACGACTGAAGTGACTTAGCAGCAGAAGCAGCAGCCACATGCCTCTCTCAGGAAATAAAACAATAAGCAGACAAAATGTCAAAAAGGATACAAGAGCTTTTTGCACTATGATTAACAAACTTGACCTAATTTACATGAACACTGTGTCCTACAACTGCAGAATTTGCATACTTTTCAAATACACATGAAATATTACATATATATGTATGTATATACATATGTACATACACACAAACATACACACATACATACATAGAAACATGTATCAAAATGTGTGTCATGCCCCTAAGCCATGCTTAGAAGACAATTCATGGTTTTGAATATACATATAAGAAAGAAAAGAGCTGAAACATCAATGGTCTGAACCTCGAATTCTGTACTCTGCGAAAATGTCCTTCAAAACTGAAGAAGAAATAAAGAGTTTCTCAGTCAAACAAAATTGAGGGAATTTGTTGCTAGTAGACCTGTCTTGCAGGAGATGTTCAAAGAAGTTATTCAGAGAGATGGAAAATTTTTACAGATCAGAAACTCAGATCTATATAAAAAACGAAGAGCACTGAAAAAGAAATATGTGAAAAATAAAAACCTTTATTTTTCTTATTCTTAATTGATCCAAAGAGATAACAGTTTGTTCAAAATAATAATAGCAACAATGTACTCAATTATGCATATATTTGTATGCATTTTACATAATATATGAATATATGCTTATGTATACTTATACACAAGTGAAATAAATGACACCAATGAACAAAGGATAGGAAGGAGAATTAGGTTTATTTTTATCATTATAAATCACTTGTACTATTTATGAAGGGATAAAGTGTTATTTGAAAATGGACCTGCTTTAGTTGTAAATGTATACTACAAATTCTAGGACAACCATTCTAGGAAGTATAACTAATATTTTAATAAATGAAAGAAATGAATCTTATAAAATGCTCAATTAAAACCACAAAAGACAAAAAAATGAAGAAAAAGAGACATAGATGTATAGAACAATCTTTTGGACTCTGTGGGAGAGAGCAAGGGTGGGATGATTTGGGAGAATGGCACTGAAACATGTATAATATCATATATGAAACGAATAGCCAGTCCAGGTTCAATGCATGATACTGGATGCTTGGGGCTGGTGCACTGAGATGACCCAGAGGGATCGTACGAGGAGGGAGGTGGGAAGGAGGGGTTCAGGATGGGAACACGTGTATACCTGTGGCGGATTCATGCTGATGTATGGCAAAACCAATACAATATTGTAAAGTAATTAACCTCCAATTAAAATAAATAAATTAAAAAAATAAAATAAAGAGAAAAAAAAAAGAAAAGATAGGAACAAATGAAAAGGGTAATAAATAGAAAACAGTAGTAAGTATGTGAAAGTGTTAGTCATTCAATTATGTCTGACTCTTTGAGATCCCAGGGACTATAGCTGCCAGGTTCCTCTATCCATGGAATTATCCAGGCAAGAATACTGGATTTGGTAGCCATTCCCTTCTCCAGTGGAACTTCCTGACCCAGGGATCAAACCCAGGTCCCTCACCTTGCAGGTAGATTCTTTACTATCTAAGCCACCAGGGAAGCCCAGTAATACACATGGAGGATATTGATCCAACTATGTCAATAATCACTTTGAACATCAATGGTCTAAATGCACCAATTAAAAGACAGATTGTCAGAGTGGATCAAAAAACAAGACCCAATATTATATTGTCAGCAGGAAATCCACTTTAGATATAAAGAAAAATATACCATGCTAATAGTAACCAAAGAAAGTAACAGCAACTATATTAATCTCAGACACAGTAGATTTTGAAACAAGGGAAGTCATCAAGGATAACTCAGTAGTGAAGTACTGAACATGTTCCACCAAGACTGGAAATAAAGCTATGACAGTCATTATTCAAAACTGCACTGAAGGTCCTGACCAAGGAAATAAGAATAAATAAGTAATACAACAATAATTGCAAAAAAATTCATATTCAATACTGATATATAGAAAATATTTTTAATTAATAAGCTAATAGAATTAAGAGATTTCAGTATCACTGCCCCATATGTGTCAACATAAAAAAGCAATTACATTTTATATGCCATTGATGAGTAACTACAAATCAAAATGGAAAATAGTGGAAATATTTACAGTACCAATGTTGTCATTCAGTAATTCACTCATGTTCGACTTTTTGTGACCCAATCGACTGCAACACACCAGGCTTCCTTGTCCTTCACCATCTCTTGAAGCTTGCTGAAACTCACATGCATTGAGTTGCTGACGCCATCGAACAATCTCGTCCTCTGTTGTCCCCTTCTACCTTCAATCTTTCCCAGCATCAGGGTCTTTTCTGAGTCAGCTCTTCACATTAGGTGGCCAAAGCAGTGGAGCTTCAGCTTCATTATCAGTCCTTACAGTGAATATTCGGGATTGATTTCCTTTAGGATTGACTGGTTTGATCTCCTCGCAGTCCAAGGGACTCTCAGGAGTCTTGTCCAATACCACAGTTCAAAAGCATCAATTCTTCTGTGCTCAGCCTTCTTTATAGTCTAGCTCTCACATCCATATATGACTACTGGAAAAACCATAGCTTTGACTAGATGGATCTTTGTTGGCAAAGTAATGTTCCTGCTTTTTAATATGCTGTCTAGGTTTGTCATAGTTTATCTTCTAAGGAGCAAGCATCTTTTAATTACATGGCTGCAGTCACCATCTGCAGTTATTTTGGAGCCCAAGAAAATAAAGTCTGTCACTGTTTCCATTGTTTCCCTATCTATTTGCCATGAAATGATGGGACCAGATGCCATGATTTTAGGTTTTTGAATGTTGAGTTTTAAGCCAGCTTTTTCACTCTCCTCTTTCAACTTCATGAAGAGGCACTTTAGTTCCTCTTCTATATCAATAGAAGAATCAAATATCCAGTAATAAATCTAATAAAAGAGATGTAAGATATCTATGGAGGAAAATATAAAAAATTACAAAATTTTAAAAAATTTAAAGAGCTAGATAAATAGGGTATATAATGTTCATGGATTTTTAAAAATTTATTTATTTTAATTGGAGGTTAATTACTTTATAATATTGTATTGACTTTGCCATACATCAACATGAATCTGCCACAGGTATACATGTGTTCCCCATCCTGAACCCCCCTCCCTCCTCCCTCCCCGTACCATCCCTCTGTGTTGTCTCAGTGTTTTAAGACTGTTATTGGAAAGATGTCAATTTTCCCAAACCAATATGGGTCTTATGCAATCACATAAAAATTCCAAGTTTTTTTTTTTTTTTAACCGATGAGCTGTGTCAAAGATGTATGTGGTAGAATGGGGAGGAAGATGGGAGGGAGTTTCAAAAGAGAGGGGATATATGTATACCTATGGCTGATTCACATTGAGGTTTAACAGAAAACAGCAAAATTCTGTAGAGCAATTATCCTTCAATAAAAAATAAATTAATTTTTTAAAAAAGATATACATGGGAGAAAAGCAAAAGAAGAGTCATAGCAGGCTTAAAAGGATTCAGGAAACTGGAGGCTTGCAGGACCAAAGTAAGCAGTCAAGACACAATGACCCTGCGGGGGATGGCCCAGGTTTCACCATCTCAGCACTGCTGGCCTTGGGGATGGATGATTCTTCATTATGGAGCTGTCCTGTGTGATGTGGGATGTTCTACAGAAACCCTGGCTCTGGTCTTTAGATGCCAGTAGTATACACACACACACACACACACACACGACAACAAAAAAATGTCTTCAGAAATTGCAAGATGTCCCTGGAGGGGGCAAAATCACCCTAGTTGAGAACTGTTGGAATAGACAAATAGAGCCCATAAAATGATACAGAGAATGAGAAACAGACCACACATCTATGTTCCACAACTGATGACAAAGGCATTGCCTCACACTGCAGATATAGTACCACACTCGACATCTGCCTCACAGACAAAACCCAATCCCAAATGATCTGAGATCAAATTGTTAAAGGCGAAAATTAAAACAAAGTTCTAGGTGGCAATATAACAGAAGATCTTCATGGCCTGAGGCCAGGTAATAATTTCTTGAATAGGGCACATAACAGCACAAACCACGAAGGGGGAAAGTTGATTTATTGGACTTGATTATGGTAAGAACTTCTGTTCAGCAAATGGCACATTATGGAGTAAAAAGGCACACCACAGCACTGCAGAAGATATTTCTAATACAAATATTTGACAAGGACTACTGACCAGAATAAAGAACTCACACAGTAAGCAAAGGCAGACAACCCAGTAGAAAAAAATTGGCAAAGGACTTGGACACTTCTCCAAAGAGAATATTCACATGGCAATAATAGAAGAACAGGGACCCAACCTCATTAGTCAGCAGGAAAATGCAAACTAGAATCACATGAGATACTATTGCAATTCTATGAACGTGGCTAAAATGGGAAAGTCCGACACTGCCTGGCGTTGGAGAGGATCTGGAACTGAAACAATCCCACGATGCTGGTGGATGTGTATACTGGCACAGGCACTTTGGAAACTGTTTGGCAACACTCATCAAAGCTGGACACTTCCTAAGCTCTTGCGTAGGTGCTGATTTCGACCCAGATCATTTTTACAAGCCAGGGCACCCGTTTCCTAACTTCTGAGATCACTGGCTCCTGAGAAGTCACACCTTTTCCAGAGAATGACTGTACTGACAGGGGCTGCCTCATCTGAAAATGCCCATCATGGTGTGCTCACCCTCAAGGTGGGGAGCCCAACAGTCAATGCCTGGCTGATGAAAAGTCACTGAAGTCCTCAGGGGGTGACTCTGCAGCAGCATTCACCCCCGACCAGAGACCCATGTAATCAGGCCTCCATGGGTTCCAGCCTGCCATGGGCTGGCTTGGCTCCCTCTCCTCCTCCTCTTTCCCTCACCACCCTATAGGCGCCTCCAGGGAGTGCTGCTTCTGTAAATCACCTGCCTGGCAGTGTTCTTCTCAGGCTCTGCTTTGGGCCACATGACCCTAGCTGCTCAGCAGTACTCCACAGAACTGTGCACTATGTTCACCCAGGATACAAGCAAGGATGTTCACGGCAAAGCCAGTTATAACAGGACTTCCCTGGTGGCTCAGATGGCAAAGCACCTGCCTACAATGTGGGAGACTTGAGTTCAATCCCTGGGTTGGGAAGATCTCCTGGAGAAGGATATGGCAACCCACTCTAGTATTCTTGCCTAGAAAATCCCATGGGCAGAGGAGCCTGGTAGGCTACAGTCCATGGGGGTCACAAAGAGTTGGACACGACTGAGTAACTTCACTTTCACTTTCCAGATATGCATCAACAATATAGTGGATAAACCGGTTTCATCTTGTGGTGGAGTATTACACTGCAATGAAAGGGAACACGCTACAACTACACCAACACGCGTGCCTCCCTAAACAAACCAATGGGGGAAAGAAGTCACGCACTTACGTTTATATGAAGTTCAAGACAATCAGAGTGAGCCATAATGACAGGACTTCTGAGAAGGGTCACTTCTTGAGAGAGTAGTAATTGCGGGAGGTGCTTCTGAGATGCTGATAATATCCTCTTTCTTGCTCTGGGGAGGAACACATTTGTTAACTCTACAAGTATCATTTATAGACACTCACGTACATATGTTATATTGTAATAAAATCCACTTTTGAAAAGAGATCACATTCTTATATATTCAGTAATAAATCGTACAAATGCACTGCAGGTTTACTTCTCCCATCTCAGTCCTTCATCCAGCAGAGTCAATGAACACCCGCCAGGCACCAGGCACTATTCTGGACTCTGGGGACAAAGCGGTGAATAAGATTACAACCCAGGAAAGGGTCTCACCTGGAATCCAACACTCGCCCATCCACCTGGGAAGCCTATAAACACAGAGGGACGTGTTTATTCAAAAATACTTGCACAAGGGTAATCTTCTGAGGTAATAACTTGTGACAGAATAGAAACAGGAGCTGCTGAAAGACTGCCTTTCTGGCTCATTTCCTGAAGAAAATCTGCAGCCACCATCCAGAACATTAGCAGTGAGGACCCCAGAATGAAAAGGGAAGGTCTCCCCTGATGACTCCTTAACCTCCAGAACTTTTGTGCCTCAAAAGGACAGCAAATGGTCTCCAAAATGTCTGCGATTGAATTTCCCTCCAGACTGCCAAGTTTTGCCTCAGACTCATATTCAATTCAGTCGGAAGAAAATGAAGAAATATGGCACTTCTCAGGTCCCCACATTTGCATGTAGGAATCCTCTCTGCACCCAGGGCAGCAGTATTACCAGTAAGAGAGCAGGAGGACTTGTGGGAGGGATACCTGTACTCATTAGCCGAGAAGGAGGGAGTGAGGGAAGCTGGGAGAGAGCCTGGGTTCTTTTGTTCAGTCTTCCAACTGCATTTTCCTGGCCTACAAAATTTCAGATTCCTGAGGGTTCACCTAATATTCACTCAGCATTAAGCACACACTCCTGTCAGTCAGCAGAGAGCTCCATGGGGCCCCCTCAACTAGCTACCTCTGATGAGACTGAGTGACTTTCACTTTTCATGTGTGTTTGTGTGTGTGTGTGTGTGTGTGTGTGTGTGTGTGTATACATATACATACACCTATTGGTTCCTTTTCTCTGGAGAAGCCAAAAAGCCCAACAATGGCCCTAATACACAGGGCTATTAATTAGGATTATCTAAATAAGTCCTCTGCTCTACTTCCCCTGTAGTTGAAAAGTCAAAATGTATATTCATTAAAATTAGGTTCTCAGAGTGCCTCCTGCTGTGTCGATGTCAGGGGGATTTATCTATACCTCCCAATGCCTGAATAAAATCATTTTAATCACGGGTTTTGCATATCTTTCTTAAGGAAGACTAACTTAATGCTCATGCAATTCAAATTGCCATTCAGCTGTCTGTAATTTCAGTGACAACTGTCCCCATCATGCGTTCCTGCAACACTAATCAAAGACCTCGGCATGAGGCCAAAGGATGGAAAGCTGATCCTCCAAGCAGCAAGTTTAGGGATTCTGTACAGCAGTCAGTTCCAGCTGAACACATGGGCATCTAGTTAGCTGAGTACACATTAACCCAACCCCAGTTGCAAGGTTGCAGAGGGAAGAGAGAGTTGTCATAAAAAACACACCCCCCTATAAGTGGCTGTCAGAATATTAGCCTTTCAAACATCCCAGCCCACTTACCTCCAGCTCCTGCCCTCACCACTGCACCAATGTCTTCATGAGCCAGTTCTTTCCATGAGCAGATGTGGGCATTATCTGAAAGGACAGGACAAATTGGTTTCAAAGGAAACGTGAAAATCTTACAAATGATGCAGGATTTTACAAAGTCGATCATGTGATTTTGAAAAACATAATCTCTTGCGGAGGCATTCACAAATGAGGACATGGCAGCATCAAGAACTGAAAAAGAAAATTTACAAGAATGATGACAACACAGGCATTATAAAAGAAAAATTGTTTAAATTAAAAAAAGTTCTTGGCAGAGCGGTCATAGCGACTTTATTTATAATGGGCAATTAAAACAACCCAAACGTCTGTCAGGAAGTGTAAATAAATTGTGGTATATTCTTAGCATGAAAAGTACACAGTAATATCTAAGAGTTAACTGCAAAGAACAGCAATCTGTACGAATGCTGCAGATGCTGTGTTGAGTGAAAAGACAGATGTGAAAGAACGAACACTACCAGTGATTCCATTTACATGAAGCTCGGAAGCAGGAAGAACTCAGCTGGCGTCAGGAAAGTCCTCTGGGTAGGGAGGAGTTGCTGACTGTGAACAGCACAAGGGAAAACTCTGGGATGATCTGAATGTTCTACATCCGGATCTGGATGTAGCCAGACAGAAAAGGTCATCACACTGAATTCCTAAGACATATGCACTTTAGTATAAGTAATACTTCAATCAAAAAATTTTAAGTGTGTTCTTGTGCAATGGATGAAGCCCCTGAATGACTCTTCAAAAGTGCCCTCTTCCTGACGGTTCTTTGAGAGGAAACACAAAGTGAAGAATAGTGTGCGGCCATCCAGCCTTGTTAGGAAAATGACGCTCCCAAAAAGCAACACTTGCCAATCACAAAAAGATGAATACTGTATGACTCCCTTATCTGCGGTACCAGGAGCAGACAAATTCATAGAGACAGAAGGCTGAGGGAGGGGAGGAATGGGGGATTAGTGTTTAATCCGGACAGAGTTTCAGTTTGAGAAGAAAAGAGTTCTGGAGATGGATGGTGATAATATGAATGCACTTAATGCTACTAAACGGTACACTGGAAAAATGGTTGAAGTGGTCAGTTTCATGTTAGGTGTGTTTCATCACAATAAAAAAACTGGGAAAATCAACCCCTGACTCTTTCTCCATGTTAAAATTAGTTTATAGTTGTGATTATTATCTAAATTGTGAATATAAGGCAAAATTATCTTCATAATTTTCATTTCATTATTTAAGATGAAACTTCATTTCGATCAAGTTTTTATGTTTGTTTTTAGTTTTTTTAAGCACTTAATAACAAATATCCATTAACCATTGTCAGTGAAATCACTTATGAGGCCTTTTGCCAGAGGCCAATATTCTAGGATCACAAGGCGCTGCAGGGACAGAAGCCACAGTCTGAGGGACCTGCCAAGTTCATTCAGATTTCTTTTTTTCTTAAAATGTATTTTAACTATCCCCTCCAAAAAACTCAGATAAGAAAGAGAAACATGCCTTCTTATAAGTCATACATAACAAATCAGAACACAAGTTAGACTGTGTGCAGGCCTTGGAATAAAATTCTCCACAATTTTTGTGCAAAATTTAATCTTCTTAAACATGTTTCACTGGCTCAGTAAGAAGGCTGAAACTCTGCACTGCAAATTTTGAAGATTCAGAGGTTTCTGCATTCTACTTTTATAAAATCATACAAGTAAGCACACTGGGAAGCCTTTCTCGAACACATTCAGGCAAAACTGGGAAGCATCTTGCAGGGCATGTGCCAGTACTGTGTTGAAGTAGTCTCTGCGTGATGCACTGTACATCTATGTTGTAGCTGAAACAGCAGCGATGCTCATAACCTCGATACTAGTCAGAATTTGTTCAGTGGACACTTCTGTGCCAGCCCCATTCTGGGCACATTCATTATATCTCTAAATCCTCAAAACAGTCCCATGAGTTAGATGATATTATGATCCCATTTTACCAAGGGAGAAACTGGTAAATGGATTTTGGTGTTTTATAACGTTTTCTTTACTGATGGATGAAATAACTGGCTCAAGATCACATAGATAGTTAGTGGGAGAGCAAAAAAACAGAAGCACCAGCAGAATCTGGTCTAAACCACTAACCTGTGCCACTTGGAGGAATACGTCATCTTGAGGTCCAACTGCAGAAGAGATATTTTAGCACCTGCTATTTTAGGGTGCTCCCTGGAAAGGAATGTGAGCTGTGATAGCTATCATTGGCAGGGCTGGCTTCATAGGGTGCAACTTGCACGGCCACACTGGACCCCTCACCTTGGTTTACTTCTCCACTGTCACTGTCTTGATAATAATATAAACTTTAAAAAAAAAAAAACTTTACTGGAGTATAGTTGATCGACAATGTCATGTTAATTTCTGCTGTACAAAAATGTCATGTTAATGTCATGTTAATTTCTCCTGTACAGCAAAGTGATTCAGATACACATATATAATCTTTTTCACATCTTAGTAACTTTTGTCCAAGGGTCTACATTTGACTTTGCACTGGGTGACACAAAGCATGTACCCATCTTAATTATTGGTCATTCCTATTTGACATCCATCTCTGCTGCTCCTTTTTCATCTCATTGATTTGCTTAATTAAACAGGCAGAAAGGTGAGGGACTGAAAACATTTACAGTTCTCACCTATACCTGTGAGAAGCAAAATAATCTTAACATCCCATAAACAAAAGGAAATGTGACACTGAGCTTGACATAAGATGCGAATGCCTTCTCTACCTGCCTGCACCCCACCTCCCGTCCTCGGGATGACTCTGACTTCCCCTCATGCTGTAGCCTGCCCACTCCAGTCCTGTTTAACTGCGGCTCTCATGGAGGAGGTCACCGAGAGGACATGATCACCGGCTGCCCCTCAAGCTGCTGGGGACATGTGGAGGCTCCTCACCCTTGGTGTCCTTGGAATGTGGCCTTGCCCTCCAGGCCCACAGTGGGAGTCATTTTCAAGGAGCAGAACCATGTGGCCTGATTGAATCCCATTAAAGCTTTCACATAAACTTTAAGATTCTTACAGGCAGCACACAGACTCCTCTGACTTCCCAGACAAGTCCTAAGCAAGCTCCCTTGCTTGTTAACCCCACCACCTACTTATCCTGAGCACTGGCCTCCATTTTCCCTCAATCAGGGTCCTCCAGAGCGGAGCCAGCCTCCAACTTCCCGTGAGAGCACCTGGGAACACCAGCCAACAAGATCTGCCCACTCCTGAGATGGACCAAACATTCTATAAGATGGTGGAGTAGAAGGACATGCACTCATCTTCTCCTGTGAGAACTCCAAAATTACAACTCACTGTTGAACAATTCTCGACAGGAAAATGTTGGATCCCACCAAAAAAAGATACCCCACATCCAAGGGCAAAGGAGAAGTCCCAGAAAGATGGTAGGAGGGGTGAAATTGCATTTAGAATCAAACCCCATACCCACCAGAGATGCTTGGACAGCTCAAACAAAACCTTGTGTACAGCAGGAGATCCCACAGACTGAACCAGACCTGCCTTTGAGTGTTTGAGTGTCTCCTGCAGAGATATGTGTCAGCAGTGGCCTGCTGTAGGGGCAGAGGCTCTGAGTACAGCAGACCTGGGGATGGCATAAGCCCTCTTGGAGGAGGTCACCATTAACCCCACCATAGAGCCACCAGAACTTACACAGGACTGGAGAAACAGACTTTTGGAAGGCACAGAAAAAACCTTGTGTGCACCAGGACCCAGGAGAAAGGAGCAGTGACCCCACAAGAGACTGACCCAGACTTGCCCATGAGTGTCCAGGAGTCTCCAGTGGAGACTGGGGTCGGTGGTGGCCTGTGGCATGGTCGGGGGCACTGAACGAGGCAGTGCATGCATGGGACCTTTTGAAGGAGTAAGACATTATCTTCATTACTTCCACCATAGTTTGGTCAAACAATAGGGAGTGAACACAGCCATGCCCATCAACAGAAATCAGATTAAAGATTTATTGAGCATGGCCCCAACCATCAGAACAAGATCCAGTTTCCCCCTCAGTCAGTCTCTCCCAGTCTTTCCCATCAGGAAGCTCCCATAAGCCTCTTTTCCTTCTCCATCAGAGAGCAGACAGAATGAAAACCACAATCACAGAAAACTAATCAAACTGATCACAGGAACCACAGCCTTGTGTAACTGAATGAAACTATGAGTCATGCCATGTAGAGCCACCCAAGACGGACAGGTCATGGTGGAGAGTTCTGACAAAATGTGGTCTATGGGAGAAGGGAATGGCAAACCACTTCAGTATTCTTGCCTTGAGAACCCCATGAACAGTATGAAAAGGCAAAAAGATAGGACACTGAACTCACCAGGTCGGTAGGTGCCCAATATGCTGCTGGAGAACAGTGGAGAAATAACTCCAAGAAGAATGAAGAGATGGAGCCAAAGCAAAAACAATACCCAGTTGTGGATGTGACTGGTGATGGAAGTAAAGTCTGATGCTGTAAAGAACAATACTGCATGGGAATCTGGAATGTTAGGTCCATGAATCAAGGTAAATTGGAAACAGTCAAACAGGAGATGGCAAGTGTAAACATTGACATTTTAGGAATCAGTGAACTCAAATGGACTGGAATAGGTAAATTTAACTCAGATGACCATTATATCTACTACTGTGGGCAAGAATACCTTAGAAGAAATGGAGTAACCCTTATAGTCAACAAAAGAGTCGGAAATGCAGTACTTGGTTTCAATCTCAAAAATGACAAAATGATCTCTGTTTGTTTCCAAGGCAAACCATTCAATATCACAGTAATCCAAGTCTATGCCCCAACCAGTAATGCTGAAGTTGAATGGTTCTATGAAGACCTACAAGACCTTCTAGAACTAACACCCAAAACAGATGTCCTTTTCATTATGGGGGACTGGAATGCAAAAGTAGGAAGTCAAGAAGCATCTGGAGTAACAAGAAAATTTGGCCTTGGAGTACAAAATGAAGCAGATCAAATGCTAACGAATTTTGCCAAGAGAATGCACTAGTCATAGCAAACACCCTCTTCCAACAACACAAGAGAAGACTCTATGCATGGACGTCACCAGATGGTCAATACCAAAATCAGATTGATTATACTCTTTGCCACCAAAGATGGAGAAGCTCTATACAGTCAGCAAAAACAAGACCAGAAGCTGACTGTGGCTCAGATCATGAACTCCTGATTGAAAAGTCAGACTTAAATTGAAGAAAGTAGGGGAAAACACTAGACCATTCAGGTATGATCTAAATCAAACCCCTTATGATTATACAGTGGAAGTGACAAATAGAGTCAAGGTATCAGATCTGATAGACAGAGTGCCTGAAGAATGATGGAAGGAGCTTTGTGACATTGTACAGCAGGCAGTGATCAAGACCATCCCCAAGAAAAAGAATGCAAAAAGGCAAAATGGTTGTCTGAGAAGACTTTACAAATAGCCGAGGAAAGAAGAAAAGCTAAAGGCAAAGGAAAAAAGGAAAGATATACCCATTTGAATACAGAGTTCCAAATAGCAAGAAGAGATAAGAAAGCCTTCCTCAGTGATCAATGAATTAGAGGAAAACAATAAAATGGGAAAGACTAGAGATCACTTCAAGAAATTTAGAGATAACAAGGAAACATTTCATGCAAAGATGGGCACAATAAAGAACAGAAATGGTATGGACATTACAGAAGCAGAAGATATTAAAAAGAGATGGCAAGAATACATAGAAGAACTACAAAAAAGATACTGAAGACCCAAATAACCATGATGGTGTGATCACTCACCTAGAGCCAGATATCCTGGAATGTGAAGTCAAGTGGGCCTTAGGAAGCATCACTAACAACAAAGCTAGTGGAGGTGATGAAATTCCAGTTGAGGTATTTCAAATCCTAAAAGACGATGCTTTGAAAGTGCTACACTCAATATGCCAGCAAATTTGGAAAACTCAGCAGTAGCCACAGGACTAGAAAAGGTCAGGTTTCATTCCAATCCTCAAAAAAGGCAATGCCAACATATGTTCAACTACCACACAATTGCACTCATCTCACTAGCAAAGTAATGCTTAAAATTCTCCAAGCCAGGCTTCCACACTACAAGAACCGTGAACTTCCAGATGTTCAAACAGGATTTAGAAAAGGCAGAGGAACCAAAGATCAAATTGCCAACATCCGTTGGATCATAGAAAAAGCAAGAGAGTTCAGAAAAACACCTATTTCTGCTTTATTGACTACGTTAAAGCCGTGACTGTGCGGATCACAACAAACTGTGGAAAATTCTTAAAGAGATGGAAATACCAGACTACCTTACCAGCCTCCTGAGAAATCTGTATGAAGTCAAGAAGCAACTTTCCTGGTGGCTCAGATGGTAAAGCGTCTGCCTACAATGCGGGAGACCTGGGTTCAATCCCTGGTGGGCAAGATCCCCTGGAGAAGGAAATGGCAACCCACTCCAGTACTCTTGCCTGGAAAATTCCATGGATGGAGGAGCCTGGCAGGCTACAGTCCATGGGGTGAGTGACTTCACTCACTTTACCAGCCTCTTGAGAAATCTGTATGCAGGTCAAGAAGCAACAGTTAGAACTGGACATAGAACAACAGACTGGTTCCAAATCGGGAAAGAAGTACATCAAGTATGTCACCCTGCTTATTTAACTCATATGCCGAGTGCATCATGTGAAATGCTGGGCTGGATGAAGCACAAGCTGGAATCAAGATTGCCAGGAGAAATATCAATAACCTCAGATACGCAGATGATATCACCCTTATAACAGAAAGTGAAGAGTTAAAGAGCATCTTGTGAAAGTGAAAGAGGAGAGTGAAAAAGTTGGCTTAAAACTCAACGTTCAAAAACTAAGGGCATGGCATCCAGTCCCATCAATTCATGGCAATAGATGGAGAAACCATGGAAACAGTGACAGATTTTATTTGGGGGGGGGGCTCCAAAATCACTGCTGAAGGTGACTGCACCATGAAATTAAAAGACACTTGCTCCTTGGAAAAAAAATTATGACCAACCTAGATAGCATATTAAAAAGCAGAGACATACTTTGCCAACAAAGGTCCGTCTAGTGAAGGCTATGGTTTTTCCATCAGTCATTTATGGATGTGAGAGCTGGGCTATAAAGAAAGCTGAGCACCAAAGAATTGATGGTTTTGAACTGCGGTGTTGGAGAAGACTCTTGAGCGTCCCTTGGACTACAAGGAGATCAAACCAGTTAATCCTAAAGGAAATCAGTCCTGAATATTCATTGGAAGGGCTGACGTTAAGCTAAAACTCCAATACTTTCACCACCTGATAGGAAGAACTGACTCATTTGAAAAGACCCTGATGCTGGGAAAGATTGAAGGTGGGAGTTGAAGGGGACAACAAAGGATGAGATGGTTGGATGGCATCACGGACTGGATGGACATGAGTTTAAGAAAGTTCCGAGAGTTACTGACGGACAGGGAAGCCTGGTATGCTGCAGTCCGCGGGGTCACAAAGAGTCTGACACCACGAAGCAACTGAACTGAACAGAGACGGACCTTGAGAGTAGCCAATCAGTTCAGCTCATTTCTGGACACGTGATCCAGCTTAACCAGTCAGAGCGACTCTCGCCCTGAAGCTCAGACCACTGGCTTGGCAAGAGTTGGTGAGTACATGAGAAGCTGGGGCCTCTTGGTCACCAGGAGCCAAAGCAGGCTTGAAGAAGGGACCAAAGGAGGCCTAAAGACCCTGAAGTGCTGGGCGACTGACCACTGCCTGCCGCCCGCAAGTTCCTCCTCTCCCAGCTGGCCCCCAGCCCCTGCCCGGCGTGCATCAGCCTACCTGACCTGTGTGTAGCTGGGGCCTACTCTGAGGTGGGCTGTGGGGGAAACATTCTCTTCCCAGCTGTGAAAATCGAGGTAAAGTACCTCATTGCATTTTTATGCCGGTTACGTGTTGAAGTGGTAGTATTTGAACATATGGGTTAATAAAAGATGGGATTAAAATGAATTTCACCTCTTGGTGTTTGTGTTTGCACGAGGCTCCTGGGAAAATGTAAATGGCGCCCAGGGCTGCTGCCCTCTTTTCCCTTGAGGAGCTCGCTCCGGGGAAGTGGTGAGGAAAGCAGTTTCCAGGGTGACCTGTGATGTGCTGGTCCAGTCAGTATAGTCTGTACAGGGGAGGGGTCACCCTTCATAGCAACACCAGGGCAAGAAAAGTCTGCTCCTCTCAGTAATAAGTCAGTGGATTTGATCATGGGAAGTGGAAACCAGATTGTAAAACTCCCTCTTTGCTTATTAATTAATTTATTTATTTTAATTGGAAGCTAATTACTTTATAATATGGTGGTGGTTTTTGCCATATATTGACATGAATCA
Organism: Aepyceros melampus; assembly: GCA_006408695.1. Lineage (NCBI taxonomy): Eukaryota > Metazoa > Chordata > Mammalia > Artiodactyla > Bovidae > Aepyceros > Aepyceros melampus. Next base: position 456,689 of record SJXQ01010392.1, read on the forward strand.
GCCATGGGTGTACATGAATCAGCCATGGGTGTACATGTGTTCCCCATCCTGAGCCCCCTCCCACCTCTCTCCCCATCCTATCCTTCAGAGTCATCCCAGTGCACTAGCCCTGAGCACCCTGTCTCATGCATCTAACCTGAACTGGTGATCTATTTCACATATGGTAATATACATGTTTCAATGCTATACATGTTTCAATGCTGTTCTCTCAAATCATCCCACCCTCGCCTTCTCACACAGAATCCAAAAGTCTGTTCTTTACATCTGTTGTCTCTTTTGTTGTCTAACATATAGGGTCATCATTACCATCTTTCTAAATTCCATGTATATGCGTTAATATACTATATTGGTATTTTTCTTTCTGACTTACTTCACTCTGTATAATAAGCTCCAGCTTTATCCACCTCATTAGAACTGATTCAAATGCATTCTTTTTAATAGCTGAGTAAAACTCCCTCTTTAACTTTGACTGCTTTGTAAGGGAAAGGGGTGCCTTTCTGACTCCAGGGTCTGGGTGGGTTCCCTGTGAGGCCTCAGAGCAACCTTGGCAAAGCTGCAGGTGCTCTGAGAGGCTGGAGTTCCAGAGCCCACCTGAGGAAGGGGCAGGAAATAGTGAGTCAGAGGGTCCTTGGGGCAAGAATAGGGTGGGAGCTCAAAGGGTATTATTAAAGGAGCAGTGTTACCTATGCTTCCACTTGAAGTTGTGTCTTAATTTTTTCACCTTTTTTCCAATGCAAGAGTATCCCTCCCCCGTTTAAAAAAAGAAGCATTTGCTATGTTCACATACAGTATTTGTGAACAAGATCCATTTATGGGACTGATAAAGGAGTCCATTTTTTCTATCGGAATCAACATGGAGCAAAATAGCCCACGTTCAAGAAAGCCACCCTACCCTCCCATGCCCCCCATGCAAAGGCACCAGGAGGAGGAGTTCCCACTGCTGACCCACCCACTCACCTCTCTCTACCCAAAGGAGAACAGAAGGATTTTTTTTTTCCTCTTGCAGACTGTGCAGTAGAGGGTCTGGCACTGACCTTACACTCATCTCAGAGGACTAGGATATCCCAGAAAGCATCAGAAACATAATAGTGAAAGTGCCGTAATAATGGCAAAATAATACTCTGAGAGTTATTCAGTAATTTCCAACTACAATAGCTCTTCCTTCAGAAATGCTGCAGATTGGCATCTATTTTGCTCTAGAGAGAATGTTCCTTATTAGGGCAAAGTAAAAAGGAAAGCAACAATACCCAAAAAGAGACAGAAAATGAAAAGCCACAAGCTTCTGCCAGTGTAGAGAAGGCAATTTTTGCTGGTCCAAGAACAACTAGACTGTACAGAGTACTCCATAAACAGCCGGCTGTGGACTCATGTGTTTTATCCCCCTCATTACAACATCAGTGTGTGCTGCTGAAAAAGGCCAATTTCTATAGCAAAGAATCATTCCCCAGAGAAGCATCTGGGCCTTATTGCTGCTGAAAATGCTTTGGAAACAGCATTGTTTTTTTTCTTCCAGATTCTTTAGACCTGTGCCCAAAATGTGACCTGAGCTGATTGTCACAGATGCCATATAAAGAACACTTTTACTTAATCTAGTCCAGATTCACAGTGCTTTATACAAAAGCTATGTCCTTGAGAGGAGTTAAATATGCTGTCTCTTTTCAACTCGCCTGGTAATCTACTGTTTCAACTAACTACCCATCAGCCCTAGTAACAACATCTAGGAGACCCGTGTTACATTTCGGGCTCTGCTCTGCAGTCCGCAAGCGATTCATCTTTATAACAATACTATCGGGTAGGCATTTTTTTTTTTGTTATCCTCATTTTACACATGAAGAATGGAGGCATAAGAGAAGCTACTACTTTTCCAAGATGGAAGAGCAAGTAGAAGAAAAGCCAGGTCAACTGACTCTTAACTGCAGGCTTGTAACCCCCACTATGCCACTTCCCAATACACATCCCGTATGTTAGTCACCTATAAGTCCTTCTGGAATATTCACGTGTTCATTCATTCATTTATTCGCTTAACCATGATTAGGTGCTTCCAGCTGCCAAGTATATAAAGATAAATGAAATCAGGCCCTTTACTTCAAGAAATTCACCATCTGGCTGAGAATCATCTTGAAATGCGAAAGATCAAATCCTCATTTGTTTTCTCAGTTTGAAACATTTTCTGTGCTGGGTTTACCATATTAGGTTTTTGTGTTTTATTTGTTTGGTTTTTCTGAGCTTATAGGTGAAAGACCTTCAATTATGGTCTGTAATTTTTTTTGTTCCATTTTTTCTTGTTATGTTTTGGATTCAGGACCCACTTTTCTGCACATCTCCCATCTGCAACTGTCTACTGATAATATGCACATCCCAAACAAACAGACAAGTAGAAGCTCCATCAAGCCAGTTTGATGCATTAGTGTGTTTCACTGATTTTCAACTTTCATGTTAGCTATGCGTGTATACCAAACTTTTCAAAGAGGCTCTTCAGGCTACAGTAAGTTTTAGTTAGCCTGTAGAGTATTTTATTTTGAATGGAATTAATGTTTTAAATTAGCAGATTTTATATAAAAGTCCCAATTTCTGGTTTCTCTTTAAAAATCAGAAAAATCTGAGCTTTGAGCCAAACTTCAACAAGAGCCTGTGCCAAATAGTGGCCATCTTCTTCAGTAGGGCATGTTCAATTTCTCATGCCCCCACCCCCAACAGTCCCTAGTGCTCCTGTCATTATTACTGTGTATTCATGTGTCATCAAGTATCTCACCCATACTGTTGTAGTCTTACAGTGTGAGAGTATTTTATATTTCTGTCTTTAATCAAAGGTGGAAGATAAAAACCACACTAAAAGGGCCTGTGATTATTCTTATACCTAGACTTCCTTGCTCATTTACTTTGCCCAATCTTTACAAATATGGCTCTGACATGGGGCAGACAAATTCCATTCCAAATCAGACTAACAGGAGTATATGTAATCAAGTTCTTCAGTGGCGTATAAGACTATGTGACTGAAAACCTCACTTATTCCACATGTATCAGTTATCTATTGCTGATAGTTATCCCTAAAGCTCAGTGGCTTAAAACAACCATTTATTTGGCTTTTTGAATCTGTGAATCCGCAATTTGGGTTAGACTTGGGTAAGTAGCCCTTAAATTAAAAGATGCTTACTCCTTGGAAGAAAAGTTATGACCAACCTAGATAGCATATTCAAAAGCAGATATATTACTTTGCCGACTAAGGTCCGTCTAGTCAAGGCTATGGTTTTTCCAGTGGTCATGTGTGGATGTGAGAGTTGGACTGTGAAGAAGGCTGAGCACCGAAGAATTGATGCTTTTGAACTGTTGTGTTGGAGAAGACTCCTGAGAGTCCCTTGGACTGCAAGGAGATGCAACCAGTCCATTCTGAAGGAGATCAACCCTGGAATTTCTTTGGAAGGAATGATGCTGAAGCTGAAGCTCCAGTACTTTGGCCACCTCATGTGAAGAGTTGACTCATTGGAAAAGACTCTGATGCTGGGAGGAATTGGGGGCAGGAGGAGAAGGGTACGACCGAGGATGAGATGGCTGGATGGTGTCACTGACTCCATAGGTGTGGGTCTGGGTGAACTCCGGGAGTTGGTGATGGACAGGGAGGCCTGGCGTGCTGCAATTCATGGGGTCTCAAAGAGTTGGACACGACTGAGCAACTGAACTGAACTGAACTGATTCTGGTCTAACTTGGACTCATTCTTGCACCTGTGGTCAGTGGACTAACTCACATGGCTGCAGGTTGGCTGGCTGTAGGCTGAGACTGTGAAGGTAAGTGGGCTTTGTGTCTCCAACCCGCAGACTATCCTAGGCTTGTTCCTGTGGTGGTGGTGGTAGTGGTAGGGTTCCTCTATTAGTCTGCTCAGGTTATTGTAACAGAAGAACCACAAACATGTAGCCTAAACAAGAGAAATTTATTTTCTCATGGTTCTGGACATTGGAAGTCCAAGATTAAGGTGCTAGCAGAATTGATTTCTGAGACCTCCCTCCCTCACTTGCAGACAGACACCTTCTCTCATGGCCTTTTCTCTGAATATTTCTGCTGTCATTTACTCTTCTTATAAGGAAACCAGCCAGTCCTTTGGATTAGGACCCCATCCTTGTAACCTCAGTTAACCATAATTTCCTCCTTAAAAGCCTCATCTCTGAATACAGTCACATTTGGTGTTAGAGCTCTGACCTGTGGATTTTGGGGCATACACAGTTTAGTCCATAACAGGTCCTAAGAATGACCAGAAGGCAAGCTCCCTGTGTAACAATTACTATTTTCTCATTGGCCAAAATAAATCCTGTGACCAAGCCCTGAGTCACTGTGGGTACTGGGGGGCATGAAATGAGGGACCATGACAGGAACAACCCATCAGATGTGAGGCCAGTCCCCTTGAACTGTTACATACTTGAAATAGACATGTTTTAAGTGGATGAGTGATCTGCAGCTCACTATCCAACATCTGGTTCCAGTCAGCTGACCTTCTGAGCAGATGATGGACATCTCGTCCCCTTCCAATGGTCAGTTAAGGGGTGGTCATGGACCCACTGATGCACAAAATGGAAATATCTGCTGAGAGTACTTATTGGAAAGATTTGGGGGAAGAGAAAGTCCCCGTTCTTCTGGATTGTGTTGATACTTGAGCTGCTGTAGCCACCATGCTCTCCTATTGATGATGAGACCATCATGGGGAAAGGAGTCCCAAGGAATGCACTAGAGATAAAGGCACCAGAGCCTGCTGCCCACACCTAGCTCTCTCGCTCATCCAGTACAGATACTAACAGGATTGGGCAACCCATTTGCGGAGCCACAGAGAGCAAACAGGCTTCCCGGGGGTCCAGGATCCCTTTCTCACACTGGCTTGTGTAGGCTCCTATCTCAGGTTCCTCCTCTGTAAGAAAAGGAAATGTCTATCCTATAAGCACCAAGCATGAGTTTGTAATCAGATGAGATAATGCATGGGAAAATAAACTATATAAACTGTCAAACCAATGTAAAGAGAAAACAGCATCTTTAAAGGTGAAAGGATTGACAGCTTATAGCTAGAATTAAGTCATATCAACAATCCATCCATTTAGTCAAGTCACTAAGAGGACTTGTCAGACATGTTTACTGTAACAGACCAAAATCACCGGCTAGTGTACAACAGACCTCCTCCTATTATTAACTTTTCTATTAAATCAAGACAGTCTTAGCATAGTGTATGGGCTAAGAGTGCTTAAGGGTGGAAGCAGTGGGCAAAACCAAATCTGTATCAAGACAATTTCAGCTGCAAGGAACCAACACCAAACTTGCCCTGACTTGGAAAATAAAGGACAGTATTGGCTCAGCTTGGAAGGGTCTGATAGTACAACATCTACCAGAAGACTTTGGGTGAGGTGTGATTCAGTGGCTCAGTGATGCCACCAAAAACCCAGCCTCCCTTTCTCAGTGCCGTCTGCCTTTCATGATCTCGCCATCACAGTCACACATGATTGACCAGTAATTACCAGATGCACAATCAAGGAAGATCACACATGTAGTCATTGATTGCACTTTGCTGCAAGAAAGCATGAATTTGTTCAATACAAACATTGAACGTATATAATGGGAGCCTCCAAAACAGGATGAGACGTCAGACTACCTTCATCACAAAGAGGACCTATTTCTCCTGATGCAAGCCGTGGTCAGCCCAGAAATCATTTGCTTGAAATCTCTCTTACTGATACGCAGTTTGCTTTAGTTTTGATAAATACACATTTGGAAACTTGCTTTCATTGAGATGGGCTGAAATGTCCACGCATCAGATCCCCAGCTCCCCCATCCACACACATACACATGCAGATATCTGTGAACTTGAGGTGACAGCAACAGGACCAATTCTAAATATGTCCCACGGAGATTTAAGGGAGTAAGTAAAAGAAGGAAAACCTTGTTTACATTAATTTATTATCACCCACTGCGGTTGGTATGCTCATTAGAATCTGGCATTTATAAAGAACTATAAATTGGCCCTGGTGTTTTAATTCTTTTGATGAGTGATTCTCCTCTACCAGCCATAGAAGTTAAGACAACTCGTCCTAATACCTGTGTAAATATTTCTGTACTGATTTATATGCTAAAGGTTGACAGTGAGCTTGGTGTATAGGAACCAGAGACAGCTAAGTACTAACAAGTGTAAGCCATATCCCCAGGGCTCTGAACAGTCATGGTCTGGTCTTTCTGAACCCAAATGAATATGTATTTCTGTATATAAGCAAGCCAAATACCAAGTGGAAAGCATATTTGATATGCAGAGATATCAGCAAACCTCAGTCTCTAGTCAAGCAGAAAGAAACAGCAATTAAAGAGTATTCTGATGATATACAACATCCACCAAGACAAACTCACCCATTTCAGAGATTCATGCCTATACTCCTTAGGACTAAGGAACTTTGGAACAAAAATCTTAAAATCAAATGCTATTTTTATTCTATTCACACTACCAGAAGATATAGGAATAAAACCCTATTTCTATAAACACATATAGCTCCTGACTTTTCACAACTTCATCCCTCTCCCTCATTTTATTTCAATTATTCTGAGTCACCCATAATAAACAAATCATAATATGGCTGACACCAAAAATACCATATATATGCATTTGTATCCTCATTATTTGGATGCCCTGAGATCAATTTCCAGTGCAGTTATGTGTGTGTGAAGCATATCCCCCAACACCATCAAGCAGTCCTCTGGGACTCCAGATGGGTGTTCTACAATTTAACCAAATTCTGATACTTTATACCCAGAAATAGCCTCAGGTTCCACAGATAATTGCTCAGTTCTTCAGAACTGCACTACCATCCCCACTTTAGACACCAGCCCCAAACCTGTATTATGTAAATTGAAGATTCAACATCTCCCTCCTCAGGTTCTAGTAATTTGCTGAAGTGACTGACAGAACTCAGAGAAGCATTTTACTTACTAAATTACCAGTTTGTTGCAAAAGACATGAAAGGATATGAATCAACAGCCAGGTGAAGAAGTTCACAAGCAAGTCATGGGGGAAGGGCTCAGGGCTTCCTTGTCCTCTGGAGCAGCACCCACACTTCATCTCTGTGTTTCCCAACCAGCCCACGCCTTGCACCTTTCTGAACTTTCTGCTAGTCAACTCACTCACATCACAAAAGGCACCTTTATTGTTCTCATCACTTAGGAAACTTCAAGGGTTTTAGGAGGAGCTCTTTGCCATAAATAACACAAATACATATCTTTTATTAAACATTTTGTTATATGTTGCTATAAATCATGATATCACATCAATGCACATTTGTGTATTGGTTTCTCCAATGCACAGCAGATCATGTAGTATGCAATCAGTGCTCAATACATGTGGCCTACATTTTTATGAACTTTAAACTACCCACATGTATATAGATCCTAGCCTGTTTGAACACTCATCCCCAAATATCACTGAGATGCGAACTTTCCTAGATGGCTGAGTATGGTTGTGACTGTGTCACACCACTGTTTGACCAACCAGAAAGCTATAGGATAGAATTTTTCATGTTCTCCAATAAAATTATTCCACCCATTGTGTGACCTTCCACAATGCTAAAGCAAAATAAATAAGCAGCTGTTAAATACTGCCTCTCAGAGAAGATAACTAAAAGGGATTTACATTATCATTCCTAAACTCTCAAAACACAAGTTTCCTTTTTCAGAAGGCATTTTAAAAAGTGAGATCTACCAGTAGACATCTGACAATTACTACCTTTGCATCCTTAGAGGGAAAAATGAGACCAAAAGTTAGATATCCTGCCTTCTCGTCAAACTCCTCCACCTTCTACCCCTGAATGCTGCTGCTGCTGCTGCTGCTAAGTCACTTCAGTCGTGTCTGACTCTGTGCGACCCCAGAGACAGCAGCCCACCAGGTTCCCCGTCCCTGGGATTCTCCAGGCAAGAACACTGGAGTGGGTTGCCATGTCCTTCTCCAATGCATGAAAGCAAAAAGTGAAAGCGAAGCCGCTCAGTCGTATCCAACCCTCAGAGACCCCATGGCCTGCAGCCCTCCAGGTTCCTCCCTCCATGGGATTTTCCAGGCAAGAATACCGGAGTCGGGTGTCCTTGCCTTCTCCACTACTCCTGAATAAAGACAAACAAAACTTCCAAAGTTGGCCTTATTGCCATTCCTTTACTCTAGAAAGACCAGGCCAGCCTCATCACATAGTGATTTTTTTTTTACCTCTAATGCCAGTAGATGTCCACTGACATTTTTGGCCACCAGACATCCATTTCTACTGTTCCAAGTAGCAGAGTGTGAGTTCCCATCAAAGAACCACCCTCCCCAGTTTGATGTATGCAGGCATTGAATCCACAACATGGCCCCAGACGTGGACATAGGACCCAAGCTTGGCCAATGGGCAGCGTGCCTCTGGCCACATGGTATATGTGGGGATGCCAGTGTGAGGGAAGTATCTTCCCAGTTGGGTTGCTGAACTGGTGGGATGTGGCTGAAGCTTCTGTTGACCACATTTACCACCAAGTGGAAAGAGCCTGCCAGAGAAGGAAGCCAATGCGAAAGGCAGCAGGACCTAGACCAAGATCTGGGAGAGACAGATTCCTGAAGTTTGTGTACCTGGCTAGCCACACGCAAGGAGCTGGCCTCTGGCTTTCCATCCAGGGACACAATATATTCCCTTTTAAAAATCTAACCTATTTATTGAGCTGAGTTTCAGTAGCAGGTAACTGGAAGACTTCTGTAGAAAAAAAATAAATAAATAAAACACTATCTGTAGGAAGTCCAGAGAAAGGTCTTCTAAGGAAAATAAATCAATTAAACTTTGTAAACAAGCTAATTAGATCAGGGATACAGTTTGGGCTCTTTCAGTGCAATCCTTTTTAACAGACTCAGTTTAATCTGATGTCTTACAGCTATAGACACTATGGAGGTATTTTCTGCATTGTTCTGCAACCACCATCCCCATTCTAATGTTAGCTGGGTCCTATATCATGCGTTTAGGTACGCATGAGGATTTATGTCTTCATTAACCAATAGCTCTCTCAAGTTCCTGGTCTAAAGCATTCCATTAATATTTCCATGCAATGACAGATGAAAGTGTTGAGAACATTATAGTGCAATTAGTGCTTGGCTCAAGAAAATGGAATTATTCTTTGCTGCCTTCATATAATTGATTCAGATGCTTAATATTATCTCCAGTGGTTCTGAGGTTCTTTCCTCATACTGCTGCTCTAAAGTATGAAAGGTGTTTGTTGTATTTTTTTCATCTTTGAAGAGGCCTCTCAGCTGTAGTAATATCTAGTTGCTGGTATATCCCATGTTGGATATAAGTTGCTTTGGATCAACTTCAATTAATTCAAAGTAATTCAATTATTCTGAGATGATGAATTTGGAGAAAAAAGAAAAGAGAAATACAGTTAGTCCAGGTTACCTTATATACCCAAGGGAATTACAAAATGAGAAAATGGTAAATGCATTTCTGGCAAGAATCAATAAAATAATAGAAGAACATTTCTGAGCATTAAAAATATGAAAGTCTCATGTTGAGTCTTCTAAATGAAAGTGTTCCAGGGACCTAAAAAAATTAGTGAAAGTATAAACAAAGCCTACATTTGTTAGTCATTCTAGGGAGCTTGTTTTTCTCCTGCAAATATTTAGCATATGTCTCCAAAAGATAAACATTTTTTAAAATAATTACAATATCATTATCACATGTAACAAGTGACAGTAATTTCCTAGTATCTCCAAATATCCAGTAAGTGTATAAATCCCCAGATAGCCTCTTTTTAAAATCTTTTTTTTTGACAGATGGCTTATTCAAATTACGATCCGTACAAGGCCATATCTTGAAATCTCTTTATGTAATAGTGTTTCCCTTCTCTATTTTTAATTTCTTTGCAATTAATTTCTTAATGATGTCATAGGATTTTCCATATTCTTAACTTTGCTTATCATATCCTGTAGTGCCATTATATTTCTCCATTCTCTATCTTCAAGTTGTATCTTGACAAAAAATAATCTTGTACATGCTGTCACATGTTTCCATCAGGAGGTACACAATGTCTGGCTGTTTCATTTTTGATCCCAGCAGTCACTGGAGGTGATTCAAGCCTGCATTGGGGGTTGAAAAATTGTGATTTCTACTCTCATTCTGTCTTCATTCTTGAGTTGGAATTTATCAGTATGAAGCAGAAACTTTCTCAAGTAAACCATTTGGTTATCCTGAGGTACTTTTTCAAATTAAAGGCATGAAAATTGCTCAATCAGTTCAGTTCAGTCACTCAGCCATGTCCAACTCTTTGTGACCCCATGAACAGAAACATGCCAGGCCTCCCTGTCCATCACCAACTCCTGGAGACTACCCAAACTCATTTCCATTGAGTCGGTGATGCCATCTAACCATCTCATCCTCTGTCGTCCCCTTCTCCTGCCCTCAATCTTTCCCAGCATCAGGGTCTTTCCAAATGAGTCAGCTTTTTGCATCAGGTGGCCCAAGTATTGGAGTTTCAGCTTCAATATCAGTCCTTCCAATGAACACCCATGACTGATCTCCTTTAGGATGGACTGGTTGGATCTCCTCGCAGACTCTCAAGAGTCTTCTCCAACACCACGGTTCAAAAGTATCAATTCTTTGGCACTCAGCTTTCTTTATAGTCCAACTCTCACATCCTTACATGACCACTGGAAAAACCATAGCCTTGACTAGATGGACCTTTGTTGGCAAAGTAATGTCTCTACTTTTTAATATGCTGTCTAGGTTGGTCATAACTTTCCTTCCAAGGAGTAAGTGTCTTTTAATTTCATGGCTGCAATCACCATCTGCAGTGATTTTGGAGCCCCCCAAAATAGTCTGTCACTGTTTCCACTGTTTCCCCATCTATTTCCCATGAAGTGATGAGACTGGATGCCATGATCTTAGTTTTCTGTGTTGAGCTTTAAGTCAACTTTTTCACTGTCCTCTTTCACTTTCATCAAGAGGCTCTTTAGTTCTTCTTCACTTTATGCCATAAGGGTGGTGTCATCTGCATATCTGAGGTTATTGATATTTCTCCCGGAAATCTTGATTCCACCTTGTGCTTCCTCCAGCCCAATGTTTCTCATGATGTACTTACTCTGCATATATGTTAAATAAGCAGGGTGACAATATACAGCCTTGACATACTCCTTTTCCTGTTTGGAACCAGTCTGTTGTTCCATGTCCAGTTCTAACTGTTGCTTCCTGACCTACATATAGGTTTCTCAAGAGGCAGGTCAGGTGGTCCAGGATTCCCATCTTTTTCAGAATTTTCCAGTTTATTGTGATCCACACAGTCAAAGGCTTTGGCATAGTCAATAAAGCAGAAATAGATGTTTTTCTGGAACTCTCTTGTTTTTTCTATGATCCAGCAGATGTTGGCAATTTGATCTCTGGTTCCTCTGCCTTTTCTAAAACCAGCTTGAACATCTGGAAGTTCACGGTTCACGTATTGCCGAAGCCTTGCTTGGAGAATTTTGAGCATTACTTTACTAGTGTGTGAGATGGGTGCAATCGTGCAGTAATTTGAGCCTTCTTTGGCATTGCCTTTCTTTGAGATTGGAATGAAAACTGACGTTTTCCAGTCCTGTGGCCACTGCTGAGTTTTCCAAATTTGCTGGCATATTGAGTACAGCACTTTCACAGCATCATCTTTCAGGATTTGAAATAGCTCAACTGGAATTCCATCACTTCTACTAGCTTTGTTCGTAGTGATGCTTCCAAAGGCCCACTTGACTTCAGGACAGATCCATCCTTCAGAAGGACCCAGATCAATGTTGTTTTATGCATGTATTTTAACACAGCCAGTGTGTTTCAATCCACTGCTGTCTTTATTCTTATTGTTGCCCCAAGTGTGCTATCTCTGACCGGGTAGCCTGATGAAGCTGCTGACCCAAGTGCCTTCTTTTTTGTTTCCTTTGGTGAGATAAGATGATGCAGTATCTTCTTGTACACACCCTGCCCCAAATCTGGAATCAGCCTCAGTCTCTAAGGAGGGCTGGTTTGTTCCAGTGATAAATGTTGTTCAGTGTTCACAGTCTGCATTTTAGGAGAGTCCATTATTACTAGATTACTCCTGGTTTTTAGGCTTGTGCAGTGGACAGATACAGGAAATGTGTTTTAAAAGAAGATACATCAAGAGTCTGTAGTGATATTTCCAATTCAAAATAGGGTTGTAGTGTTTTTAAGCTCCTTTGTTTTTCTTTTTCTCTTGAGCTAAATATCTTGTTTACTGATGACATGAACACAATTTGTTGTTTTTTTCTATAATTTACTTAAGTAGCTTCCAAAGAGAACTACCAATGTAATAGCTAATGATACAATTACTGAAGAGAAAAGCTATTCTTTTCGTCCTTAATATATATCCCACTAAGATGTACAGCCAAATTACTGTTCTTTACAGTCACTTAAATTAATTCCTCTCTGTGTGGGATAAATCAGCAACTCAACTCATAGGGTAATTTCTTTCATTTTGGTTATGATTTTAAGAAAAGGTCACATTAAGAGCAAAATCTCACCAAACCACAGATAATGACTGCTTCAGCTTTTTGACATGTATGCTTCTCGTCTGTGTACATGAATGTTATGAAAGAAATGGAATCACAGTCAGGCTTTGCATTTGCTTTATTTGTTCCAGAGTATATCATAAACCTCTTCTCATGTATTAAAATATTTCTAAATCACTATTTTAGCACCTTCCTGGTGTTTTATCAGTTAGATGAATTTACAGCTCTCTCAGCTAATTCTCTATTGTTGACCATTTAAGTTGTTTACAGTTTTTCACAGTTTTAAACAACATTCTGATGAGTATCTTCTGGACCAAATATGTGCAAACATTCCAAAATTACTGCTTTAGATAAATTCCCATGAATGCATTTGCAAAACCAAGAAATTTAAAAATAATCACTTTAAGAGTTTTGTTTCACACAGCTAAATCGTTCTTCTGAAGTATTTGAGAGTTCTCAAATCCCTAAACTCTCACCAACACTAGACATTATCATTCATTTTTTAATTTGTCTAATTTGAAAGGTAATATAGCATGTGATTGTTGATTCTGTAGACATTTCTTTAACTGGATCCTTGTAGGTATTCATTTATTCTCTCTTTCATTCAACAAAACTGTAATTCAGCATTTACCTTTTGCTATACCCTGGGCACAGGACTTCCATCATAGACCAGTCCCTCCCCTCATGAGGTCCTGAGTCCAGAGAAAAGGACAGATGTTTGAATAAGTAAGGAGGGAAGGAGAAATGCATGGTATCAAGAAGGTGCCTGATAAGGAGACCAGGCTAGACGGGGTGGAGGGTGTGGTCAGGAAGATTGATGGAAGTTTACACTGAGACTGAAAGGATGGGTAAGCTATAACTATGAGAAAGGCAGTGATGCAAAGGAAGAACAGCTCAAAGAAAGAAAACCACAGCGCAAAGCCCTGAGGTATGACTCAGGTCTTCCTTACTGTGCAGAGGCCCCGTTCATGAAAGAGGATCCAGAAGTCCAGGGACCCATCTTCTGCATGCCTGTTCTAAGCAGGATCCAGTTTGTGTGTAAAAGAAGAAAGAGCAAGACTTCAGCATTTTATCTCAGACTCCTGTCCTGAGCACAGGCTTCAGGTCTCCATTCTCCTTGCCAGCATTAGCAACAGGTGCCTCTTCATCAGCCCCTAACATTCTCCCAGCCAAACCATGTGATCAAGGTGACCTATAGCAGCTGTACATCATGGGCAGATTAGAAAGAGAAATCTTTATAATTATACAGACTTGCTGTTACTTAAATATTTACCAACATTAAACACCAAAGGGCTGTGCAAACGATCCAGGGATTCATATTGTTCTAAGCTAATATTCTTTGTACAATATTATGCAAATTGCATAAACTTTATTTTGTTGTTGTTGCTGCAAGCAGTGTATCCCAAGGCAGCCATTCACTAAGTTGAAACAGATAAAGTTTTAATAATAAATAGTGATGATGATAAGTTACAAAGTTTGTTCAATGCTAATGTACTTGCTCACTCTAGGGTAGTTTATTAGATAAACAAGTAACATTTCCTGATTTGCTTTTGCTCAAGTGGCATCGTTTTCCTGGAAATGTTTGTGCAATAAATTATTTCAACCCATTAGGTGTTAACGAACAAATCATATTCACTTGCAATCTGTCGTGAATTGCTGAGAATTGAGATTTAAACACTGAAATTATACATTAATTTTACTTTACAAAAACAAAGCTGGTTAAGAGAAATTAAACTGGGTTGAAATGGGAACAAAACAGTATGTCTGATGCTGAATATTTTAAGCCTGCAAAGGAGGCTGTGAATGGCTTCATTAATATTCAGAACACTTGGGCGTTGTGACAGCGACAAAATGCAAATAACCACGCCATGCCTTGGGAACATCCATTAGCAGCAACACGGCTGGGCCATCGATGTGTTTGCCCACAAGATGCCTATGTGGGTTCAGCGTGGATCAGGGTCCCACACACATGTGGTAGTCAGAACAGGCTGACCTGCCTCTCGGCATCCACTGGGTAGAATTGATTCTGTGCAACAAGGTATCATCTGTCTGTGTTCCTAACAAGCTGCTTCCATTTAGAGAGTGATTAGAAAATAGCTCAGAAAATAGCAGCTGGAAACAATGTAATTGTGCATCAGAGGGCCAATGGTGAAAGGACACTGCTGGCCCTCTAAATAACACAAGTCCCCACAGCTACAGAAGAGAAGGAGGTAAACCCATATGGTCTGAAATCGATCTCCAAGACAGGAGTTTTTAAATTTCTAGCATGAATTTTATTGAAGAACATCTTACAGAAATAGGCAGAAAACCGTAAGTTTCCAAGTGCCAGCGTTACAACACCCCAGAGCTCCCTTGTGCTCTCTCACCCTGAGGATTCACTACCCCGACATCAGAGGTTAGTGCTGGAGCCATCTACCTTTCACATCTGGATTTTTTACATCACCATGACATCTTCGAGGTTTTTCTATGTTGTTGCTTATATCAAAACCTCAGATATGCAGATGACACCACTCTTATGGCAGAAACTGAAGAAGAACAAAAGAGCCTCTTGATGAAGGTGAAAGAGGAGAGTGAAAAAGTCGGCTTAAAGCTCAACATTCAAAAAACTAAGATTATGGCATCTGGTCTCATCACTTCATGGCAAATAGATGGGGAAACAGTGGAAACAGTGTCAGACTTTGTTTTTCTGGGCTCCAAAATCATTGCAGATGGTGATAGCAGCCATGAAATTAAGATGCTTGCTCCTTGGAAGGAAAGTTATGACCAACCTAGATAGCATATTAAAAAGCAGAGACATTACTTTGCCAACAAAGATCTGTCTAGTCAAGGCTATGGTTTTTCCAGTAGTCATATATGGATGTGAGAGTTGGACTATAAAGAAAGCTGAGCGCTGAAGAATTGATGCTTTTGAACTGTGGTGTTGGGGAAGACTCCTGAGAGTCCCTTAGACTGTGAGGAGATCCAACCAGTCCATCCTAAAGGAGATCAGTCCTGGGTGTTCATTGAAGGGACTGATGCTGAAGCTGAAACTCCAATACTTTGGCCACCTGAAGCAGAGAGGTGACTCATTTGAAAAGACCCTGATGCTGGGAAAGATTGAGGGCAGGAGAAGAAGGGGACGACAGAGGATGAGATGGTTGGACGGCATCACTGACACAATGGACATAGGTTTGGGTGGACTCTGGGAGTTGGTTGTGGACAGGGAGGCCTGGCGCGCTGCGGTTCATGGGGTTGCAGAGTCGGACATGACTGAGTGACTGAACTGGAACTGGAACTGTGTGTGTTCATTAATGGATAATATTCTTTGCATAAATACACTGCTGCTGCTGCTTAGTCACTTCAGTTATGTCCGACTCTTTGCGACCCCATGGACTATAGCCCACCAGGCTCCTCTGTCCATGGAATTCTCCAGGCGAGGATACTGGAGTGGGTTGCCATGCCCTCCTCCAGAGGATCTTCCCAACCCAGGTCTCCGGCATTGCAGGCAGATTCTTTACCACCGAGCCCCCAGGGAAGCGCACATAAATACACTACCCATTCGTTCACTCTTTTTCCCATTGACAGTCATCTGGGTTCTTTCCACTTTTAACTATTACAGATAGTACTGCTTTAAAGAGTCTCATATACATCTCTGATGAATTTGAAAATGTGTCTCTTCAAAGCCATCACAGCCTGGCACAGATCAGTGTGTCACAGTGCACTTACACAGATCTGGGGATGTAGGTTAAAGGGTTGAGGGTCAAGGTACATGCACCACACACACGTGTAGTCATTAGTGATGTTCCCAGAGGCCCCTTTTGAAATATATAAGGTAATAGCCATGTTAAGGGACATAGGGGACCTTAATTATCACTATGCATATTTTTGTACTATTCTGAATTTTCCCAAGGATATGGAGTAAGTTAAAAATTAAACAGAGAGGTGTAAATATAATGAATCCAAAGCCATTTGGGCTCTAACTGAACATGTGGTCATTGTTAAAACATTTCGTCTTCCTTCAGCTGTGCATTCTAGCTCTTTTCCAAGGCTGTCTCATTCGCTTCTCACAATAATGGATTGTGAGAAAGCAGTTGTTGGCCATTTCTATAGACCATACATTGCCATGATTTCATTTTAATTCTCATACTCAACATTGGAAATGGGCTTTATTAAATAACCCCACTACAGGAGTAAGGAAACCAAAGCACAGAGAGGTTGGTGGGGTTATCTGGGGTCACATGGGTGGTAAACATTTTTGGACCCTTTGGCAAGTGCTCTCTCTACTCAAGAATGCCTAGAAGAGCTTGGAAAACACTGGCTTCAAAGTGAAGAAAGGAGAAGAAAAGTGAAGGACAAAGAAACTGTGAAGTTACTCTCCCCACGTAGTTAAAGGGGCAATCCTGGAATAAACAGAGGCTTCCTGCCCCCTTCCTCCCTGAATGCAGGTCATGTCCTTAATGACCACTGAATGTCAGAGCTTCTGCATTGCATGCCTCAGACCACAGATAGCAAACTTTTCCTATAAAGGGGCTGACAGTAATTATTTTAAGTATACTGGCCATGTAGCCTCAGTCAAACTTCTCTACTCTGCTTCACTGAAGCATAATGTAGCTGAAAGTGGCTGTAGATAATAACATAAGTGGAAGGATATGGCTGTGTTCCAATAGTGCTTCATTTAGGACATGGAAATCTGAATTTCATACAATTTCCACGTGTTGTGAAATATTTTTTTCAGCTATTTAAAAATTTAAAAATACAATTTTTAAGCCATTTAAAAATTCAGTAGTCATTCTTATTCTTAGCTCATGGATTGTACAAAAACACTGGGCCAGATATGGACCACTGGTTTCAGCCTGCCAACTTTTACTTTAAACACATAGAGAAATAGGTTAAGAAGCAGTCAGTGAACAAAAGCTTATTAATTTGAGGTTAAAATTCATTTAGATGCAAAATGGGAATCAAACTTAAACCAGCTAAATCAAAATAGGAAATTCATAAACTTATATCTGAGAAGCCCAAGGGATTGGCATTTAGACATGGTTGGTTTGGGGGTTTGGATAACATAAAGAGGACTGAGCACCAAAGAAGTGATCCTTTTAAATTGTGCTTCTGGAGAAGACTCTGAGAGTCCCTTGGACTGCAAGGACACCAAACCAGTCGATCCTAAAGGAAATCAACCCTGAATATGCATTGGAAGGACTCATGCTGAAATTCCAATCATTTGGCCACCTGATGCAAAGAGCCAACTCATTTTATTAATTTGAGGTTAAAATTCATTTAGATGCAAAATGGGAATCAAACTTAAACCAGCTAAATCAAAATAGGAAATTCATAAACTTATATCTGAGAAGCCCAAGGGATTGGCATTTAGACATGGTTGGTTTGGGGGTTTGGATAACATAAAGAGGACTGAGCACCAAAGAAGTGATCCTTTTAAATTGTGCTTCTGGAGAAGACTCTGAGAGTCCCTTGGACTGCAAGGACACCAAACCAGTCGATCCTAAAGGAAATCAACCCTGAATATGCATTGGAAGGACTCATGCTGAAATTCCAATCATTTGGCCACCTGATGCAAAGAGCCAACTCATTTGGAAAAGACCCTGATGCTTGGAAAGATTGAGGGCAGGAGGAGAAGAGGGTGACAGAGGATGAGATGTTTGGATGGCATCATTGACTCAATGGACATGAGTTAAAGCAAGCTCAGGAAGATAGTGAAGGACAGGGAAGCCTAGCATGCTTCAATCCATGGGGTTGCAAAGAGTTGGACATGACTTAGCTACTGAACAACAACAAGCTTTTTTCTCTCTCCTCCCCTCCATCTCCTTTTTTCTCCTCCTTCCCTTCCTCTTGTTCCTTTTTCCCCCTTTGCCTCAGGTGAAAAGACATTAGATACAATGCAGCACTAGAAAGAATATAAGCTGACATCTCAACAGAAATTATGAAGGCCCCAAACAGTAGAGCAACATGTTTTTATTGATGTATGATATTATGCAAGTTACAGATGTGAATCACAGTTATAATGATTCATAATTTTTAAAGGTTATACTTCATTTAGAGTTATGAAATACTGGCTACATTCCCCATGTTGTACAATATATCCTTTTAACTTATTTTATACTTAATAGTTTGTACCTCTTAATTTCTCACCCCTATGTTGCCATTCCTACCTTCTGTCTCCCCACCCAGGTAATGGCTAGTTTGTTCTCTGTGAGTCTGCTTCTTTTTTTTTTTCACTAGTTTGTTGTATTTTTCAGATTTTGCGTTTAAGTGATAGCATATAGTATTTGTCTCTGTCTGACATTTCACTTAGCATAATGTCCTCCAAATTCATCCATGTTACTGCAAATAGCAAATTCTAATTATTTTTTATGACTGAGTAGTATCCCTTTGTGTATATATACCACATCTTTCTCCATTCATCTGTTGATGGACACTTAGGTTGAATCCATATCTTAGAAGTTGTAACTAATGCTGCCATGAACATTGGGGTGCTTGTATCTTTTTGAATTAGTATTTTGGGTTTTTAAAATATATATCCAAGAGTATACTGTATTGGTGTTTTTCTTTCTTGCTTACTTCACTCTGTATTAATAGGCTCCAGTTTCATCCACCTCATTAGAACGGATTCAAATGTATTCTTTTTAATGGCTGCATAATACTCCATTGTGTATATGTACCACAGCTTTCTTATCCATTTATCTGCTGATGGACATCTAGGTTGCTTCCATGTCCAGTAATTAACCTTCAATTAAAATAAATAAATTTATATTAAAATGTAGATCCAAGGTAGAATTGCTGGATCATTTGATAGTTCTATTTTTAGTTTTTTCAGAAACTTCCACAGTGGCTTTACCAATTTACATTCCCACCAACAGTATGAGAGGGTCCTCTTTTCTCCACATCTTTCCTTGCCAATATGTCTTATTTGTGTTCTTTATGATGAAAGCCATTCTGACAGGTTTGAAGTGATACCTCACTGTGAATTTGACTTGCATTTCCCTGATGATTAGCAGTGTTGAGCATCTTTTCATTTGCCTGTTGGTCATCTGCATTTCCTCTTTGGAAAAATGTCTATTCAGTTCTGCCTATTTTTAAATCAGATTGTCTATTTCTTTGATGTTGAGTTGTATGAGTTAATTGTATATATTTGATATTAACCCCTTGTCAAATATTTCCTCCTATTTAGTACATTGTCTTTTCATTTTCTCGATGATTTCCCCTGCTGTGCAAAGGCTTCTAAGTTTACTTAGGTGTCATTTGTTTATTTTTGCTTTTATTTCCTTCACGTTAGGAAACAGAGCCAAAAAAAAAAAAAAATGCAGTGATTTATGTCAAAGAGTGTTCTGCCTATATTTTCCTCTAGGAGTTTTATAGTATCTGGTCTTATATTTGGGTCTTTAGTCTATTCTGAGTTTATTTTTCTATACAGCATTAGAGAATGTCCTAATTCATTCTTTTACATATAGCTTTCCAGTTTTTAAAGGTATAAGAAAAATGAATAACATCTATTCAAACTAGAGTGCTCTGTACAGTTAAAACATACTTCAAAATTTAAAAATGTAGATAATTTTTTAGACAAAATCAGGGAATTCATATCCAACAGGTATACAAACTCAAAACATGTTCAGGCTTATAGGAAATGATACCCACCCTTAACTGCTTAGAGCAAGATAATAAAGTATCAAAGGGTTTATAACATACATAGAAGTAAAATATATGGCAGTGCGAATACCAAGTATTGTGGGGAATAGATGGAATTACATGGTTATAAGCGATTCACATTGTTCATGAAGTAAAATATTATTTGAGCTGTCTGTGCTAATTTAAAGATGAATATTGTAATATCTAAACCAACAGCTAAAATAAACACAAAAGATAGAGCTAAAAAAGGAGAAAATAAAAAGAATACTATAAAAATATTCAGTTAAACCAAAAGAAGATAGGAAAGTAGGAAGAGAGCAATAAAGAATAAATGGAGCAAATAGGAAAAAATGACAGAATAGTCAGCTTAAATTCAGCTATAGTGACAACTATATTAAAAGTTAGAAGACTAAATATTCCATGTAGAAGACAGATATTGTCAAATTTGGGGAAAAAACATTGAGACTCAACTGTATACTGTTTACTAGAAACAGGAGATGGGAGGGGAGTTCAGCATGGGGAACACATGTACACCCATGGCGGATTCATGTCAATATATGGCAAAATCAATACAATATTGTAAAGTAAAATAAATAAAACTGAAAAAAAAATAATAAAGTTAATGTAGAAAAATGGAGAAAAAAACCAAAATATAGACATACAAGTTGAAAGTAAATTGGTATTAAAAAATCAAGCAAAAAAGTAACTTAAGAAAATTACATTAATATCAAAAAAACACTTTAAAACAAGTAATATTGCTGGGGACAGTGAGGGCTATTTTATAATTATTCAAGTGTCATGCATGAAAAAGATATTACAATCCTAAATGTTATGCAAATAACAAGAGATTGAGAAAATGTAAGTAACAACTGGCAGGGAGATGAGCAAAATAGACCAATCCACAGTCTTAGTTGGAGGTTTTAACGTTCTCTCTCAGTAATTACTAGAAAACTAAAGAACAAACCTATAAAACATAAAACATTCACTCAACACTACCTATTGTTGTGGTGTTCAAGTACACCCTAAGCATTTACCAAGGCAGAGTAACGATGGGCCATAAAAACAAGTCTGTATAATTTCAAAGGGCTGAAACATACAGAATATGTTCTCTGACCAAAATAGTATGAACTGGTAAAATAGAGACATCTAGAAAACCTCAAAATGGTTAGAAATTAAGCAGAAGACCTCCAATAATGCATGAGTCAAAGAAAAAATCATAGGGGAAAATAGAAAGCAGATTAATAGAATGATAAGGGGGAAAAAGTACCAAATTATATGAATAGAACACACATCAGTGAAATAGAATGAAGATCTAGAAATAGACCACTCCATTGATTTTTGAGAAAGGGACCAAGTTAATTCAATGGGGAGAGGAAAATATTTTCGATAAGTAATGCCGAAACAACTGTATAGCTGTGTGGGGCCAGGGATGAGGGGAGGCTGGGGAGGCAAGGAGTGGACGCTTGGCCTCCTCTAGCTGCTGCATACCAAAATAATAATAATAGATTCTGCACCTAAAGGTAAAAGCTGGAACCATATACTTTCTAGAAGAAAACAATACTTTCACAACCATGAGACAGGTCAAGATTTTTAGATAAGATGTGTAAAAAGCAAAAATTAAAAGTATATTTTAAAAAAGACGAAGACTCCAATTAAAATAGTGGGGAAACAACTTGAATAGGCAATCCACAAGAGAATGAACAACTAATAAGCACGTGAAAGATGTTTAACATCTTTAGTCATTACGAAAATTCAGATTAAAGCAAGACACTTTTTCACATCCGCTGACAGGACTGAAATCAAAATAAATGACTGACAGTTGCTCACTGCGGCAAAGCTGCGGAGCAACTGAAAGTCTCATTCATTGCTGGTGGGCGTGTAGCACGGTACCTTGAAGAACTGTTCAAAGTTTTGTATAAAGTTGTATGTACAACTCTTCTGTGACCCAACAATTCTGCCCATAGGTATTTACCCAGGAAATAAGAAAATATGTGTCCAGAAAAAGACTTGTACAAGAATGTTCCTAATGGCCTTAGCTATAGTAGCCCATAACTGGAAACAAGGCAAGTGTTCATTAACAGGTGAGCGGATGAACAATAGTGGCATATGCAAACAATGAAATGCTAATTGTCAATAAAAAGGAATGAACTGCTGCTAGTACAGAACAACACAGCTGAATCACACACACAGAAAATGGACATGAAAGAATACTTATGTGTGAGTCCATTTATGTGAGCTTTTAGAATAAAACTAACCTGATCTATGGACAGAAATCAGAAAGTTCTTGCCTTTTAACAGATCAGCTGGAAAGGAGACTATGGAACTTTGGTTGGGGTAGGGGTGATGAAAATATTCTAGATCGTGTGTGTTTTGGGTGATGAGTACATGAATACATACAGCTGACAAAAATCATCGAACTAAAGCTTAAGCCCTGTGTATAGTTGTAAAGTAATTCTTGATTATAAAAATACTTTTAATTGTTTATCCCCTTGGTGCTAAGTGGGTAGAATTTAAGACAGAGGTCACAGAAATGATGGAAGAAGACAAGGTAGGAGACTGCTACTGCTGCTGCTGCTGCTGAGTCGCTTCAGTCGTGTCCGACTCTGTGCAACCCCATAGATGGCAGCCCACCAGGCTCCTCAGTTCCTAGGATTCTCCAGGCAAGAACACTAGAGTGGGTTGCCATTTCCATCTCCAGTGGTTCAAACCATTCAACAAGGCAAACTGTGATGTTCAGCTTGTCATCCTCGTTACCATTTGCAATAAGCTCAGTGTCTCTGATGAAATCAAGGGAAAGGAAGTCCACCACTGCTAGAAAAGAAACCCTTCAAACCCTGAGGTCTACTCCCCAGCCCTTTCCTGGGCAGTGATGCCCTAAGGGCAGCCTCTCCCACCGTGTCCCATTTGTTACATTACAGCTGTTTGCTTGGCCCATCCCACTTGTAATCACTAACATGTTCACTTCCTGCAGTCCCTTCTTTGTAATTGTTTCTTCCTCCAGTGTCTTCCTTGAATTTGAGAAATTATCATTCTCTTAATACTCTGAAACATAGTATATTTCCCACCTCTACTTCAGAGGAAGAGAGGAGGAGTGGTGAGGTCCCTGTCTCTGGGAGTTTTCAAGCAGAGAGTAGATAATGATATGCCCAGGGACTTAAAGTCAGACCAGCCAGCATGGTCTGTATAACTTACACAATCCACAATTTTAGGATAAGTCCGTGATAAATGTTAATCAGTCTAGTAAATAAAAAATATGGATTAATTTATGCTTAATTTAATTAGCTAAACTTAATTTTCCTCTGTATGCATTTTGTCAGACTAGAGCATAGAATTTCATGCATATTCATTCTGTGCAAGAAATTCTACAATTTCTTTGATCATCTGCTAATTTTGCTGCTGTAACAATTAGTTGCTGCTCAGCCGCCCTGGCTTCCAGGCAGAATCTGATGCTGAGTTTAATTACTTAACCCAAGACCAAGGCAAAGTGAAATACCCACTGAGTCTTAGTCCAATTTGAGTTCATTTCACGTGAAATCTATTGATTGCAGGTTGGACTTTGCTCCTGGAATGAAACATCACACACTGTGTGGCATTTAAATATTTCTTTTTTCTTCAATTCTCCTCTCACAGCCTTTCACAATTGTCATGGTTAATTACTTCAGCAGCCACAGCATTCTAGCTAACATGGTGGTCCCAACGACCCTCTCCAATGGTCCTCTCACATAAGCCACTCCACCTCCTGTGGGGGTTTTTAAGGGCAGTTCAGTTCAGCTGATAGTCCCTTTCAACCCTCAGACTAAGACATCTAGGACTTTTGTTGAGACAGCACAGTGGATGGTTCTTGCTTGAAAGCTTCCACCTGAGGTCCACTGTCCAATGCCACTTAAAAGATTGTTTTAAATCTTCTCAGGTAATTTAGATTAATGTAGTGGGCTTCCCTGGTGGCTCAGATGGTAAAGAATCTGCCTGCAATGCAGGAGACCTGAGTTCGATCCCTGGGTTAGAAAGATTCCCTGGAGGAGGGCATGGCAACCCACTCCAGTATTCTTGCCTGGAGGATCTCTGTGGACAGCAGAGCCTGGTGGGCTCCAGTCGATGGGGTCGCAAAGAGTCGGACACAACTGAGTGACTAAGCACACAGCACAGATGTGAGAAGCAGAAACCAGACTTTGTTTTACTTTTCGTCCTACTCACAGCCAGATCTAATGACCACAGGTGATGGTCTTGACTGGAGTTCAATACTAATCCAGCTTAAGGATTTCTCTCATCTGTTTCACTTCTTAATTCATGCTCTCGTTTAAATATCAGAAAGTGTAAAGGGCTTGATGCCATTGAATTGCAGCATCACTCCATCCCTGTCAGCAAGGAGGGTCTGTTTCCACTTTGTTTTCCTTCCTGCTGGCCACCTCCCACATTATGCTAAGTAGGAGCCAATCCTGACTCATTTCCTGAGCAAATTGTGGCCAGCAGGAAATAGGCAGCACAGAGAATTTTAGGAGATGTTCTGTTTTTGGATAACTTGCAAATATGCCTGAAGTAAGAGAGGTCAAATTATCTTCATTTTTTAAAGCAAAAGGAATTGGGAACATACATGGGTGATCTCACAAAAAATGTCCTAGTTTAGAAATCAAAGTATTCTCCTAGTTAATGTCAGAAGGATCACCTTGATGCCAGTCATCCAGATTATTGGAATCGCCCACAGATCTACTTTTGGGCACTTGGGCTTTATAAGATTTCTACCCTGGAAAGCCAAGCGAAAAGAAGTGAACAGGTGCTTTCACTATTTACAAAGTGAGGTCATATATCTGGGCAGTGAGTGTGTGTGCCTGCACCCACTGAACACTAAGCACTTAGGGGGCCCGTGTGATCTCCATGGTTGGCATGTCATCCAGTGAAGCCAGATAGAAAGTATTTCTCAGTAGTGGAGAGGGCGACCAAAACACATGCAACAGGTGTGGAAATGGAGGGAAGGCCTGCAGTTCACCACAGCTTCTGCATATCTATTTTCAGTCTGTGAGTGAGCTCAGCTCCTAAACACGGAAGGTCATCTGATTTGGAGCATCTTCTTCCCAGAGTTGGCCACTGTGCTGAGAAAAAGCTATTTAATTAAGAATTATCCTCATGGTCATGGAATTCAGGACACGGGGCCTGGCACCAGTTGGCCATTATTACAAACACTGCTGCTGCTGCTGCTAAGTCACTTCAGTCATGTCCAACTCTATGTGACCCCATAGATGGCAGCCCACCAGGCTCCCCCGTCCCTGGGATTCTCCAGGCAGAACACTGGAGTGGGTTGCCACTTCCTTCTCCAATGCATGAAAGTGAAAGGTGAAAGTGAAGTCGCTCAGTCGTGTCCAACTCTTGGCAACCCCATGGACTACAGCCTACCAGGCTCCTCCATCCATGGGATTTTCCAGGCAAGAGTACTGGAGTGGGGTACCATTGCCTTCTCCGTTTGCAAACGTTAAGTGCTTACAAATATCCAACCCAAGCTGAGGATGTGACCAAAAAGGCCATAGTCTCCAGACTTTCATTTCAGCAGAGCAAACAACAGCAGAGACTGCCATCAGAGGTCATGTTCTAGCTGATGCCCCAGGCATCCTGGTATAAAAGGCCTGGTCCCTGTTCCCTCCCACAGCAGGTTTCTGAACTTCCCACTCCATCTCCACAAACACCCTCGCTCTCCATCCTGGTTTCTGCCTTTCTGCTAGCTGCCTTCTGGATTTTGTATGTTCCACCTTACTTGCTCTCTTTTTTTCCCCTCTCTTTACCTGTTTCTTTCTCTCACTACCTGTTTTTATCTTTCTCTGTTAATTATGAAACAGATCCACAAAGCACCCTCTTCACACAGAAAACTAAGCATTCAAGTTGCTTTGAATGTTCTCCTCCTAAAATGAAACAGAAATGTGGATACCCTGACGCCCTGCCTACCACTTCAGAGGGTTCCTGGGAGGATCTACTGAGATCGCGTGGGTGTTTGGAATATTGTCCAACCTTTTGCAAATATAGGAAGTATTAACACTAAACTGGATCCACATTCTCAAATTCTTTTTTTTTTTTTCAGTAAGCCTGCATTGTTCCCTATTGTAGCCTAGTGCTATTCTCACAGGGCAGGGAGTGGGAGGATCGTGGGACGTGAGTGAGGCCTGGAAGAGCCGCTGTGAGACATGAAGGAGCCACTGACCCTGCCCTCCTGAGACCCATCTAGCAGACCCTAAGCAAAACAGCCAGAGCTTGTGATGGATGCCGTGAAGGGAGACTTGAGGTGCTAGGCTGAGGAAGACAGTGGGTACTTCATATGGGTGGTCTCTTAGTCCAATCAGCTGTCATTCAAAATACCATAGGCTGGGTGGCTTAAACAAAGTAAAGTTATTTTCTTACAGTCCTGGAGGCTTTGAAGTCCAAGATCAGGGTGCCAGCAGGGTCGGTTCCTGGTGAGGTCTGTTTCTGTTCATACACAGCTCTTTCCCCCTGCATGTTCATGTGGCATGTCTTCAGTTTATGCACTTGGGCAGAGAAAGAGAGAGCTCTCTCTTCCTCTTATAAGGCCAACCCTATCAGATTGGGACCCCATCCTAAGATCTTATGTAACCTGAATCACTGTTAGTCAGGGTTAGAATCAACAAGAGACATAAATATCCTAGGATATATAGATATGTAAGGAGATTTATTAGAAGGTTGGCTCACATGATTATAGCTTCCCTAGTGGCTCAGTGGTAAAGAATCCACCTGCAATGCAGGAGACTCCAGTTCAGTTGCTGGGTCAGGAAGATCCCTTGGAGAAGGAAATGGCAACTGGCTCTAGTATTCTTGCCTAGGAAATCCCAGGGATAGAGGAGCCTGGCGGGCTATAGTCTACAGGGTCACAAAGAGTCAGATACAACTTAACGACTAAACAATAACAACACATGATATGGAGGTTGAGAAACTCCATAGTCTACTGTCTACAGGCTGGAGACCCAGAAAAGCCAATGGTTAGTCCCAGTCTAAGTCTGATGGCCTGAGAATCTATGAAGCCAATGGCTGAAGTCTGAGCCCAGAGGTAGAGGATTGATCCAGCTCAAGCAGAAAGAGCAAATCCTCCTTTGGTTTACAAAAGTTCAAACAGATGGTCAAGAAAAGACTATTTGAGCAGATGACATTATTATGGTAAGCCTTGGTGAATAGGAGGGAGACTGTCATCTGAAACTCTGGGAAAAGCCCACTGCAAAGAGAGAAACAATGGGCAAGCAGATGGAGAAAATGCTGGAGAAAGCGGTTGTAGGAATTAACATCCAGTAATGTTATTTAGGACATGTACAATAAATTTGAGCATCAGGTGCATCCAAATGGATAGATCAGTTAAACAGCTGAATAAAAGCGGAAAATTCAATAATATGTCAAATTATTTATGCCCTCCCAAAGCATGTTGGTCAGACACATCCAAAATAAATGTATGTGGCTTTCTCTGGCTGCCCTATCTGGGTCACTGCCATAATGCTTGGCTGGTGTAAAGCAAGCCATTTTGGTGCTGGGGCAGCGTGCAGAATAAGCTGGCAGACATACCTGGGGAGCCAGATGGACTCTCAGCACCTGGGGTTTTTTCAAGGCCATGTACTTCGCAGTGTACCAGAGGACATGTGTTTGGGCTCTCATTAGAGAGCACAGTTAGTCAAAGCACAGTCTTCCTCTCCAGGAAGCCAGAGTCCCGGACAAATGCTCCCCTGGCATCTTCAGTGGCCAGTTGTACATCAGAAAGAGCTGCCGTCCCCATCTGGGTCAGGTTCACTAAGTCCACAGCACCTGGAATTGCCCTGTCTTTCCTCCTGAAACAGCATGTTTTAAAACTCTAGTAATCCAGTCTGCCTTCTCACTGAACATAGCTGTTTAGGTACATCAGCTGAAAACCTCATCCCTCAGGGAGACTGGAGGGGAGGCTTCCAAACACCATTAATGGTCTCACCCCCTCACCTGGAGCAGGGGTTTCAGGAAGGGCCTGTTCCTTTCCACTGTCAGTGTTGGACAGTCCCACATTGAAGAACCACCCATGATGTGACAGTAAATGGACTATAAACAGAACTCATTCAGATTTTAATAGTTTTATTCCTCTCAACCAAACAGAACATGCAGACTGATAAGGACCTTCAGACTGTCTTACAACTTACACGTCATTTGCGGATTGCCAGCATTAGTGACCTCACAACTGCTCATGGCGAGGCTTCTATTATAGATCCAGGGATAGGGTTGCCATGAGGAGAAGGGAAGAAGGCGTGGAAAAAATCATCAGAACATTCTTGATAATATACCTTAATCTCAGTGTGTTGAGGAAACACACCCATATCCTTTCCCATTCCACAGCCTGAATCTGGAGAGGCAGATGATCCAGAGATGCAGCTGAGGTCTGCTCACTGCGAGACACTCTTAGGTGGTGATTCTGACATGTTGCTGTGAGCCGAGTGTGTGCTGGCTGGAGAGTAAGACACTCCTGGGCTGCAGGCTCTGGTAGACTTTCTCTCCAGGAACACTCCCTGCCAGGTTCTCATGATTTAAACCCTAAAAAGGCCCCCTCCTATTCTAACAGCAGAGGGGAAGGATAATCCCTGAAATACCCAGGGCGATAACAAAGGCCCACTCTACAAGGGAGGGAGTCTGCCCCAGACCTACCCCACTGGAATGAGCCCTTCCACCTTCCAGTGTCACTTGACTGAATGAAGACAGTCAGAGGCAGGCTACAAAGAAGAGGTTGGGAATGCTGCAGCCAGAGCAGACTGGGATTTACCTGAGGATCACAGAACACTTCCAACCGCTGGTGGCTGAGAGGGTAAAGTGTCTGCCTGCAATGCAGGAGACCTGGGTTTGATCCCTGGGTCAGGAAGATCCCCTGGAGAAGGAAATGGCAACCCACTCCAGTACTCTTGTGTGGAAAATCCCATGGACAGAGAAGCCTAGTAGCTACAGTCCATGGGATTGCAGGCTATCTTTGACAGATTTAGAGAAACTCAAAATCAAGAGAGCAGACTAAAACAAGAACACCAGAGAAATTTGCAGCCTGGGACGCCCATGGCTACTGCAAGCGTGAAATGCACTCTGACGGAGCCAGATGACATTAAACCCTCACCCTAAAGCTTGATTACCTCACTTCCTGCTCCCAGTTTCTGTTACTTCCAGTCATCAGACCAGGCCCTGTAAACAACTCTGGTTAATATGTTATAGTCTCTGATAAAAAGTATATACTATGCAAAAACAGATTGATAATATAAGCAGAGAGATGCAAACACTCAAAAAGGATCTAACGGAAATACTAGAAATTTTAAAACTAAAAAAAAAAAAGAAAAGAAAAATGGAGAATGCCTTTGGTAGATAGAGCTGAGGAAGAAATCAGGAAATTGAAGATATATTGATAGAAACTTTCCAGACTGAAAAGAAAAAAGAATGAACAATAACAGCAGCAACAACAACAGCAAAACCAGAACAGAATACCAAGAACTGTGGGAAAACATCTAAACTTCTGACGGATGCATTATTAGAATACCAGAAAAAGAGAAACAGAGCAGAAGAATTTGAAGTAGTAATGGCTAAGAACTTTCCAAAAATAAATGACAAATGCCTAAAACCACTACACCTAGCCATATCATATTCAAACTCCAGAAAGCCAAAGACAAACAGAAAATCTTGAAACAAGACAGAGCAGAAAGAGGAGGGGAAACAAAATACAAAGAAAAAACCGTTACTTAAGAATCACAGTGGACTTACTAGAAACTATGCTAGCCAGAGAATGAAACAAAGATCTAGCATTAAAGCAGGGGGAAAAATACTTTCTATATCCAGAAAAATTGTCCTTTGGAAATAAAGGAGAAATAAGTTCTCCCATAAACAAGAATGGAGGCAATCCATCACCTGCAGACCAACCAGGCAAGTAATGTTCAACGTTTTTGAGACAGAAGGTAGATGGACGAGATCAGAAACGTGGATTGATGTAAAAAAAGGAAAACATTAAGAAGCAGTGAAGGTAGAAGAAAATTGTGTGTGCGCTACATTGATCTGTACAGATGACATTAAAAGCAGTAACATGAACTGCATGCTGGGTGATCATGACCCCTGGGGAAGTGGAGTGAATGGCAGTGATGATGTCACAGGCATGTGTGGGAGGAGCCTGGATGCTGATTAAGGTACCTGCGGTATCTGTGGAGAGGTGCAGTGTTGTTTGAAGGTGGACTTGGATTCAATAATTATCAAGGACAAGAGTTCCTAATGATATGAGTGGATGAACCAAGAAGGCAGTGTTGTTCAAAGCTCAGCTCTAGCGCCAAAGACAGTGAGTTCAGGCTCCACAGTGCCACTCACCAACCATACCAGCTTAAAGAGGTTCTTACCCTCTGTTACCCCCAGATGCCTCATCTCAGAAATTAGCTGTCAATACCGCCTTTATAAGGTTGCTCCAAAGATGAAGGTAATGCAAGCTAAGTGGTTAGCAGAACACATGGCAAATGGTAAATTTTCTATAGATAGAAGCAGCACGTCTCAAATCGTGGTCCCCAGACCAGCAGCATCAGCATCACCTGGGAATGTGTTAGAACAGCAGCTTCTCAGCCCTCCCCCCAGACCACTGAGTCAGAAACTCTGGGGATGGGCGCAGGGATCTGCAGTTTCACAAGTCTTGCAGGTGATGCTGATTCTTACTAAAAGTATGAGAACCACTGCCCTGGAGGACTGAGAAGTTGCGAGTGATGCCAAATACCGAAAAGGGCTTCCTAGCTCAGAAACTGATCCACTGACTCCCTTCAAACCAAGCTCTAACAGCACCAAATAGTTCAGACAACAACGTGGCTGGACCCAGAGATTCTCATACTGCGTGAAGTACATCAGAGAAAGACCGACACCATATGATACTGCTTATATGTGAATCCCCCAAGAAAAGGTTACAAGTGAGCTTACCTACAAAAGCCAGAGTTACAGATGTAGAAAATAAACTTATAGTTATGGGGGATGCGGGGAATACATTGGAACATTTGTACTGACAGTCTGTCACTCGAGGATCGAGAGGTAGCTTCTCTATATCTGTCTCCCCACACCACACCCCCACCTCCAGAGCTGGGACTCCAGCAAGGACAGAGAAAGGTCATGGACAGCCTCATGATGAAGCAGAGTGTGGAACAAATGTGTGGTGATAAAGGCACACACACGTGTGATACTGGGAGTGATTGGCAGATGGGGAGGCCGGGGCAGCTTCCTACAGCAGCAGTGGGGAGAGCAGCTGCCATGGGGGGCTCCTTGGAGACGTGACGCTTCTGCCCTCTCCAGGGGACAGGAATGTTCCACCTGACTGTTACACAAGAGAACAGAAGTTAAAACAAGCAGCAAGTCCCTTTTGACTATTAAACTAGTGTTAAAATGTATGCAGTGAAAATATCTGGTGCTAGCAACAGTGTATGAAATTGGCATTCTTGTGTGTTTCTGGAAGCATCTGTTAAGCCAACAAATGGGAATAATGATAATAAATAATGACAATAAGTTAAAAAGTACCAGTTAACACATTGAGGAGCTATTATAAATTTTCATATCACTGGGGCCCTGCAATCGACGTCTGAAGTCTGCTCTGATGGCTGTTGTTTTAAATAGAAAGGGAATGATATTCACCACTGCCTTCATCTGCAAATAAGTGGAAGCAAAATAGATGTCAAAGAATGGTTATGTAAACTGATCCTAAGGACACAGCGGCTTGCCCTTTAAAACATGTTTTCTGAAGAAATTCAGCCACCTGCAAATAAAAATCTTAATATATATTTAAGGTAAAAATCATGACTCAAAATTTTAGTATGATTGCAAATACCTGATTAATAATAAACATTGGGGGAAATTACAGGAAGGAATTACAGCAAATAACAGGTGTTGTCAATAAAATGGAGGCTTTTGGTTGTTAATTCTTTATTTTCTTTACTTTCCAAATGCCCTAAGGTTTCATTCTATGTAATACTTTATAGAATGAAAGATATTAGAGCAAGAAAGAGAGGAGGAGAGTGAAAGATCACCTCCTTCTGCTCAAAAAGGGACACAAGTAGTCACAATGTTTTCTCATTCCCAGTTGCATCAGCCATTTCAAGACTTTATTTTCCTTTTTCTTTTTCTTTCACTGAAAAATAGACTCCAAGAGAACTGAAGTTTGGGGCATGGGCAAGGGGGAACTGTTTGAATAGATGTGTAAAGAAAAAAGTAACAAGACTGATTTCTGAAGCTTGCACTTGAGACTGAATCGTAACAAACTGCAATCTGGGCTTGTGGGCCACGGGGCATGGAAACGCTCGCTTTTCCAGCTGTGTTCTGTTATGCCCTCAACAACTGGGCATGTTGGAAGGGATTCCCCTATATCCCCATTTCCATCTCAAACAGAAAAGCTCTTTTTATTTTCTGTACTCATTATTTTTCCTTCCTCATATAATGTTGGTTACTCAAAGTTGAAGACACTTGAAAACCTCTACTTAATTTATGTGTTCAGTCGTGTCCAACTGTTTGTGGCCCCATGGTCTATAGCCCACCAGGCTTCTCTGCTAATGGAATTTTCCAGGCAAGACTACTGAGTAGGGGTGCCATTTCCTACTCCAGGGGATCTTCCCACTTCCCAACCCAAGGATTGAACCCTCATCTCTTGTGTCTCCTGCTTTGGCAGACTGATTTGGCCACTGGGAAGCACTAGCTAATTTTATAACTAAACATAATATTATTTTAATTTACTTAATAACTATTTTAATATTTATTTTCCACTTATTCTAATAGCTATTGCTTTGAGATAGATTAAGCAGTTTTTTTTCCCCTGTTAACTACCAGTGTGTCATTGAAAGCTAGATATATCTCACTGCAGATTATAAGATCTAAGTCCCTGCCATCCCATTAGCCTCCAGGCTCCATGATGCCAGGGACACTGTCTGCCTTGGCCTCTGCTCTATGGCCACAATATCCTGCATGTAGTAGCTGTGGAAAAAAGCATACTTTTGAAAGAGTGAATGCTGCCACTTGGTGACAGTGTACCCAAGTTTCATGCTTAGTATTTTGATTACTTAATGAAATTCACAAAAAATTGAATCAGAAAACCCAGGACATGAATCTTGGTGATAGTCTCCATTTAGCTCTTCTGTTTGCCTGCTCAGCACAGATTGACGATCTCTGAGATCACTCTGCTCCACATCAGCTCACACCTGTCTTCATGGCACACAGGCAGTGTTGCTCTGTGAGTAACAGGGCTCAGCTTCTAGAGGACAGAATCTTTATGCCATCTTGGAACTTCTCACTGGAGCACAGTTCAGTTCAGTTCAGTTGCTCAGTCATGTCCGACTCTTTGCGACCCCATGAATTGCAGCACGCCAGGCCTCCCTGTCCATCACCAACTCCTGGAGTTCACTCAGACTCACGTCCATTGAGTCCGTGATGCCATCCAGCCATCTCATCCTCTATCATCCTCTTTTCCTCCTGCCCCTAATCCTCCCAGCATCAGAGTCTTTTCCAATGAGTCAACTCTTCCCATGAGGTGGCCAAAGTACTGGAGTTTCAGCTTTAGCATCATTCCTTCCATAGAACACCCATGGCTGATCTCCTTTAGAATGGACTGGTTGGATCTCCTTGCAGTCCAAGGGACTCTCAAGAGTCTTCTCCAACACCACAGTTCAAAAGCATCAATTCTTCTGCGCTCACCCTTCTTCACAGTCCAACTCTCACATCCATACATGACTACTGGAAAAACCATAGCCTTGACTAGATGGACCTTTGTTGGAAAAGTAATGTCTCTGCTTTTGAATATGCTATCTAGGTTGGTCATAACTTTCCTTCCAAGGAGTAAGCGTCTTTTAATTTCATGGCTGAAGTCACCATCTGCAGTGATTTTGGAGCCCCCCAAAATAAAGTCTGACACTGTTTCCATTGTTTCCCCATCTATTTCCCATGAAGTGATGGGACCAGATGCCATGATCTTAGTTTTCTGAAAAGGAGTACGTCAAGACTGTATACTGTCACCCTGCTTATTTAACCTTTATGCAGAGTACATCATGAGAAACACTGGGCTGGAAGAAGCACAAGCTGGAATCAAGATTGCCGGGAGAAATATCAATAACCTCAGATATATGGGTGACACCACCGTTATGGCAGAAAGTGAAGAGGAACTAAAAAGCCTCTTGATGAAAGTGAAAGAGGAGAGTGAAAAGGTTGGCTTAAAGCACTGGAGCACAGCATTCAGCAAATCCTGCTGCTGCTGCTGCTAAGTCGCTTCAGTCGTGTCTGACTCTGTGCGACCCCATAGACAGCAGCCCACCAGGCTCCCCCATCCCTGGGATTCTCCAGGCAAGAATACTGGAGTGGGTTGCCATTTCCTTCTCCAATGCATGAAAGTGAAAATTGAAAGTGAAGTCGCTCAGTCGTGTCCAGTCCTCATCGACCCCATGGACTACAGCCTACCAGGCTCCTCCACCCATGGGATTTTCCAGGCAAGAGTATTGGAGTGGGGTGCCATTGCTTCTCTGTCAGCAAATCCTAGCCCCACCTATTCCCAGGCCACTTCAAAGGTTGTGTCCCTGACCTTCAGCTTCTCGACAAATAGCTGGTCTTCCCTCCCACCATCCCTTGTGTCTCTGCCCTGACACCAGACACCTGCAGACACACCAGGTAGTGCCGTCGAGTTATCCTAATCTGGACACAAGGAGCAGTCTCAGGTACAAGAGACAGCTGTTTGCTCATGGACCAGAGAGATTTTAAATTATTTAAGGCAAGCAATAAAGGGTGTTGCTTACCCTCTGATGCACTGCCTAATTGGTAGATTCACATGACATTGCATTGGATTGCGAAGCCATGTTATTCTGATTGGTAATATTATGCTATCTTAATTCGGCTTATATAATAATTTAAGTTTTATTTTTAGGGCTGCTGTCAAATATTAACATTGTCTTAGGTAGAAGATATAACTAATTGGGGCACACATGCCCACACACGCCGAGGGCCTTGATTGCTTGTGCAGTGAGGGCAATTATCGTAATGAGAGCAGCGCTGAGTCTGGCACATACAGATGACTCTGTCCCTGCAAAGCCTGTTAGAGTGACAGTTACTGGACTCTGAGCTCTTCCCAAACGTGCTCACTGTTTGGCTCATTCAGTGCGGGTTGACCTGACTTGGAGTGGAATAAGAACAAAGGAAAGTCCAGGGTCTGAGAGGTCGTGTTTGCTGGGGTCCTGACTCTTTCATTCCAAAGTCAGTGGGAGCCACTGCGCTGTGCCTCCCAGGCCGACATCTTGCACTGTGGAGAAGGTGTCGGCCCGCTGTGAGTGCCGGGATTACGGTCTCCCAGGTCCCTCTGCAAGGGGCTGCCATCTCCTGAGATCTCTGATCGTCATCTGTGCAACGGGGCTACAGAGTCTGCTCTACTGGGCTGAGAAGCCACTGAGGATAAGACAGGTGATGTGCCATGCCTGGCACACAGCAGACCCATGCCTGCACAGGCATCATGGTCATTATTGTTTTTTTATCACAACAGCGAGAGCCAGCCTACCTGCCACTTCTGTACACTAATTCCACTCCATGTGCTAGACTGGGAGGGTCTCATAAAGTTGTCTCTGGAGACTCGTGGCCCGTGCAGTAACCCTCATCCTGGAAGAGTCTCCCACCCTGCCTGTAAAGTATAACTACATACCCATGCTCTGTTCCACCAACCAGTATGGCCCAGTGCCTGCTGCCTACGAAGCACAACAGCCTAGCAAGAGACAACATCCACCTGCAAAACAAGTCTCTGCTCTGGATTCTTTCAAGAGATTAAGCAACCAGACATGCTGAGATGTGAGCACAGGGAGATCCCTGAGCCATGCCAGCCAGTCACACCCCACAGAACCAGTGTGCGTACAAATCAGACGCTCAATGTTTAATCCATGGGAGGGACAGGGAGCACCATGAGGAAGCCTGGAAGATGGAGCAGCTTCTGGAAGAGGAGTTGGGTGAGGGTGAGGGGCAGGGGAGAAAATGGGCGTGGATATTCCTGCTGGCAAGAGCTGCAGAGGACTCAGAGAAGTGCTTTCTCTGGTGTGAAGGATCCTTCAGAGGAAGCTAGGATTATAATGATCTCATTACTAGATTGGAACTTCCCAGCCAATAAACACCCTCGGCCCCTGAGGAAAAGGAGTGCTACAGCTAACAGTTCTTATTGCACATTAAATATTAAACGAGATTTCCTCTTGGGCAATCATTCGTGGTCATTACCCTGCTCTGTCTACCACATCACAAAAGCCCTCAAGCAAGCGAGAAACCCTGGTCTGGGAGAGAGCCATTCAGGTTAAGCTCAAGGACACCTCAGCTCACCAGCGGCCCACTTCCATGTGAAGTTTTATCTAGGGTGTCTTTTGCAGTCTAGATGTCCTGCCTGAATTTTTCCATGAGACCAGGGAGAGATAAAGTCTGTCAACCCCAGGAGTGTACTTGTCCCACCTTTGCCTTTAAAAAAAAAAAAAAAATCATGTCTTCCTCCCCAAGAGGGTGGGCTTGCCTCTTGATTCCTCAGTCTCAGAATCATCTGATTCCTCACCCCTTCAACAGGCGCTCAGGCTCCCTGCCTTTCCTCCTTCCCTCTCTCTTTCCCTCCCTCCCTTTTTTCTTTTCTTCCTCACACTTCTGGAAGCCAAGAATTCCTTCCTATTCTGCCCACTTGACCCAGCTACAGGTGCTTCCCACCTGGACAAGGGAAGGGGATTTATTTGTGTGATGACCCCCAAGCCAACCCCTCACTCACTCACCTTGCCCAAAGCTATGCTTCACTGATGAGTTGCCCTTGGCTGCCTAGGGGGCTCCATCCAGGGATTCTAGGCTCCTTCAGTGACTGAACTCAATGTCTTCCCTTCATCACAGAAAACACATTATTAGGTTTCAGGTTGTTTTTCTTTCTCCTTCTTTTTTTTTTTTTTTTGCTAAGTTCTATTTGAAGGCAGAACTCAGGACCCATCCTTTGCAAACTACCAGGATCAAACTCAAACCCCCTCCCGTGGCACTCAGAGCCCCTCATCGCCTCACCACATGAATCTGCCTCAGGGCCAGTTGGTCACACTGTCCCCCAGCACACCTTGGCCCTAGTCCTACTGTTTCTGCTCACACCTCAATCCCATTTATCTGGTCCAGGTGACCTTTTGAAGCAATGTGATGGACCAGGTCACCTCCCATACTAAATCCCTCCAGTATCTGGCAGGTGACCAAGGTTCGCTTCATCAGTGATCAAGTCATGTTGACTGTGTGCACTCTGATATAATGAGAAAGTCACTTCATCTCTGTGGGTTCCTCCCCTAAAACTCATAACTTCAGTCCAACCATGTGAAAAACATCAGACAAATCCACACTAAAGGATATCTTGCAGAACACCTGGCTGCTGCTCTGAGATGTCCAGGTCATCAAAAACGGGAAGTAGGCGACACCATCACAGCCCAGAGGCGCCTTGAGAGGCTTGAAGACTAACACACAGTGGTGTCCTAGATGGGATCCCTGACCAGGAAAAGGACAATGAGATCGAGTCAGGTCTGAGTTTGATTGACATAAATATTCCATGTCGGTTTCTAATTATAACAAAGGCACCAGAGAAATGTAAGACATCAGCAACAGGCAGACCTGGGAAAGGGTATGAAGGAACCTTCTTTTCCATAAACTGAAGACAAGTCCATCAATCCAGAGCTGTTCTACCCTGAGTAGTTCAGTTCAATCACTCAGTCGTGTCCGACTCTTTGCGACCCCATGAACCACAGCACTCCAGGCCTCCCTGTCCATCAGCAAATCCTGGAGTTTGCCCAATCCCATGTCCAAGAGTCAGTGACACCATCCAACCATCTCATCCTCTGTCATCCCCTTCTCCTCCTGCCCTCAATCTTTCCCAGCATCAAGGTCTTTTCCAATGAGTCAACTCTTCGCATCAGGTGACCACAGTTTTGGAGTTTCAGTTTCAACATCAGTCCTTCTAATGAACACCTAGGACTGATCTCCTTTAGGATGGACTGGTTGGATCTCCTTGCTGTCCAAAAAACTCTCAAGAGTCTTCTCCAACACCACAGTTCAAAAGCATCAATTCTTCAGCACTCAGCTTTCTTCACAGTCCAACTCTCACATCCATACATGACCACTGGAAAAACCATAGCCTTGACTAGACGGACCTTTGTTGGCAAAGTAATGTCTCTGCTTTTGAATATGCTATCTAGGTTGGTCATAACTTTCCTTCCAAGGAGTAAGCGTCTTTTAATTTCATGGCTACAGTCACCATCTGCGGTGATTTTGGAGCCCAAAAAATAAAGTCTGACACTGTTTCCACTGTTTCCCCATCTATTTCCCATGAAGTGATGGGACCAGATGCCATGATCTTCGTTTTCTGAATGTTGAGCTTTAAGCCAACTTTTTCACTTTCCTCTTTCACTTTCATAAGAGGCTCTTTAGTTCTTTCCTTTCTGCCATAAGGGTGGTGTCATCTGCATATCTGAGGTTATTGATATTTCTCCCAGCAATCTTGATTCCAGCTTGCACTTCCTCCAGCCCAGCGTTTCTCATGATGTATTCTGCATATAAGTTAAATAAGTAGGGTGACAATATACAACTTGACATACCCCCTTTCCTATTTGGAACCAGTCTGTTGTTCCATGTCCAGTTCTAACTGTTGCTTCCTGACCTACATACGGATTTCTCAGGAGGCAGGTCAGGTGGTCTGGTATTCCCACCTCTTTAAGAATTTTCCACAGTTTATTGTGATCCACACAGTCAAAGGCATCGCCAAAGTCAATAAAGCAGAAATAGATGTTTTTCTGGAACTCTCTTGCTTTTTCGGTGATCCAGCGGATGTTGGCAATTTGATCTCTGGTTCCTCTGCCTTTTCTAAAACCAGCTTGAATGTCTGGTAGTTCAGTTCAGTCTGGTAGAGTTTATTTTAAAAGCCCTCCGATACTTGCCCAAGGCCCCTGGAATGAACTCCAGTTCTGCACTCTGCCCCTGCCAAGCCCCACATCACTGCACCCTACTCTGTCCTCCATCCAGCACCTTGCCAGCCTGTTCTCTGCTCCTGGGACATGAAGCTCCTTTCTGCCTGGGGCTCTGAGGCGTGTTCTCCCCGTCACCACTCCTGGCCATCCCACCTGGCTAGACTCCTGCCTAGCTTTGAAAGTGCCATCTCTGTGGTGGCCTCACATTTTTTCTCATGACCTGATGAGTTCCTCACAGGCTCCCCTCTGCTGATCTCTTCTGCCCCAATTCAAAGCCAAGACTATAGATCCCCAGTTCACAGCACCTTCCCCAATCGCAAAGAACAACATCCAGCATAAGGCAGGTGGCCAGAAATCCTTCCTGAATTAACAAAATCAATTTATGCTATTGCTCAACAAATATTTTAGACTACCAAGTATTTGCTGGGTACTGAGGACCAAGAGATGAATGAGGAAATGTCCCCTGCCTTCCAAGAGCTCATGGTCAAGCTCTTCTCCATAGCTTCAATGAATGTCCAGCTCTTGGGACAAAATGCCAATCCCGAGTATCCTCCTGAATACTGATGTCTCATCCTTTCTACTCTATGTTAGCAGCATAGCTAACATCTATATCAGAACAACACTGTCTTCCTTAATCAGATCTAAATAATTGTTATCATTTTTATTCAGATTTCCCATGTAATGGGAAATCTATTAAAAGAAAATATACATGATAAAATAAAAATTTCTCATAATGTGATAACTCAGGAGACTTTATTACTTTATGTATATAAGTAATCATTCTGGGAAATAATTACAAATACCCAAGGGAGAAGTTCTTTTAAAACATATAATTAGCTGAACTCTCCCACACATGGATTAGCATAGTTAAGCTTTGGGTCTTTTGCATTCCAGATGATGCCCTGCTTGTGTGCTTATGTGACCGCCACATAGAGGCTAGGTGTTTTATAAATAAGCATGGACTCCTGCAATAAGCCAGTGTGAAACCCATAATGTTCACCTGGCATAGTTTCTCACTGTAGTAAACACAGACCCACAACAACATTTTGAATGGCTAGATCCCTTCCAATTGTTTCAAACTGTGCAACATCTCAATTTATTTCAGTTCAGTTCAGTTCAGTTCAGTTCAGTCGCTCAGTCGTGTCCGACTCTTTGCGACCCCATGAATCGCAGTACGCCAGGCCTCCCTGTCCATCACCAACTCCTGGAGTTCACTCAGACTCACATCCATTGAGTCCGTGATGCCATCCAGCCATCTCATCCTCTGTCGTCCTCTTTTCCTCCTGCCCCTAATCCCTCCCAGCATCAGAGTCTTTTCCAATGAGTCAACTCTTCCCATGAGGTGGCCAAAGTACTGGAGCTTCAGTTTTAGCATCATTCCTTCCAAAGAAATCCCAGGGTTGATCTCCTTCAGAATGGACTGGTTGGATCTCCTTGCAGTCCAAGGGACTCTCAAGAGTCTTCTCCAACACCACAGTTCAAAAGCATCAATTCTTCTGCGCTCAGCCTTCTTCACAGTCCAACTCTCACATCCATACATGACCACAGGAAAAACCATAGCTTTGACTAGACGGACCTTAGTCGGCAAAATAATGTCTCTGCTTTTGAATATACTAGCTAGGTTGGTCATAACTTTTCTTCCAAGGAGTAAGCGCCTTTTAATTTCTGGCTGCAGTCACCATCTGCAGTGATTTTGGAGCCCAGAAAAATAAAGTCTGACACTGTTTCTACTATTTCTCCATCTATTTCCTATGAAGTGATGGGGCCAGATGCCATGATCTTCGTTTTCTGAATGTGGAGCTTTAAGCCAACTTTTTCACTCTCCTCTTTCACTTTCAACAAGATGCTTTTTAGATTTGTTTTGGATACTTTGCTTATTTGTGTTTGTTCACTATTATAAATAACACTTTAATTAATTATCTTGCACAATCATCTTTGCACACTTTCCCAATTATTTTCTTGGGGTGAATCATAAAAGTTGGATGCTAGACTAAATTGTTATCTTAGGTCTGTTTATTTTGTTGTGTTACCTCCGAAGAAAACTGTATAATTTATATCCCACAAGTCAGAGTATTATTTTTATACAAACTTTCTTTTTCATTAAAAAAAATCCAAGTAAGAAATGCAGACCATAAGATAATGCATTAAGGTAGCAAGAGGTAAAATTATCATATAATATTTCATACATACAATTAATTCTTTACCTTTAACCTTTGGAGGCTTACAGAGTAAAAAATCTGCCTGTAATGCCAGATAACGAATTCCATCCCTGGGTCAGGAGGATCCCATGGAGAAGGAAATGGCAACCCACTCCAGTATTCTTGCTGGGAGAATCCCATGGACAGAGGAGTCTGGCAAGTTACAGTCCATGGGGTTACAAAGAGTTGGACATGACTGATCGACTAACTCTTTCAACCTTTTATAAATGTTTTTATTTTGTCAAAATAAATTTAAATTATTTTCAATGTAAAACTCTGGAGGACCAGCCAAGATCCCTCTGCAGGCAAGGTCATCAGACTGACTCAAGCAGACACTGGGCAGAGTCGATGCAAGCTACCATGATCATTCATTCATCCATCAAACAAATATCTGCTGAAACCTTGATTCTGCCCAAGGAACTTGCTTTATAGCAGGAGAAATGAGTCACTGGGGCCTCTCTGGAGGTTTAATGTTTTCCTCACCATCTTTCCGTATTTATTAAACTTTTTATTTGGAGATAATGGTATATTTACATGCAGTTGTGAGAAATAACGCAGAGATCCCTCGTAGCCTTTCTTTTCCTCTAGTGGTGAATTTAGCAAAACCAAGTGCATTATCACCGTACTTGTGTGTGTGTGTGTGTGTGTGTGTGTGTGTGTGTCTGTGTGGTTCTATGCAGTGTTATCACATGTGCAGTCTCATGCAGACACCACCACAGCCAAAACAGAAAACAGGTCCATCACAAGGGTCCCTACTGCTCCCCTTCTATAGCAAGAACCACCTCCCCCTCACCCCAGCCCCTTCCCTAACACTTGGGACTCTGATCTGTCCTCTATGCCTATAGTTTTTCATCGCAGGAATGTTACAGAAACGGAATCATATGTACAAAAGCCTGTAGCCTTTGGACTGGCTTTTTTCACTTGTACATGCAAGTTTATGTTCTTATAACTCCTGAGCAGTACTTCAAAGGGCAGAGATGCAAGTGGCTCCCCTCACTGATATACGTAACAGCCCCAACACAGCCCCCTCCCATCTGCACAACTTTTGGCCCTGCGGATTTTTTTAGAGATCCTGGTTGCCAAGGGGCAAGTGGTGTGACAACCTGAAAACTTCTCATGGTTCCCAAGGCAGGAAAAGGGCTCCCTCTACTGGTTAAGGTTCCCAGACATGCTTATAGGAGAGGCCCATGGCTGCTGGTGCACAGTGGGGCAGGGAGGAAAGTAAAAGTGAAGTCGCTCAATCCTGTCAGACTCTTCACGACCCCATGGACTGTAGCCTACCAGGCTTCTCTGTTCATGGGATTTTACAGGCAATAGTACTGGAGTGGATTGCCTTTTCCTTCTCCAGGGGATCTTCCCAACCCAGAGATCAAACCCGGGTTTCCCACATTG
Source organism: Aepyceros melampus (assembly GCA_006408695.1). Classification (NCBI taxonomy): domain Eukaryota; kingdom Metazoa; phylum Chordata; class Mammalia; order Artiodactyla; family Bovidae; genus Aepyceros; species Aepyceros melampus. The sequence goes on from SJXQ01010392.1 coordinate 499,343, forward strand.
TGGACAGACGCTTAACCGTCTGAGCCACCAGGGAAGTCCCGGGGCAGGGAGGAGGAGACTTGAAACCCAGGGACTCTATAGGGTACCTCTAGGACAGGTGAAAAAACCATGGCAAACTCAACTGGTGAGACCCCTAAGAGCTTGGTTGCTTAGGGTTGCAGTTTGGAGTGGAACTATAGTAGTTGCAAAGATAGCTGAGAACAGCAAGAACACACAAGGGATGGCAAAGAAGGAATTTATAAATGTCAAACAGGGCTTTGTGACCAGTTGCAGAAATAAGACTCTGGTATCTATACACATGTTCTTGTTTGCTTTCCTGTGTGTTTTTATGTACATTAACCAATCTCTCTTTCCCTGCTCTCCCCTTTGTATTGATTGTGGCTAGCTGGTAGTGGTAGTTCAGACTCTAGGCCGTATTCTATCTGGAGTAAGTCTTACTGATCAAGGGGGTTGACAATCAGTCAGAGACACACATCATACCTGATAAGGCTCTGGGTCTGTTTCCTTGAGGGCTAAGGAAGCATGAAGAAGCATGATTTTTTTTGTTGTTGTTGTTATGATTGCTGGTTGAAAATTAAATACAGGCAGAATGTGAGTTTGGGTGCTGAGTGTCCATATGCCTGGACTGTGCCAGCTGTGATCTGTTGGCCTTGCACACCATGCCTTTCAGCCATGCCCTGTTATCTCAGTGGCTGGAAGCCTGGGAACCACATTTTCCGGAATCCCTTTCAAGCAGGAATCCAGTCGAATTCCACCTATGAGAGGGGCTTACTGAGACCTGGAAGGCGAAAGATAAGTATCAGTCAGTCTCTCCTGCAGCAGCAGCAGAGGTATCTAAATCTTCCTGCCCTCTTCTCCCACCACTCCCCGATTCACCGTCAGCCTCCTCCTCCAGGCCGCAGGCAGCAGTGGTGGCATCTCCAGCAGGTTCTGGCAGGTTCCTTCAGTTTCCTGATTTCTGGACAGCACCCCCACCCAACAGCTTCTGCACACCTCAGCTCCACCAGCAGTGCTGTAGACACCTAATTCCCTCTCTGCTGGAATGGTTTTGACTGGCACATGCATCAGGCACCAGACTGAGTGGAGGGGGAGGGACAACTCCAGGATGTTCTCTCCTCTGGTAAAACCTCGCCTGCCTGCGGGGAGGATGCTCGCATCTGTTTCACGGTCTGAAGTGCATCAGGGCAGATGTTCTGATGGGCACAGCACTGGGTGCTAGTCAGCTTCATCACAGCTTTCTCACCCTCTAGCAGCACAACAGAAGCAACAGAGCCAAATGCGCTCAGAACCGTGACAGACGACTTTCAAAAGTGATCTCACCTCCCTCTCACCTCTCCTGGCAGCCGTCCACGCTGCTTATGAACAGATTCTGCTGATTTGTGAAGCCAACACACCGAGCCTCACCTGGGCTGGGATTCCCCCCTCCTTTTTGTCCTCTCCCACGTTTTCTTCCTTTGCTTTTGCTGGAGGTGGCACAGAGAAGCAGAAATTATTTAAGCTGCTGCTACACTGCTCGTGTTTTTAATTTGACGAGAAAACTTGTGCAATTGCATGGAACATTTATTCTATTTCTGCAAAATTTCGCTTTCCTCTTTGAATAACAAACAGGCTCTGAAGGCAGCACCACCCCAACTTCCAGAACAGAGCCCACCTACACGACCTTCGTGCCTCTGCGCCCATAGCCTGCACTCTTTCTCCTTCATCTTGGGTCCCCCCCCCGCACAGTGCTGGGGGACCATCTGCCAGCATGTGGAGGGAGCTGGTACGTCCCAAACCAGCAACCAGTACACAGGTTCTTCCTGGAAATAGGTCTCTGCATCCTGAACAGAAATAATCAGAAAGACAGGTCAAAATACAGGGAGAACAGGGACCGTGTGACTCCAGGAACAATATACACACATTTGGACAAATTCTCCATCCAGCACAATAGACAGAACATGGATGGGAGCACGCACAAATCTGCCATCATCTCCCTGTCTACCATCCTCAGCACAGGGGCCTGCAGTCCCCACCTCCTCTGATGTTAGAGGAATCCCAGCTATTCCTCACCGAGTGCTGTGAACAGCAACTTCTCTAAGGAACAGTCTTCCAGATATTCCTGTCCTCCCACTCTTCAGTGCCTCTCACAGCCAGCATCTTGTGGCTCACTTTTTCTTTGCCCTGAGAAGTCTCATCTCATGTAAGTATGTAAAATTACAAATAATCTTGAAGTAATCAGAAATAATACTGGCAGTTTGATTCCAGGGCCTGCTTAGTGCTGGGCACAACACAGGCATGATCTGAAAATTCTCCTCTTCACCCCTCGCAACACAGGTGATGTGGCCACAGTCCCCATTTGACAGATGAAGAAACTGAGGTACTCCAAGGTCAGCAGTACACAGGGCTTTTCAAGAACTGAGTCAAGATTTGAACCCCTGGCCTAAGAGCTCAGCCTTTTTACACCAAGCTAGAAAATGGTACATGATATAATGGGCAACATAAATAAGGACCATCTCTGTGCACCACATCTTAGAATCTTTAAATGAAATGCCTTGTTGGCATCAGCAAGTGTGTCAAAGCATTCATTGTATTCTGTATTCAGCCTGCATCCTGATGAGATGTACAATTAAAGCAAAGCATCCAGTTTGATTTATATCAGGTTGAGCAGTGCCCAGAATAAGTTCCCACATTCCCCTACACTATGACTTTGGAAATGCCAGTTCAAGCCTCTCTACACCTGAATATTCAATGTGAGTTCCTAAGTTCCCTCTGAAAGACTTCTCAAATTTTCATCATTATTCTTCCAAATAACAACCAATGAGTAAGAACATTAAGTGGAGGGAATCATATTTGGACTCACTGAAAATGTGACCTGTGATATGCAACCAGGCAAAAGCTTAAGCAGAAATGTTTTACTGCACATTTTTTATTGATGTTTATCTAAGAAAGATTACAAAGATTAAACCTTTCAAGTGATAAAACAACCAAGCTATGAATTATAACTTCACAAAAATTTACCTTATACTCTTTTTAAAAAATTGAAGTATAGTTGATTTACAGTGCTGTGTTAGTTTCAGGCGTACAGCATAGTGATTCAGAATACATAAACAAATATGTATGCATATGTGTCTTCTTCAGATTACTTTCTATTATAGGCTATTAAAGGATATTGAATATAGTTCCCTGCCGGAAGCCAGCGTGAGGAATCCACCCGTGACATGGTCACGTGGCAGAGATCTGATGGGCAAGGACGAGTCAGATCTCAGGGTTTTCCCCCTGGCATTTCCTGAGCATGTACCCCCCAAAAAATAAGAATCTGCCTGCTTTTCCACTCTTCTGACATTCTCTGGAAAAGCATTTGAAAGTGTTTCAATCCAAAAACCTCTCTTACAGCTTTCTAGCCGGCCTGCTGGATGCGTACAGCTGCGGATGTGATTGTTTGAGGCCTCCCGACCGCGGGAGGCACATGAAGCTTAAAACATCCTAGGAATGTAGGGGCTTCCGAGGAGTCATAATCATTAGAATAGGACTGATTAAAGGTTTCATTTGTTGAGCCAATACTTGCTGCCAAATTTTCATATCTTATACTGTTGGCATATAGAAAAACAGGTAGTAGACCTGGTATTGGCAATATTAGATCTTTGAGTTAAGTACTTTCTTTATTATAACTCTCTGCACCTTTGTCCTACAGGAATGTAACTTCATTTAGTATATTGAGGGTAATGCAGAGTAAAGAAAAAACACTTCTAGGGAAAAGGAGTTTTCTGGTTGATAGACAATTACCCAGGAAAAGAGCCATAAAAATGTTAACAGACCTCTTGACCAGAAGATAATGTAAACCACCTGAGACCTTTTGTAAACGGGAGGGTATGCAAAAAAGAAAGCCTTGTCTCAATGAGGGTCAGGACTGCTGCCCCTGCATAACTCTGCAGATTCCATTATGTACACTTGGGATATATAAGCTGATTTTGAAAAACAAAGTTTTGGGAGTCTTGCACCGATGCTGGGCTTCCCCTGTGTCTCTTATTTTCTCTGATTTCAGGCTGAATTCCCATCTGGGGCATGGAGGCTCGCCATGTCTACTTACCTGTCCTGGCTGCTAAGATCCTTAAGAGAGAGAGCCCAGGGCGGGGCACTCTCTGATATTCAAACGGATGCTATTGGCCTAACGTAGATGGTGCAAGCTCCTTGTCTGGAACTTTATTGGCTTTCCATGTAAACCAAGTTATCAGCCTTCTTTTCTCCATCTAAATTTTCCTACTATACTATTATTTCCTAATCTAATCTTATATTTCTAAATAAATAAGTTTTTCCTCGCCCATGCCGTCCCCGCTTCGAATCACCCTGGATCCACCAGGGCTGGACCCCAGCAGTTCCCTCTACTATACAACAGGTCCTTACTGTTTATTTTATTTTATGTATAATAGTGTGTATCTGCTAATCCCAAACTCCTAATTTCTCCCTCCTCTTTCCCCTTTGGTAATCATAAGTTTTTTTCTTATGTCTGCAAGTCTATTTTTGTTTTGTATCATTTTTTAGGTTCTACATATAAATGATATCAGATGATACTTGCCTTTATCTTAGTTCATGTACTGTGATAATCTCTAGGTCCACCTATATTGCTGCAAATAGCATTATTTCATTCTTTTTTATGGTTGAATAGTATTCCATCAAAGATACCCTGCATCTTCTTTACCATCCTTCTGTGGGTAGACATTTACCTTATACTTTTTGTGGTTAAACAGTATTGAAAAAAAGGCAGTTGCTTGCAGCATCTGAAAACTGAGGCATTAGCTTTATCTGGAGGTAATGCCACAGAAAGGAAAGTACTGGAAATATGTTACAATTCAGTCTTCATCTTGACAAATTTTACAGTAAATTTGTCAACAAGTCTCCAAATTATGCCAACCCGTTAACAGGTTAGAAGTCTAAGAAATAAGCCCTAAGACCTACAGCTCCCCTGTTACTCACATCACACAGCAAGGGCCTGCCTTCAAACAAAGCAGATTTTAGAACCAAAAAACAGCTTAGCAAGAAATCTTATTATGTCAAGTGTGGAGAACATCCAGAATGTGAACATCCATCTCAAGGAGGATGAAGGGGTTCAGGCTGAGCTGATCCAACTGTCTCAGAAGTTACATATAGTATCAGCTCAATATATATTTGCTAAATAAATGAACAGCCCAAGGGAGACCTAGGATGAGCACCAAGTCTGCCATTATTAACCGTGGGGCCTGCACTGCTTCTCCACCCGTGCCCCCGAGCCTTGATTTCTTACGTGTGAAGTGGTGGAGCCAGCAGAACCTTGCAGGGTGGCTGAGCTGAAGGATGAGGGTGCGGTGTGGTGTGGTGTTGGACAATAGGGACGTGGCTGAACATCCAGGTCAGCCAGAAGACAGTGCCATGTGTGGTTCATGTCAGGCTGCTTTTACTGGGAAACTACCTAGTTCTCTGCTCCTGCTTTCCTTTCAGTTGCTTAAATCACTTCCTACCCAGAAAGAGTAGCACATTAGCCTTTAGTGGCCCAGTAACTCAGCTTCATTCATATTCAGTAGATATTTGAGAGTTTCCTCTGTACTTGGCAGGATGCTGTGCAAAAAAAGACTGCCACGCAGGTGGAAAGGACAGGACAGTGGGGCTAACCACTGGTCCGAGTCCCACTTCGTCTTGAAGTTCCATTAGCCCCGTGGCCTCAGTCTTCCAAACCACTCAAGAGGGCGATGTCTTCTTCAGAAGGAGGACCACAGTGAATGAGATGATGTCTGTGAGGCACCTTGAAAGGACCTGCCAAAAGCTGATGCGTAAGGAGAGCGAGCGTCTTAGTTACCAGAGCAGTGACGACATGAAGGGTGGTGATGGTCCTGTTCTGGAGAAGACCACTCTTGAGGAGAAATAATTGCTCAGCCATCTGAGTCATGAGGCAGCGTACGGCAGGGACCAAGAGGAGTGAAGTCCCAGGGAAGAAGGGATGACATCCAGATGGAGAACCAGGAGACATCCCCACACAAAAAACATGCACGCGCGCGCGCGCACACACACACACACACACACACGCACAACATGCACGGTGGTCTGGGGAACTGGAGTAGGGACTGGGAGACAGGGGAGAACTGGGAAGACAGAGACACAATAAGGACTGTCCAGGAAAGGGAACAGGAAGGGGAAAGGTGTGGCCCAGCAGCCAGCCTCCTGCTGTGTCACCAACCCAGGAGCTCGGACAGCTCATCACAGCCAGCTCTTTCTCATCATTCTGTGGCATGGCTGGTGGCTTGGCACAGCTGGGTTTAGGTGGAGTGCCTTGACTTCCCCTCCCATGGCACTTCATCCTAGACTTCCCCACAGCACATTGATGGGTTTCAGGGCCCTGGGGAGGGAAGGGAAGCTGCAGGGAGTCAATTACTGCCACTTTCTGTCTGTCAAAATCAATCAGGAGACCAACTCAGATACAAGGGGTGAATAATCGGGGATGGGCTGCAACATTGCATGCAAGGGGCATGGATCCATGGGGGAGGAGTGTGTGGTCCTGTGCAGCTGCATGAATCATGCCCTGCCAGGCCTGTTGGGTGGCACAGTTGTGGGCACATTTGAGAGGAGCTGAGTGGATCTGAGCTGGGATCCCTGCAGATGAGCCCATGCATGAGAAATGTAGGCTGGGGTAGATCAGGGGGAACTCAGTCCAGACTGCTGCAGGAGTCCAAGCAGAGAGTAAGGGGGAGCCTAGAATGCCACTCTTCAGTGTATACCCTACAGAAGTACCTTATATATATATACCCTACATATGTACCTTCACTAAAAGAAATTTATAAGGACATTCATGCATAGAAGTATTATTCAAACTAGCCAAAATCTGGAGACAATCCAAATGACTATCAGCAATAAAATGGAAACATGAATTTGGTATTTGCATACAGAGCAATACTCTACAGCAATTAAAAGGTAGGAAATCCTGCTATAAACAACAAGGATGGACCTCACAAGCAAAATGTTGAACAAAAGAAGCCACATGCAAAAGCAAATATACTGCATGATTTCCTTTATACAAAGTTCAAACACTGAGGAAGCTCATCTGGAATGTTCCACGTCCCATGGGGTTATCTTTGGGGAGGAGGATCCAGTGACTTGGAGGGGTCATCAGGGAGGACAGTATCTTTTTCTTGACCCAAACGTAAACATGTCTTTACTTCATGAAAACTCACCAAACTGTACACTTATTATTTTTTCTGAATGTATACTTCAATTACAAATCAAAATAAGTTTATTCAAAAATGAAAAGAGAATGAGGGGCTAGCCTAGGCAGAAGCAGCAGCGATGCAGAGGAGGGGGAAATGACCTTGAGGGCAGGCCCATCTACCAAGCATCTGTTGCTTATGTCTGAGAGAGGAGGGGAGTCAGCGAGAACACTGAGGCTTCTGAAAGGTGGGACTGCATCAGGCAGAAGAGCAGGGAAGTCTCAAAGGCGCCATGCCTCTGGGGAGGCTGATGGAAGACAAGGTGAGAGGAAAGAGGAGTTACTCCAAGAGTGTGCTAAGTTTATGATTCCGAGGTGGACACCGTGGCGAGCAGAGAGGACATTTTTCAGCCCTCTATGCATGCACACAGACACACCCACATTTCTCACACATACAGACATACATGTGCACACTTTTGTGTGTGGACACATTTGTGTGTTCACATGTACATGCATTCACACATGTGTATACTCTCAAACACACAAGCCATTCAAATACACGTGCACACACATTCAAATACATGCTCGCACACAAACGCACACATGTACACATTCACATATGCACATATTCACGCATAGCTTAAATGTTTACACATAAGCATTTATGTTTACACATTCAAGTGTGAACACGTGGACAGACATCAGGTCGCATATACACACACATACACACTTGATCATGCACACACAAATGAACACACACACACAAAACATACACATGCTTGCACTCGTGCAGGCATACACCTGCACATAGAAACAGACGCATACAGGAGAGCCTGGCCACCTTTCTGAGACCCTGTCCTGGAAAGCGTGTTAGTAAGTAGACCCCTGAAACTGGGAAATAGCTCCATCCTGAATATCAGATATAAGGGGAAACCTGGTTGCCCCAGATGAGCTCCAGCTACGCTCTCTGGGGGGACCTTTCATATGGCCTATCTCTTGGAGCCCCCTCCTGGTCTAGCTGGTGTTCAGCTGACCTCATGCCCCACCTGCAGCATCAGAGTGACAGAGGAAGCCGTCAGCATCTGCGTGTCCTTATGGAGGACCAGGGACAGAGCCTCGGCTCCTTTACTCATTCAGTAATATTCCATAAGTGATGCACATGAGTAAATCTCAACAGCTACAAGCAGAACCCACAGACCAATTCAGCCTTCCTCAGGGTCCTGCTCTGGGCAGTTGATGGGCAACTCTGTATGCTCCAAAGAGCTCTTGGGAGCTGGTCATCAGCCCATCAGTTCCATGAGTGCCAACCCTCTTTCAGAAGGCAAACCACCTCCCTCAGTAAGTCGAGCTCCTTTTTCCAGCAGCAGCCTCAGCAGAGCCTCTCTGCAGGCAGGCGGGCTACAACCATGAATTATCCATACGCCTTGGAGCCTGTTTGACAGGGAACGTGGGAACCGCTGCACACAGGTTCAGGCAGTGTGGGACTCGGGTGCTAATTACTCCTCACTGTCACTTAGCAGTACCATCACATCTACTAGGGAAAGGGGGCCTTTGCCTGTCTTGGGGAAGAGAGGAGTGTAGGCAAACACCACAAAGCATGCAAAGTAGCAAGCTGAGCAAATGGATCTGTTTAATCTCAGGGAGGAAATAAATGCTTTTCCAAAAAGTTGCCTAGAAGGACAGTGGACTGAAGTTGAAAGTCGGTGGGGGGGTGTGGGTGATGCAGGGGGTGGCTTTGGAGTAAGCCCAACCTGCTTTCAGTGCCTTTGGGCAAGTGACTTCGGCCATCTAGTCTCCTACATTCATCCATGAGAGACTGAGATCAATGGGGCAGATACACAAGCTTGCTCATCACCTGGAAGTTTTTGCAAAGGATGTAGCTTTCAGAGGGCTCAGTCTTCTGAGGGCTTCTCAGCATGCCTGCTGGGTGCAGAGGGCACTGTGAGTACCCTGCCAAGAAGCCCTCAGGGACCCTCAGGGACCCTGCTCCCTGCCAGCTTTCGGTAAGCTCCTGAGCCCCTTTGCCAGGACTTACTAAGAGCACAGATACCAGGAGGTCATGACCATCAGGGGAGCCCTTAGCCAATGACCGACTGCCATGAGACGTGCAAGTCCCAATCTGAGAAACCCCCCTAGCTGCCCAGAGGGTCACCTTCACGAACCCTCGCCTGCCTTTCCACCTTTCCCATCCTGCTCTCCCCTCCCCCTGGAGGCTCCTGGGAGGGCTCCTAGGCACTCTGCTGCTCCCGCATGGGCTCTCACCGGCCTTCATAAGCTTGTGTTGCAGGCTTGGCTCTTCCCAGATTCCCTCCCCCTTCAGGGGGCAGCAAGGATCAGCCCCATCACAGAACCACAAAGATAGCACCTCCGGTTTGGCTTCCAGGCCTTCCAGAGCACCCTCGGCATCCACACTTTGTCCAACTACAAAGGCTGAGGTTAGCTGTAGCCTCTCCCAGGGATGACCTGACCTTTACTACTATTCTGAATCTTTGCTCACCTTCCCTGCTGCTCTTAATCCAGCCAGGGAAGAGACCAATTCCATGCTTTTCTTTCAAAACTGGTAGTAGAATTTTACTTCTTGTGAGACAGGGAGGAGAAGGGAGAATTTTTTTGTTTGTTTCTTTTCAAATTTTGGCCCAAGATTTCGACAGGAGGGTTCCAGGAATAATGTTTCAGAAATGACATTTGGGTTATAAGAAATTGTTTTGGGGTTTTATTGAAATATGGATGTGAAAGCAGAAAGACAGGTTCAAATTTTTCTACTCTTTTTTTTCCATATGAGGAATTTATAAAATATTCTCTTCTTACAACAGCTCTCAAAGAAGGGAACATAATCCCACCAGCCCCAAAGTTGACATTTTAGGAGAGTGAAATGGTAAAGGTGTGTCTTCCTGAAAGGGGGCTGGTTTGCTTTCCCTTAGATAAGAATAGCCCACCACAAGCTTCTATCCTCTGCAGTCATCTGTCATCCCTAGCTGGGTCCATGTGAACAAGGAAAACCAGGTCTTACAGGGTATGAGCCCTGGGTTACCCTGGAACCAGGACCATTTTTACAGGGTTTTTGGTCAGTGGTATTACTTCTTAATAAGCTTGGGAATGGACCCTGGCCTGCTCTGACAGAGGCTTAAAATCTAAAGATAAAGGAATACAGGCAAACACACTCCTGGAAGCAGCACTGGATAAACTCAGTCTTGGAAAGCTCGTGTGCATGGCTCAGAGCAAACTCTCCCCCAGAGAATTCATTTAAAAACAAAATAATGCTCCCCTCTCCCTGAAACCACTGCCTTCCACTCCAGGAGTACTGAAGATAAAGCTATTTTCACAAAAGCACTGGAACAAAACGGAAAACAAATGTAACATAACTAGTGACATTTTCCCAGGAGATGTCTAGTTTGAGTGTATTTCCATTTTAATGTCATTTTTAAAGATCCTTATCAAAATTAGTTGCACATACGCTATTTTTAAATACATGTGCATTATTTAAAGTTTTCCTAAGAAGGAGGAAAACCTGCTCTGGTTTGGCTGCCTGTGGCTTTTCTCATCTGCCATTTGATCATATCTCATCTTCCCCTATTCACATCTCCGCTCTGTGCTTGTGGAGCATCATCTTGAAAATTTCACACAGGAACACTTTCAACAGGGCTTAAACAAGTTGCTGACTTTGATTCATTCCTTGTTTCCTTTAAAAGCATAATGTTGCTTTGCAATTCACCTCCCGCCTATCAAAGATGATGTTTACCTGAGGCCTTTGAATGCATTTTGCTGGGATCAAAAGTAATTACTTTGCAAAGTTCATTTCCGACTGCAGTGTCTTCTTTGCTACTGGATAAATATTTCATAAGCCTGAAACTCAGAGGCTGTTTTTGTTTCTCGTAGTTTTGCAACCTTTTTTTTTTAATTAGCCCATATGCCTGTATTCTTTTTCTCCTTCCCTAGATTTCTTCATATCGTCTTACAGAATAAGATACTTTTAAAACAAATCTAAGGAATTTCCCCTCAAAATACTAAACAAGCCATCACACAGGGTACAAACGGGGAGCTGAGCATTTGCATGAGATAACACATGCTGATAATTTATTCAGCGTTCATTCAAGCCCACACATCCAGGCCCTGCCTCAGAAAAGGCAGTGGAAATGAATGTTTGCTCACGTTATTTCTGGGGACTCTGGTTATTAGTTAACTCAGAAACTTCTGAGATCTAAGACCAAGTTTTGGGTGCTTCACTAGATCTCAAATTCCCAGAGATGGTAGCATATGCCACTAGCTGCCTGCCTGCCTGCCTGATGACAGGAATACTTGCAGCGGCAGCTGACGCTTCTGCAAAATCCTGACTTCAGATAAACAAGCTGGAGCAGCTGACTCGGAACTGACAATAACTTCTCACCCAGCTGGCAGAGGATGGAGGCTTCAGTGAGAAAGCTGGAGGGAGGAGGAGATGTGAGGCATGCAGGGCAGGCAGGAGGCGCAGGCATGGCCTGCAATTTTGGATCTGGCATCTGGATCTACTCTGGGGCATCACTGCTCCCTGTGCCCGAGTTTAGAGCATCTCAGTGAAGGTGCTCTGCCTGCCTGCAAGTAATGGGCTGGTGACCCAGACAAAGGTCAGGGAGTTGGATCAGGAGAGAAAAACACCAACAAGTGCCCAGTAACTCACAGTTTAACACTGCGTTCTGATGGGGCTTCCCTGGTGTTTCTCTTGCCACTGAGCCCAAGTCTCCAGCATTCCTGTCCACTTGTACCGGCCACCCAGCAGCCTTCCAAGAAAGTCCTTTGTTGCTAAAAATAGCAGAGCTGGCTTCTCTTGCTTGCTACCGAAGAACTAAATGACCCAGGTCTTATAGCAGTCAACAGGAACCAAGACCTCCCTTCACCTACCAGCCGTTACCCAGCCTCCTGTGGGCACTGAGGCGGGTCTACTGTCTAGATCCTCCCCGGCAGTAGCAGTAGCCCACGTGAGCTCTAGGTAGAGCTATCCGTTATCCTCACAGTGCCCAGGAAGGAGTGAGTTACTCTCCCCACTGAAAGTGAGGAAACTGAGACAGCAGGGCTCAGGTAACGGGACCAGTGAAGGGACACTTAGGTTTTGACCAAGGTCTGTCCACCTGCTCCCCACCACCCAAGCCTTTTCAACATTCAATAGTAAACGAGCTGATTTTTTCAAGCAGTTCCCTTCAATCTTTTCATTAGAAGCCCCCCTCCCCCGCTTTGAATTAATAGCAGAGTCATTTTGTCTTTTTTCTACAAATGTCATATTTGGAATAAATTACCCAACAGCAGAGTACTGGAGGGCAGGGGCTGGTACCAGCTGCTGCCTCCGCACCGCCACCAGAATCCAGCAGTCAGATACGCAGAGCAGAAACCAGCACTCTGGGCAATTTGGCTTTTTCATTAATTCAAATAGGACCACACTCTCTGACCTCAATCTGTTTCTAATCATAGGGTCTTAGGAAGCTTAGAGACACAGCAAGCTTCACGAAGCCTCTTGGTGTTTCTCTCCTGTGTCAGCTCAAACGCTCAATTTCAAGCTCCTGTCTGCCCTGTGTTCCTTCACTGAGAGCTGTTCATCTTCTTCATGTTTAGGAAACTGCACACTCAGTATAAATGTGCCATCCTCTGGTGTCTCTTAAATTCCGTCTGGAAGAATGCCATGGGGAAAAGGCTTTAGCATATCTCCTTAGGCACTTGGGAGCGCAGAATTCACATGGAGATTAATGTGCCTGCTGCAAGTCACCACGAAGAGAGCTATAAATAAAGGGGCCTCTGTCCACGCGATTAAGGATTTTCGGGTCTAACCACGATACTTTATAACCCAGATCCCCACACAAGGGCAGGCATGAAAATGACCGTGCTCTGAGAGCCGATATTTTATGCATGAACTGGCTTCATTTCTGGAAGCTGTAAGCTTTTAAAACATGAGAATCATAGAATATCCCACACTTCATCTGAGTTACACCTGGAGGTTCATTGGAGCACCCGTTGGCATAGTTCTGAGTCATAAATCCCAAGGGCTTCCAGAATGCCACTTCCAGAGCTCTGGGAGACTTTTTCCTCGGAGGTTCACTTTCTATTTTTGAGGATGAAGTCGCTGCTGCCAAGCTGCATCTCTCTTGATAGGAAACAGCTATCTGGGGCTCTTCTTTGCAAGCCCCAGCTGCACATCTGTCCTTGTGTTTCTCCCCAAAACAAGGAGCACCTTCTCTAGGCCGCTGTCCACTGTGCTCCTGAACCAGGCAGGGGCTGAGGCTGGCCAGCCAGCCCCATCTTACCCAGGATTTCATCCAGAGCAGTCTCGTCACCTCCAGAAACTGAACAAACATAATTCAAAGACAAAAGACAAGGATGAAAAGTCAAGGCTGTGTGTCATAAGAGGGTTCTGCTGCATCAGGGTTTCTCAGCTGTGGACCTACGACATTATGGACCAGGTCACTCTCTGTGGGGGGACTCTCCTGTGTACTGTGGGAGATTAGCAGCACCCATGGCCTCCATCCACCAGATGCCTGTACCACCCCACTCCAGGTGTGACAGCCAGACAGATGTCCTGGGAGAAAATCATTCTGAGTTGAGAACCTCTGAGCGCTATGTTTATTTAGCTCCCATATGACTGTGATGAAAGTAATCTTTCCAAAGCTGAATTCCGAAGCCTCATATTCTGATGACCAGAAACAGTCCCGCCTGCAAGCCCAACTTCCTCTGTGATTTCTTCAGCTCTCACATCTACTGGCCAAACCTATAGGTTGCAGGTAGAAGCATCTGAACCCATTCTCCCCAGAGCTCCACTTCTGAGTCTCTATCCAAATAGTTGAAATCAGGATCCAAAGAGACACCTGTACCCCATGTTCACTGCAGCACAGTTCACAGCAGCCAAGCCAAGGAAATTTTAAGTGTCTACGAACAGACAGAAACAGAGAAAATGGAGCATATCCACATGATGAAATATTTTCCAGCCTTGAAAAGAAGATCCTGCCATCTGAACCACAGGGCTGAGCAGGGAGGACATTATGCCCAGTGATACAGCCAAACACTGCATCATCCTCTTACATGAGGAATTTAAAACAAAGCCATAAAAGCAGAGAGAAGATCAGTGGTTGCCAGGGCCTAGGAGGAGGGAGAAATAGGGAACTGATGATCAAGAGGCTTGGGCTCCGTAAGGCAAGATGAGTAAGTCCCAGAGATCTGCTAAACACCAGTGTGCCTGTAGTTAGCACCGCTGGAAGATTAGGAGGGTAGAGCTCATGTCACATATTCTTACCACAGTGATAAGGAGAGGAAGAAAGAACTGAACATTCTGAATTCTAGAAGGGGAACTTGACAGGGAAAATGAAGCCCTCAGGAATATCAACATCACAACCGCTGGTCCCTCCATCTCCTTGCCTGACCACTTCTAAGAGCACAGTCAGCTGTCCAGCCTGAAATAAAAGGTTTATGTTGGGTTGTCACATGGATTCTTATGGCAATAACATTTGGAGCCTTTTACTGGGACATAAACTGTAAGCTAAAATGTCACCAGATTTTATTAGACAATCTAAACTTAATTGCAAATAAGTTGCTATACTCATAAAAGATGATGTAAGACTGCCATCCAAGCAGGTGTACAGGGACCGGCCAGGAGCAGGCGACGACTAAGTGCTGACTTGTCCTCCACTCTAAAAGGCACCGCTTGGCTTCTGAAGTGCAAAGAGGAAAGAATGATGTTGGCAGGAAGCGACGTTATTACTTAATAATAATAACACAAGGAAGCACAGGTTAAAAGAGGTCAGTGCAAACCATGTTCCAAGACCATTTTCTCTGGAATAAAATTTTCATAAAGAGCTCTAAGTCTTTTTTATGGCCAGTGAGAACGTCATTGGGAAATTAATGGTGGATCTGAATGATGAATCTGCTTTCACATGGAAGGGTTGGTTTTATGAAAATATGCTTTTATGCCTCTAAGGCTGTAAATGAGAACTAGACAAGGATATATCCAGGAGGATCATTATTCCAAGCCAGGCTACCTGTCCCACTGCCTGAAGTTTCATCAGATTTATTGGAAATAAAAATACAGATCAACAGACACCTATTTTCCCTGAAAAGTTTGGTAGTGTTCTATTTTTTAAGATAAAATACACTTACTACTGTGAAGACGCCACGGTTTGGATCATAATCTTATTTTTTCACCTTCTAATCTCAGAAGGATTCACCTGGCAAAACAACTGCAAGAAAGAAATGTTATGAATATCAAAACGTTCATCAGTTTATGAATAAAGCCATTTTTCTTAATTGTTCATTCATCTTCTAATGATCAGTTTTCAGAATGTGGTTGTAGAGTCTCCTATGTCTGCTGTAACCAATGATTATAAACTGGGGGCACTTCAAACAACAAAAATGTATCCTCTCATGGTTCTAAAAGCTGGAGGTCTGAAATCAAAATGTAGGCACCACCACCACACTTCCTCCAGAGCATCTGGGAAGGACCCTCCCATGCTTCTTCTGGCTTCTGACGGTTGCTCACAATCCTCAACGTTGCTTGGCATGTGGCTGTGTCTCCCCAGTCTCGGCCTCATCATCAAGGGCCTTCTTTCCTGAACATCCATCTCTGTGTCCAGATTTTCTTCTAATAAATACAAGCATCATTAAATTAGGACTCACCATAGCTGCAGTACAAGCTCCTCTTAACCAATCATATGTGCAAAGACCCTCTTTCCAAACAAGTCACATTCTGAGGTTCCCATGGACATGACTTTCTAGGCACGCTGTTCAACCCAGCAGAATGGTACACAGGATCCCCAGACCTATGGTCACAAAACACAGCTTCCCTGGAATGCAGTGAGGTTACATCTGTCTTCCTGCCATAATGGGGACCACCTGCCCTGGCCCAGCACCTCTCCTCTTAGTTAACGTTACCTGATTTACCTTTTATTTTTTTATTCAACTGACTCCCTTTCTTACTGAATGTGTTTTTATAGGAAACTTGGTATCACCGTCATGATAAAAACAAACCTCCCTTGCCTGCAATATAAGATGATCTTAGAAATCAGTTCTAAGAAGGTCTGTGGTGGTGTGACAAGTGTCCAGCAGATACTGCCATCTGCCACAGCTCCTGTCTGGGGAAGAAAGGCAGACTGGCAGGTGGGAGATGGGCTGGCACCTCCAGGAGGCTTCCGGCTCCTGTGTTCAGGGCAGGCGGAGCTGCAAAGGCCAGGGCAGGTGTGCACGTGGCTGGTGCCTTGGTGCCATGTCCCTGGATCACCTGAAAGTATCTCCCAAACACGTCTGCACTTGGGACCTGCTATCAAAATGACCGCAACCACACCGTGAAGGTAGACAGAGCTGTGTCCACTTTAGCAACTTGAGCTTCAGGTTGCTCCCCAGTCAATGGGATTTACTGTTACAGACCCAACAGCCAAACCTCCAGAAGAGATGTCCACCCCCTCTCTCCATTCTCCCTTTCACCAAATCCCCCCAGTTCACTGCAGTTTGGCCTGGACCCACCAGCCACCCACGGCAGCCTCTTACTCAGGCCAGTGTGTTTCTCCTGACCTGATCTTTCTTGGCTACTGAGGACGAGGAGCAGGTGACTGGCTTGATGAAGCCATGGCTGATCCCTCCTCACAGTTGGAACCGCAGATCCTGGCTCTGCCTTGCCTCTGAGAGCTGATGCTGGTCTTGTCTGGGGGTCCGTGCCTGGTGCTGGTCTGCCCTACATCTTCCCCCATTGCTGCACACATTCTCAGGGTGATCGCACCACCCCAGGGCTGCCCTCTCATCAGCAGGCACACACTTCCAGGTCCAAACCTCCAGCCCTGGCTCCTGTGGCTCCAGCATCGTTCAGCCAGTAGCCTCCGCAGCCCTGCTCACCTGGGGGCTCCCCTTCTGGACTCAGCTCCCACTCTACTACTTTGGGGAGCCTAGCACATCCCTACTCTCCCCACCCCTGTGCTGCTTCACACCAGCACTTCAGCTCCTGTGAGAGAACTCAGCCTGCTTCTCTGTCATCTTCTGTTGACTTTGTCTCAGATCCTTGTCGCTGGGAACCCTTCTGGGGGCAGCTGGAAATCTTGTCCCAGCACAGTGCAGGCTGCAAGTGGCTGCTGCCTATTATTCATTCATTCATTTATTTAAAATAGTGTCTACCGTGTGCCAGGCCCTGAATTAGGTGCTACAGATTCATAGTGAACCAAAAAAAGTGACTGTTCCCTCCCTAGCCTCCACTGCCATTTACACTCACAGGAGGGAAGATAGACTGTAAATGGATAAATATAAAATATGTCAGGTGGTGACAAGCACTATGAAACAAGCAAACAGGCAGGATGAGGGACAACAAGAGCTCAAGTCGTATTCAGACCCAGTGAGGTTAATTGGTAGCCTGGGATCAGTGGGGGAGGAGCAGCATGGGGTTATCGGGGGAGGACACTTAGTGGGGGAGAGGCAGGTGCCGTGGTATGGATGGGCTGCAGCCCAGGAGCAGTAGAGGGGTGGTCAGTGAGGTCCACGGGGAAGGCGCACCAATTCCCGTCATGCCTGTCATGTCTTCCATGGTTCAAGGTCACCATCAAGGGATCCTTAAATCCCAGTCTCCCTCCCTGAGCTCCTGAATGAGGAGCCAGAGGTCATCCACCTGTTAGCAAGGGAGGCTGGCAGCTCAGGTGAGTGAGGCTCCACGGTGAGGGTGGGGAGGCAGATGCCTTCAAGGCCACACCTCCAGACGGCGCACATCTGTGGCCCTCCTGGACTTCCCCGGTGCCAAGTCAGCCAAGAACTCACCCACCCCTGCCAGTCACTGGACCTCACATCAAATTAGCACAGAGAATTAGAGCCTAGATACATCTGATGGCTGTGGTGGTCACTCTACATTTGCAGGAAAAAAAGTTCAAGAAATAGAACAAAAGTTCAAAAGCCCATGTCCTCTTGGTAGTGAGCATTTCCTGGCTTCCTAGCCTCAGGGTGTAATAAATTGCCCATTTTAAAAGGTTTGTTTTCAGGCAGGTAAGGGATTTTGTCCTGTGGTCGTCAGCAACGTAAATTAGTGGGTTCTTTCAAGGGGGGTTATTTACTTAGCAAGTAAATTGGGATAGATCATCACTAAATTTCGCCATTTGGCACATATGATATTTATGTACTTAATAGCTTCATTAAGGAGGTTTCTGGGAGTATATTACTGAACGAGCCTATAGATCATTGGGCAATAAATTTAGAGAACTCTCCTTAGCATTTATCTAATTTGGCCATGGTTTTAATTAAGTGTTTCAGCTAACGATTCCCATTTATGTTTAATAAAATTTATTGTAGAAAAACAAGTTATCAAACCCCAATTTATTCAAGTTCCTTCAACTGATGTGGCTGCCCAAATGCAGTGCCTGTTATGAGATACAAATTTGCATTCAGAGTCTCCAAGCTCTGAAGGAGGGTCTGGTCAGAGGCATCTGATAAAGAGTCAGAGGCTGGACATCACCCTCACAGTCACTCACTTGCACAGGGAGGAGGTTATGGTCAAGATACCCTGGTGGTTATCGGATGACATCATCTTAGCAGCTGCAGATCAAGGCTGCTTTTGGAAATGATTGGAATGCAGACTGGTGGTGTTTGTCCCTGAGCCTCCCATCTTGCCTCAGGCTATCTGACAATGTCTTCTTTCTTTGAAACCGAAGGTCCTCTCCAGACCACACCCACCCTACAGTCCACAGCCCATCAAAGGCAATCTCACATTGTCCTTTAAATGTGAGGACCCTGTGGGCCTGTGGGGCTCTGCCCACACTCGGCCCTTGTGACCCGACTCTTCATCCTCACGCTGCTCCTGTGTGTCTGGCTGACAGCCACAGTCAAGCCCCTAGCACCACACCCCTGCCCGCACCACACCCCTGCCCGCACCATCCCTGGGATCGCTGGGGACCTTTGGTGTCCGTGCTGAGAAGCACACGGTCCCCAGAGGCCTACACACGGGTGTCCACTGCAGCACTTTTCTGTGAAATAGTGAAAAACATAAATCACCCGGAAGGCCCACAGAGGCTTTGTAAAATGTGGAATATTCCTATAGCACAAGCTGTCCAGCAGCTAAAAGAATAGATGGATCTGTGTATGATAACATGAAAAACTCATCAGGCTAAGTTGAGTTTTTAAAAAAGTGAAAACAAACATCGTGCTTTTTTTTAATATAAATTTATTTATTTTAATTGGAGGTTAATTACTTTACAATATTGTATTGGTTTTGCCATACACCAACATGAATCCGCCACAGGTATACACGTGTTCCCATCCTGAACCCCCCTCCCTCCTCCCTCCCCGTACCATCCCTCTGGGTCGTCTCAGTGCACCAGCCCCAAGCATCCAGTATCATGCATTGAACCTGGACTGGCAATTCATGTCATATATGATATACATGTTTCAATGTCAAAACAGAATAAAACAATGCTAGACATTTCTGTGGCTATACGTAGCTATCTAAATGCTTAGCTAAGGCTTTCCTGCTGGCTCAGATGGTAAAGAATCTGCCTGCAATGAGGAGACCTGGGTTCAATTCCTGGGTCAGAAAGGTCTCCTGGAAAAGGGAATGGCAACCCACTCTGGTGTTCTTGTCGAGAGAATTTCATGGACAGAAGAGCCTGGCGGGCTACAGTCCATGGGGTCGCAAAGAGTCAGACACGACTGAGAAACTAACATACACACCCACACACACACACACACACACACACACACTTAGAACATTCTAAAAGAAGATATAGAGCTGCTAACAGTGGTTACCTCTGAGAACGGGTGAGGACAGAGAATGAGCGATGGGTAGAGGGAAATGGCAGAGTTGGGCAGAAAGGACTTTAACCTTACCTGGAATGCTCCACTTTCTTTTTATGAGAGAATATATTCACTTCTTGGTAGCTAAAGTAAATATTAATCAGTTTTGTGAAAGATGGCTATATAATTTTCACTGAAATATACAGATGGAACCATTTATGAGGATGAAAAGGAAACACATCAAAAATACTTAGATGCCATTTAAGTGACTGCTTTGCTCCTCACTTAGAGGAAAATAATTGGATTACTTGTGAAAAGAAAGCAGACTCAGAAAATATGTCTGATCCACTACACCAAGCTGTTAACAATTTACAAGAGTCTTCGAAAAGCATTGCGCTAAACCTTGGGATTTTCTTATTGGAAATTTTCCATAATACTGGAGGTGGTTGAGAGCTGAATAAAGCTGGAGCCCATCAATTTAGTTTTCTCATTCTTGCAATATGGGGTTTTTTTTTTTCTTTTAATTTACAGCCACCTTTTAATTCTGATACAGTTGAGGCAACTTATGTTTAAGAATATCATCATGTTCATAAACTTGGTGCGAGGTGGAGATTAATTTTCACAGCCTAAGGGAGGCAGTCATCCACTGGACAACAGCAGAGCTGAAGCACTGCTAGAGACCACCTAGCCCAGCTCCGTCATTTTATGTACCAGCAAAGGATTAGAGACAGCAAGTGATACAGCTATTCAAGGAGAGATTAAGTTTAAATCATATTATTTAGCACAGGCCCTTCCAGTGGACATTTATGTTTTTTCAGCTTGTCTATGTTCCCCGTTTTCTAAAAACAGCCCCACTTTTCGTCTATGATTGGCTACATAATTTGCAGGTCCCAGTGCAAAATGTAAACATGGGGTCCCTTGTTTAACAATTGTTAAGAACATCACGATAATAGCAGGGCAGTACACCAAGCGCAGGGCACCTCTGAGCACAGGACAGGTTGAGGATGCACAGTATTTCTCTATGGCACCGCCCACTGTGGCAGCGTGGGCATTGTTTCCAGCTATACCCAGCCTGAGGGCCAAAACACATGACCCTGCGCTAAACCAGCCCAGGCCTCACATTGCTCCGGCCACACTGAGCAGGTCCAGGGTGAGCGCGTGAAGCACACCAGAGCAGGAGCCTGATGAGAGTGTTTCCCGGAAGCTCTGTTCCCCTGATATGGACCTTGAGACATGTATTAATAACCTAGTCGCTACTGGCAGCCTTCCTGTGACCATGAGGAGGGATCTGTCTGACAATAAGGCAAACACAGAAGCCTACAGAGCCGAGCTGGGAACCCAAGGCAGTTTGACTCTGAAGCTACCTGTGAAGCTCTTACAATAGACTCATATGATCCAGTACATTTAGTTTAAACCATTTTGATTAAACCATTTTGAGTTGGGTTTTCCGTCACTTCCATCCAAAAGCATCCTTTCTGCTGTGAGTTCCTACAGATTGTTCAATTAGTTCAGTTCAGCTGCTCAGTCATGTCCAACTCTTTGCGACCTCATGAACCACAGCACGCCAGGCCTCCCTGTCCATCACCAACTCCCAGAGTCCATCCAAACCCATGTCCATTGAGTCAGTGATGCCATCCAACCATCTCATCCTCTGTCGTCCCCTTCTCCTCCTACCCTCAATCTTTCCCAGCATTAGGGTCTTTTCCAGTGAGTCAGCTCTTCACATCAGGTGGCAAAGTATTGGAGTTTCAGTTTCAGCATCAGTTTGTTAAGAGTGTCCATTTTTCACAACCTTTTTGTGAGAAGTAATTTGGATTTTCAATTAATATTTAAAATATTCGTGCTATTTGCCACATGAATCCTATCTCTAGGAAGAAATTTATCCTAAAGAAACTGTCACCCAGCTAGGCAAACACATATTTTTTTAAATGGTCTTTGCAGTATGGCTTGTAAATGTGAAGAATTGGAAACACCCATATTAACATCAATACCAATACTAATTAAACTATGGTCATTTCATTTTTCCCAAACAACAGAGAAAAGTTGAAAAGCATGAGGTTGATATGAATTTAGAAAGAATACACAATTTGTTAAGTAAAAGAAGCAAGCTGTTTTTGTTTGCTCTCAATTTTGTAAAATAATGAGGAGGCACTACCACATACCTACAGAGAAAAAAGCTGCTGGAGAATGTGGGGAATTAAATGGAGGGGATTTCATTTTACAGAAAACACAAACATTCAAATGCTGCAGAAGTCTAATGAGGATGTATCGCTTTTACACTGAGGGCAAAAAAAAAAAAAAGAAAAAAAGAAAAAGGCATTTTAAATTGCCAAGCATGTAATTTTTCTGGAGGTATTTGACCATAAGTAACCCATATCTGTTTCTCCTCCTACAGATTCTCTGTGGACTAAGGACTGAATGTTCAAGAATACGAGTAATGCTCATCCCCAACACCAAGGATTCACATTCCCTACTGACCTGAACAGCCCAGAGAAGTTGGCTTCCTATCTCAAGATCCCTAGTTAGCTTTTCTTGCCTATTTTCACATGATCACCTTGATATGTTTGGAATGTGTCTTATATCTGAAAATTGAAGGTTTCTTAGGCAGAGTGGGTACCTCCCTACATTAATGAGCTTCTGAGCCCTTGTTTCTCATTGAAAGTGTAGATGTTTACTGAGCATAATTTACTGTTATGGTTCAAGTACTGACAAAGCAGTGCTGACGGTATCAGTCATGGTTCTCTCCTCCTGGAGCGGGGGAAGACAGGCATCAGGAGAGGTGGAGAGACACACAGCCTTGTGACCACGGGTACTAGACTCATGCAGCCCATGGGATCACAGAGGCTTCTGGAAGTGGTGTGGTTCCAGGCGAAGCTTGAGACTGGATAAGAGTCATCAGGGATTCAGGTCCACCTAGCAGAGGGACCTATATGCATGAAAAGGAGGGCAAAGAGAGAAGGAGGAGCAGGAGCTCCTGGTAAAACTAAGTGAGCCCATCTTGCCTGAGCATGTGTGGGGTGGATAAGGAGACATGTGAGCTGGACAAGAAGCACAGCAGGTGGGCCTTACAAGTGCCTCGACGTCTCATCACTTCTCAAGGAAAATGCAAACCACTGGGTGGTTTAGGTCAGGAGTTTGTGATTATGTTTGCCCCATGAAGGGACGCCCTGGTTGCGATGATGGTGATGGGTAGAGGAGCCAAGCTGGTCTAGGCAGGAACGCTGGAGGCAGAGGGTTCTGATGGGAGACTCAGCCTGACTGGTTTGGGCTCATGGGGACATGGGCAGGAGGAGCCCACTCCCCTCTTTTGCTGCTGTCTTGAAGGTGGACAGTCTTTGTGAGGCCCTGCTTCTTACTGTATGTACTGTCAGCTCCCTGGTGAGGGCAGCAAGACAGGTCAGATGCACGGTCAGCTATGAACTTGCCATGCAGGTGGAAAATGAAAACATGGACCCTTGTTCAAAAGGTCCTGAGAGCCTGAAGTCAGGCCCCTCTGAGTACAGAGATAGGAAGGCAGCCTTATTCTGCCAGGATTAGCAGCGGGCAGGTACTGCAGCCACTCAGGTTACTTGCCAAGAACTAACTCAGCTATTGTCAGAGGAGGGACGAGGTGTGAGGTGGGCCTCTGAGGTCCATTCTCACAGTTTCCCCAAGTGCAGCAACAGTCTGAAGCGATCGGAGGCAAGCTTTCTCCCACTTGAAAAGCAAGTCTCATCAATTTTAAAAAAGTGCTTAAAAGCCCTAGAAATACCTTCCTATAATGCAAGCAGTGACTGTTTAGTTGCTTCAAGAGCCACTCCACTCCCCGCCCATCCAGCTACTAGGAGAATATTCACATCCACGAGCAAAAACTGCAGCCATTTCTCCCATAGGACAGCGGATCCGTATAAAAAGGAAGACCTATCTCAGCTTTTAATCTTCATTTTAAAATCATCTCTATTCAAAGTGAACACCCCCCAGGACGTACCTGTCATAGAAGGAAGCACTGGCAGGGAGTTTAAGGCTTGAAGGCTTCTCTGACCATGATGCTAAATTGAAAGGGGTTAGGGTTTTTACTGCATTTGTTATTTTTCTGGAGTGCTTTGGTAACAAAGACCCACAGGTTTTGAGTGATCTGTCCTAAACCTTTTTTACCCATAGCCCTTGTTTGTTTTCAAGTGTTTGGTTTGGGCTTCCCAGGGAGCACGAGTGGTGAAGAACTCACCTTCCAATGCAGGAGATTTCTGAAAGAGACAAGAGTTGGATCCCTGGGTGGGGAAGACCCCCTGGAGGAGGAAGTAAGTACATGCGTGCATGTTGTTTGGTTTTATTTTCAGCGCATGATTTCACATGACAGGCTTTTAAGACTGTGGGCATGTGCTACGTCACATCAGTTGTGTCTGACTCTTTGAGACCTCATAGACTGTAGCCTACTAGGCTCCTCTGTCCATGGGATTCTCCAGGCAAGAATACTGGAGTGGATTGCCATGCCCTGCTCTAGCGGATCTTCCCAACCCAGGGATGGAACCAGGATCTCTTATGCCTCCTGCATTGGCAGGTGGATTCTTTACCACTAGCGCCACCTGGGAAGCCTTTAAGACTGTATGGGTAATGTTATAGAAGAAACTCCTGGGTCTGAATTTCGGGCAGGCGAGGAGGGTGGGTGTGGGGCGCTGCTAAAAGGCTTGCCCTCTCTGTGTGATGAGAGCTTAGCTCTTACCT
The DNA here is from genome assembly GCA_006408695.1 of Aepyceros melampus. Lineage (NCBI taxonomy): Eukaryota > Metazoa > Chordata > Mammalia > Artiodactyla > Bovidae > Aepyceros > Aepyceros melampus. The sequence continues at coordinate 523,893 of SJXQ01010392.1, forward strand.
CATGCTCCTGCCACTGCTAGGCCAGAGCTCTGCCTTGCCCCTGCGAGGCAGCTCACAGGAGCTGCCCTCCAGCGAGGAGACCAGAGGAGAGATGTGGGTGAGGGAGGCTGCAGGGGTGTGTGCAGAGAGTGGAGGGCGGGATTCAGTGAGGAGGAGGGAAAAGTGACTCCAAGGAGAGCATTTGAGTCTTCAGACATCAAGTTTCTGATCAGCATAGCAACAAACAACCATCCCCGAAAAGGACAGATGGATCGCCAAGCACAGGTGTTATCTGTGTGTGTGTGTGTGTGTGTGTGTGTGTGTGTGTATACATCATCCTACGTATATGAGGGGATGAGAGCAAGGGAAGAGGGGGGAGGGAGGCAGCACTCTGTTTGGCTCCGTTTTATCTGCTTCCTCTCAGTCTTTATCATCTCTCCTCCTTCTGCCCACGATTTCAGCAGGGCTCCCCAAAGGCTTCCCCAGAGGCCCCCTAGTCCCTCCAGGCCCTCTCTATGTTCCTCTCCCTGGGGTGTCCTTGGAGTTGTTTACTGGGCAGCTGCACATCTCACTTGTAGGGGGCACCGTTCACACAGGACACAGTCCAGCAGGTATGTGATGAGGGAGTCTCCCATCGGACCTCTTAAGAAAAGGAACCAGACCCCCTAAGCTCTTAGTTAGTTGCCAGACACCCCTCGCCAGCACCTGGCACCAACGCCCTCAGTAAACGAACATCAGCTGGTTTTTATCACTAATAATGATAGCAGTATTATAAATAAGTTATAGAGCTGCCATTACCCACTGGAGAAGGAAATGGCAACCCACTCCAGTGTTCTTGTGTGGAGAATCCCAGGGACGGGGGAGCCTGGTGGGCTGCCGTTTATGGGGTCGCACAGAGTCGGACACGACTGAAGCGATTTAGCAGCAGCAGCAGCCATTACCCAAAGCTTATCTGGGCGAGAGGGTGCTAAGCTGGGGTGTCACGGTCATGGTATCGGCCTCCTATTGAGATCCCGGCAGGAAGGCAGGGCCTGACTTCTGGGGAAAGTCCTCATCTGTCCCACGGAGGTAGCTGCTGCTAGAAACACACTCTACTTTCCCAAGACTGGGCTCCACTCCTCCAGCTTCCTGTCTGAAGCTCTGATCTAATTCTCTGCTCCCCTCCCCCGGCCGCCAACACTCAGCAGAAACTAATTCCAGGAGTTTACTTTCAAAAGAATTTCATTTGAGTTTACAAGAAGGTAACAGAAGCCCTTTGATCTCAACAAGGCACGTACTGTTTCATTCCATGGTTTATGAAACAATTTTAGACTAATTATTTCTGACAACTTGCAAATGTTTGTAAACTTCTTCAATGAGGAAGCGGCACAATTATGTCTTCCGCTGACAAACAGAAAGGAGGTTTTCCTTTGTGCCATGTGGCTGATGTCTTTCCCCCCCAGAGAATTCGGAAGCCTTGATCTTCTAAGGCTCTGATTTCCGCTGAGATTCAGAATTAATCAAATTGTCCTCCAGCCTTTTGAGTTAAATTTAACTAAGCAGGTGAAAGGCGGCTGAGGTGGGAATCTTTCCCTGTGAGTTCCATCTTTTGTCCTGTGCTCGAGATGGTCATGTTCAGGCGCTGGGCTTCCCCCTGGCCTCTGCACTCCACGCTCATGGTCCTTTGTGTCCTTTCAATATGTCTCTGCCGATAACTGTATGCTGGTGATAAACAGGCCTCTCAATTAAATAGAACCTGGATTCTCAGTCAGCTTCACCATTAAAGAAAATTACCCCAAATCAAGGCTATTTGCAGTGTGGTAGGAATGATCCTGGGGCCTGTGGAAGCCCCCAAGTCTCTGGACATTATAAATTCAAGACCGCAGAATTCCAGTGAGGTAAAGTGAGGCCCCCGGCCTCTGTATAGCAGAGAGACAGACTCTGGGCTGTCTCTTGGAGGCCCGGCTCACATTTTAATACCCTTTTGATTATTTACCATTGTTAATTCACGTATATGTACTGTAGGCAGGTGGAAATATTGCAAAGTCAACCAGCCCTTAATCCCTCGCTAATCCCTGGTCAACTAACTATATCCTTCCTTTATTAAAAAAAGAAAAAGAAAAGGCATTCTGAATCTTTTGTTGAAAACAAATTGCCAAGGTGAAGAATAGACCTTTTCCTTCCTGGAGACTGGTGCATTAGCTTCCACAATCCAGTGAAATAAAAGAGATCGCTCTCTGCTTCTCTCACGTGTTTTTCCAGGGCACCAACAAAATTCTCATTATTTTCAACATAAATCTGTTTTGTGATATATTTGAATGAAACATTCCTTTTTCAACCTTGGATACAAGACGAAATTCTTGAATCTCGCCATTAGGGGTCAGCTCCCAAGAAGTGGAGACTTTCCCAAGCCGAATTCTTTCTCAAGAGAAAACCCAGACAAACTTGAATTTTTAGTTTTTAAAATGTGACCAGAAGAAGCAGATGCAACAGGAATTTCTAACATCACCTAATAAGGTCACTTGTACTGGGGCACGAGCAGCAACGTCTAAGGATGGGATGTTTTAGAGAGAAAAGCAGCCACTCAGACTGGCTCAAAAGGGCACTTATTCTGAGGAATCTCATGCAATCCAGGAACAAGGAAGCGGCCAGTTTCCAACAGGATAGGCAGGAGACAGAAGGCCCCTGGGACCTTGGGCAGCCCTGCTTGAGTGCCTGGGATCCTTCTCACCAGGCCAGGGCCCCACTGAGAGGAGCACAACGCAGCATCCCAAGCCCCTCACCACTTTATTCCCCAACCGAGCAATTCTGGGGCTAAAGACAGAGCCTGCTAGTCTTCCCATGATGCAGTAATACGCCAGCATCACAGACTTCACACCTCTGCACTATCCTTGGCTTCATACTGCATGGCAGGAAAAATGTTTCCTCTACCCCTCATGGTTCTTTCACTGGTCTAACAAATAAATTAGCATAGGGCATATTAACAGAGAAAAAATGTATAATTACATGTGTATGGAGTTTCCATAGGAATTTGAGACCCACAGGCAGTTGAAACTCATGACCAGTCCTGAGCTAAGAAGAGGGTGAGGGGTCAATACTTCAGAGGTGGGTAAGACAGTTCACAGGAAATGGGAAAGCAAACATATGGTAAATATCCATGCCAGACACAGACAGTAGGACACAGAGAGGACTCTGATCTCCAGCTCCTCAGCTCATCACACCTGCCCACAGTCTCTGGTCACACCCCACTGCCTGCATCAGGCCTTGTGTCTACTTTCTTTTAGGCAGTTAAGGGAGAGGTATGGACCTAACAGAAGCAGGAGACAGTAAGAAGAGGTGGCAAGAATACACAGAAGAACTGTACAAAAAAGATCTTCATGACCCAGATAATCACGATGGTGTCATCACTCACCTAGAGCCAGACATGCTGGAATGTGAAGTCAAGTGGGCCTTAGGAAGCATCACTACGAACAAAGCTAGTGAAGGTGATGGAATTCCAGTTGAGCTATTTCAAATCCTAAAAGATGATGCTGTGAAAGTGCTGCACTCAATATGCCAGCAAGTTTGGAAAACTCAGCAGTGGCCGCAGGACTGGAAAAGGTCAGTTTTCATTCCAATCCAAAAGAAAGGCAATGCCAAGGAATGCTCAAACTACCGCCCAACTGCACTCATCTCACACACTAGTAAAGTAATGCTCAAAATTCTCCAAGCCAAACTTCAACAATACATGAACTGTGAACTTCCAGATGTTCAAGCTGGTTTTAGAAAAGGCAAAGGAACAAGAGATCAAATTGCCAACATCTGCTGGATCATCAAAAAAAAAAAACAAGAGAGTTCCAGAAAAACCATCTATTTCTGCTTTATTGACTATGCCAAAGCTTCTGACTGTGTGGATCACAATAAACTGGAAAATTTTGAAAGAGATGGGAATCTCAGACCACCTGACCTGCCTCTTGAGAAACCTATATGCAGGTCAGGAAGCAACAGTTAGAACTGAACTTAGAACAACAGACTAGTTCCAAATCAGGAAAGGAGTACGTCAAGGCTGTATATTGTCACCCTGCTTATTTAACTTATACCCAGAGTACATCATGAGAAATGCCGAGCTGGAAGAAGCACAAGCTGGAATCAAGATTTCCAGGAGAAATATCAATAACCTCAGATATGCAGAAGACACCACTCTTATGGCAGAAAGTGAAGAAGAACTAAAGAACCTCTTGATGAAAGAAAAGAGGAGAGTGAAAAGGTTGGCTTAGAACTCAACATTCAGAACACTAAGATCATGGCATCTGGTCCCATTACTTCATGGCAAATAGATAAGGAAACAGGGGCAGACTTTATTTATTTTGGGAGGCTCCAAAATCACTGCAGATGGTGACTGCAGCCATGAAATTAAAAGACGCTTACCCCTTGGAAGGAAAGTTATGACCAACCTAGACAGAATACTAAAAAGCAGAGACATTACTTTGCCAACAAGGTCCGTCTAGTCAAAGCTATGCTTTTTCCAGTAGTCATGTATGGATGTGAGAGTTGGACTGTGAAGAAAGCTGAGCACCAAAGAACTGATGCTTTTTTAAATTTAAATTTATTTATTTTAATTGGAGGCTATATATGTGGAATTTAGAAAGACAGTAACGATAACCTTGTATAAGTAAGTAAGTAAGTAAAGTCAGTCAGTCGTGTCCGACTCTTTGTGACCCCATGAACTGCAGCCCACCAGTCTCCTCAGTCCATGGGATTCTCCAGGCAAGAATACTGGAGTGGGTTGCCATTTCCTTCTCCAGGGGATCTTCCCGACCCAGGGATTGAACCCGAATCTCCCGCATTGGAGGCAGACGCTTTAACCTCTGAGCCACCAGGGAAGTTCAAGACAGCAAAAGAGACACATATATATAGAACAGTCTTTTGGACTCTGTGGGAGAGGGAGAGGGGGATGATTTGGGAGAATGGCATTGAAACATGTATAATATCATATAAGAATTGATGCTTTTGAACTGTGGTGTTGGAGAAGACTCTTGAGATCCCTTGGACTACAAGGAGATCCAACCAGTCCATCCTAAAGGAGATCAGTCCTGAGTGTTCATTGGAAGGACTGATGTTGAAGGTGAAACTCCAATACTTTGGCCACCTGATGCAAAGAGCTACTCATTTGTAAAGACTCTGATGCTGGAAAGATTGAAGGCAGAAGAAGGGGATGACAGAGGATGAGATGGTTGGATGGCAGCACCGACTCAATGGACATAAGTTTGGTAGACTCCAGGAGTTGGTGATGGACAGGGAGGCCTGGCATGCTGCATTTCATGGCTTCACAAAGAGTAGGACACAACTAAGCGACTGAACTGACTGAAGTGAAAGTGACAGTGAAGTCGCTCAGCCATGTCCGACTCTTTGCAACCCCACGGACTGTAGCCCGTCAGGCTCCTCTGTCCATGGGATTCTCCAAGTAAGAATATGGGAGTGGGTTGCCATTTCCTTCTCCAGGGGATCTTCCCCACCCAGGGATCGAACCCAGGTCTCCCGCATTGCAGGCAGACATTTTAACCTCTGAGCCACCAGGGAAGCCTGAAGTGAAGGGAGAGGTAAAAAGAAAAACTTCCTGTGTCTCCCATTTCTTAAAAACGATCAGCCTAAAAAGATCCTCATGCCAAAGAGATACATTTGTGGATGGCAAGTTTTGCTCCCCTATAGTATCTTCTCGGTAAATGTAAAATTAATAAAAAAAAAACTTAAGAAGAAAACTATAACCCCCCAATTTGCCTGCAATCTAATGTTCTCTTTGACTTGGTGGTGCCTAACAATGCCACTGCCCGGATAGGCTCACGTGTGTGGGCTGATGTGAGTGCAAGTTACTTCCAATTGCTCTTCATTTAGCATCAGAAGATGAGAAGCAACTTGTGTCCATCAGTAGGGAATGATGGTTGAACAATGGCACATCCATACAATGGAATTCTATGCAGCAGAACATAGTGAGGAAATACACAAACAGAGGAAGGTTGCCAAGGTGTATTATTATGCAAAGAGGGATGCAGGAGGCAGGCCTGTACACAAAGTACCTACCATTCTGTGTAGCAGCCTGCACTGGGGGAGTGTGTCTGTTCAAAGGAGGCTGTATTTGCATAAACTCTTTGGAAAGCTGCTCTGAAGGAAGGAAGCAAGAGCCTCCCACCCAGGATGGGAGCTGGGTGATGGGAGACAGGGCTGGAGGCAGAAACCATCAATGTGCACCTTCTCATATACATTTAACTTTGAGCCTGGTGAGTGAACTGCTGTGTAGTAATAAATGAATGATATTTTAAATGGACCTAAGTTGCAAATTCCAAAGAACATTCATTCCTATAAATGGAAAAGCAGTACCACTCTTCTTAACTAGACATAACCTTAAAAATATATGAAACACAACCAGTGTTACTGAACATTTGGCCGAGTCACCTGCAGAAGCTGCCACTCTGGGACCCTCTCTGTTTCAGAAAAGATTAAGGGGTGTGAGTGGTGCTTACCCAGCAGCAGCTGAGTCTTATGTGATGTCACCAGGTCAACAGAGAGCTGAACGGAGTGATTTCCTCTGTGAGTCACGTCATTTTATGCCACGTCTGCAAACCACCGACCATGATCCTACGTGCCCAAATTCAAGAAACTAAGGAGATGCTGGCTCCTCCTCTCCCCAGAGAACAAGCTGCTTTTGTGCACTGACTTGGTCCTTGTGGCCACTCATCTTTCTGGAACACTGTAGCAGTCAGACATGGCTCTCGAGCCAGCTAACAAGTGGCACAATCAATGCGCAACAGCTATTAAGGGTGCCACAGTCTCCGCTTCACCCTCCTTGCTCTCCTCTCCACAGTGAATGTAAGGGGTGCCAACAACCGGTTTGGGATGGTGTCTCAGAGCACTGACAGGTAAATAATTCATTTGATTGTTGGAGGAAGTTAACAGCACATGTGATCAGATGCATCCGTCTGCATTCCACAGACAGCTGCCCTCGGCTGTTGGGGCCACAAGTCCTGGGCTGAAGCAAACAGGAGCCCAGACTTGCTGAGGGACAGGGCACCAGGGCTCCCTGGGGCCAGTGTTAGATTAGAGTCTAGGAGGCCTCAGGGCAATACAGAGGCCATGCACGGGAGCTGCATGGGGACCTGACTATGAGTGGTGTCCTGCCTGGTGACAGACAGCACAGGACATTTAACTAGCAGTTCTGTCTGTTCCCTTTGTTATTCACCACGAGTTACTCCTGACAAGCAGCTGGGGGAGCATGTCCATCAAGTGGAATGTTCACAGACCTTTGCAGCAGGGCCACCAGCTGGGGGACACTGAGTGAGGAAAGCAGCTGAAGAATGAATTCTTCCCGGAAGTGGGACCTGCTGATCTATGGAGCAGCGTGGGGAAGCCTCCGGCCTTACTAGGACACTTGTCTGCTTCGCCACTGCTCTGGCCTTCCCTAGGCTCTTTGCCTCTGTCCAGCCCACAAGTTGGCCTCTGTGGGGAATGCCAGTCATTGCAGGACCTGGCTCCATGTGAGTGAACACAGCACATTGTCTGGAGGGAAGTAGAGCTTTTGTCTCCCCAAAGGCCCCCACAGCCCTGGGTGTCACTCATGTGGGACCAACGACAGACATCTTCCTACCCTTGAACAGCTGCTGCAATCCTGGGCTTTATCAAAACGCAACTTGGAGTGTGTGGAAGCCCTAATTCCAAGCCGACTTCCACCAGCACCCACCTGCGATCAAAGAAGAGGGGGTGAGACAGCATTTACCATTGGAGGCAGCAGGTGCTTCATTGTAATTGAGATTATATTTTAACTACCAGTGTTACAATCAGCAGTCACACTGACTCAGCACCTAAGTGCCAGAGTCTCCCTGTGAGCTCTGTGGGGGTCTGTGCGCCTCACCATCAGTTCAACTGGGGAAGGGCTTGCTGGGACTCACAGAGCCCATCGAGGCCCACCTGGAGTTTCAGCCCACATCCCAGCTCCAGTGCCTAGTTCCATGACTACTTTGCCATGATGACAGCAACCCAGAGCATAGGAGTCTCTCTAGGTAATAAAGAGGTGTATTAGGACTCTTTGAGCTGCTCATAACAAAAATCCAACTCAAAGGAAATCAAATGGGAAATGAAGGGACTCATTGGCTCCATAAATGGAAAGTCTTGTCTTAGATGGACGCAGATGCTCAAATGGGGACACAGGGACCAGGCCTTCCTCCTTCTCTCAGCTCCACTTCTCAGGTAGTGGCTTCAGACTCAAGATTCTCTATTCACGGGGAGCTCCCTGCACCCCCTACCCCGTATCAGCTCAGCAAACCTAACCCAGCAGGAATACAGCCTCAGACTCATCCTGCTTGGACAGTCTTGGGTAATAAGCCTTGAACCAATCTCTGAGGCTAAAAGTTTAGAACATGCACGTTCGCCAGAGCAGGGTCCTGTAGAGCCCCATGTGGACAAAGAGCAGAAATAAGATGTGTCCTCAAGAGAAATCAGAGGCTGGCCTTCCAGGAGCAGGGAATGGAGAGCAGAGGCATATCTGCTACCAAAGGTCTTATCTGCACAGCGGGCAGGGGCATTCCTCTTGGGTAAGGCCACTTTCAGCAGCACCATGCAGCCAGCCACCTCCACCATCCGTCCACCTGCCTGCCCTGGGCAGGCCCACCTCTTTCCTCTTCTCTCCCCATCAGCAGGCAGCCTGGAGCCCAAAGGAAGGGCCAGTTCTCTGCAAAAACATAAAACTGGTGGTGTTCCCCACATGACTCTGGATGACATTCTTGCACCCATTTGTATGTAGCCTTCCCTCTTCTGAGCTTGCTCTCAGACAAAGCCCTGCCATTAGTCATTCACACCTGAGTTCAGTGGTTCCCAGCTCAAAGAATCTAGGAACCCCCTACATGAATTATACAAGTGCCACATACAACCTGCACCATATTGTCTCAAGTTTTTCTTCAAATTACCTCATTTTTCAAACTTAAATAAATACACTTAGAAGTGAAACTTGCCACATATAGAAAGCAAATAATAAAAAAGTAAATACTTCAAGAATCAATGAAGGTTATTATATCCTGCCTGGATACTACGGCTGGTTCAACTCTGGGCCCCAGGTTTTGTTCTCCCTGTTGAGGGAGGGGAAGAGACAGGACTGGAGGTCTAGGAAACATGACTTGACATCCATCCGAGTCGCTGTCTGAGGCTCCCAGAATATGCTCTGAGCAGAGCCAAAGGGGAGCGAGTCCAGCATGCACCGTGAATGTGCTGAGTCTTAACATGCCCTGGTGCTCACCACTCCTCACTCACTGCCCAGAAGAGCCATCCCAGGACCTAACTCTCCTCCTGGAATGAAGGGAACACTCCACAGGGAAAATTTCTGTTGCAGGATAAAAGCAGCATGCTGCAGTCTTGGCAGCAGACCAGTCAATACCTGCCCTGGAGTTTATGTCACACACAAATCTCAGAGCCCTTAATCTACACCCATATGAGCCCCTACCCCAGATCCAGAAAAGGTCAGCCAGCGGCCTCAGTGAATTAAGAGAGGCATAGCTACAGACACATGTGGCAGAGTGGCTAACTGAAGCCCCAACATTCTGGGTAGAGGATGGAAAAGAAAATCTCCAGAGAGTCAGAAAGCACCATGGGGATTACAGAGAGAAGGAGGTATAAGATGCTTCTGAATCCAGCTGGCACATAGGAGGTCCTGACCCTAATCCTCATGCCAGCTAACCTGAGAGCTGCTCTGTTAGTCCCTGGCCCCTGGGTGTCACACACACAGCAAATCTGAGAAGCAAGTAAAGACTCTGAAAATGGAGCTGACAACTGGAACTACAGCCCATAGGTGGGTTGGAACTTGTAGCTTAGGCGTAACCAGTTCAAATGCCTGCTAAAGCAAAAATGTCAACATTCTCCAGAAGTCTCCATAACCGCAATAATCAAAATGAGCTCCAGAAGGAGAGAAGAAAGAATATAGAGCTGAAAGATTATTTGATAAATAGTGGCTGAAAGACTCCCAAATTTGTCAAAACACATAAACCCTCAGATTTAAGAAGCTTAACAAACTCCAGAAGAGATAAACCCAAAGATATCCACACCCAGACCCATTGTAATTAAGCCACTGAGAACTGAAATCAAAGGAAAAAAATCATGAAGAAGCAGTCTGTAACCCGTAGGGAAACAGTGGTCTGAATGGCTTCAGTTTTCTCATCAGAAACCACAGAGGCCAGAAGGAGATGGCATATCATTATCAAAGAGCTGAAAGGAAAGAAGTGTCAACCCAGAATTCTATATCCAGAAAAAATAAAATTTAGGAACAAAGGCAAAATAAAGATGCTTCCAGATGAAGGAAAATTAAGAGTATACTGTGAGCAGATTTTTTTTACTACAAGAATTGTGAAGCAAACTCAAACAGAAGGAAACTCGAAGCATCAGGCATGGCGGAAAAGGAGCAGAAATGGTAACTGAGTAAATATAATAGATTATTCTTTCCTTGGGTTTTTAAAAAATATGTTTAAGGTTTGGAAATAACTATTGCATCTCTGTGTGGGTTTTCAGTGTATGCACATGTAAAATATAAGATGACTGTAACATGAAGGAGAGAGGAGTAAAGGGACTGACACAAATTTCAGAATTCTGAACGTATCGCTTGAGCCATCAACAATGGCTCACAGAAATTACGACTTAAATACATCTACGACAGGCACCCTGTGCGTCGCGCCAAACCCCATGCTGGACAATAGGGAGACTTTGATGAACACAGCAGACTAGTCCGTGAGGACTCTTAAGATCTGTCTGCGGACCAACAGCCTTCTGATTCAGGCCCCCTGGGTTTTGGAGAGAAATGGGTTTTGCTTCTCAGCTGCTCCTGGCATCTTCTCCTAAAAACACACTAGCAGGGCCCTGAAGGTCACAGATAAAGCAGGAGGCCTGGGGCTCTTAATATACTTTCAATCTTTTTGTTTGTTTTGCCAACTGTGTTTCATTTTTGCAGGCTATTGGTCAGAGTGCCTCCTCATCTCTCACACAGAATCACAGGGTAACTGAGGAGCAGAATGTATATAGACACCCCCCAACACACACACACACACACACACACACACACATGGCGTGTTGTCACCCATTTATTGCTCTCATAACCCAATATCGCCGGCATGCCCAGTCTCGTCCTCTGGAGCCCTGGGACCAAAGTGTTGCACTCACAGCAGGAGCCCCCACCTCCATCCCTCGGGAATTTTCTCCTCGCTGAGCTAGCAGCAGCCATAAATGATCTGATTTGTGATCTGTCCCTCTGCTCTTGGGACTGTAAATGCAGCTATAGTATATGAGGCGGAGGGCTGGGCTGGGCTACTCCTGGCCTCCCAAGCAAGCAGCTACCCAAGGCTGTAATTTCACTTTATCTCTCTCCCATTAAAAGGCATTGAAAGTGAACCGAGGAGAAAGAGGGCTGCCTGCAACCTTAGAAACCTTGAGCAGCGCTTGCTGAAGGGCGGCTGGTAGACACAGGTGCCTGGTGCTGAAGAAATGGGAGGAAGGGACTCTGCAGGACCGCAGACAATAATAGTAATCGTAACAGCAGCAGCAGCTGCAGCAACAACAATGCCACTATTTATGGACACCTATGGGTCACAGATGCTGCGCCGGGCTGCAGGTACAGGGCTCTGCTGGCCATGTGAGACCAATTTGCAGGAAGAATCTGAGTGAGGTTCAGTGAGGTCTTGTCAGGGAGCCAGGAGTTGAATTCGACTCTGCCTGACTGAAGTGTGTGCTCAGAACTGCTGTGTTCCCACCTCCAGGACCTGCAGGGGTTACAGAGCCCCACCTTTGGATTCCTTTTTATAACTGCATGAGAAGGTGCAGTGGGGGCTTTTTCTCAGCCAGCAGCTGGTAAGCACTCAGAGACAAGATCTGGGACTAGACCCCCCTCCAAATCCAAAGTTCTTTCTACCACTTTGTGCTCCCAGGACTCCAGGGTTCTCCCACAGGTTCTGCTAAAGCAATTCGCAAAGAATTCACACTCAGAGTGACCCCAAAACAGATGGCAGCCACACCACGAGAAGGTGGGATTCCAGGGGCTGGGGAACATCCGTGGGCACAGAGGTGGGAAAGGGTGCTGACGGCAGCACTGACATCTGTGATTAAGACTCAGGGAGAGTTACCACAGCCATCGCTGTGTACTGGCTGGGATAAGTCTCATAATGCTACCAGAAACAGAGGAGACTTTCTTTTTAAGTCTGTGAAAGTCCCCAAGAAGTACTTCCTTGGTGGTCCAATGGTAAAGAATCCAACTGCCAATATAGGGGACATGGGTTTATCCTTGATCCAGGAAGATTCCACATGCCCTGGAGCAACTAAGCCCACAATTGCTGAAGTCTGCACACTCCAGAGCTCTCGAGCCACAACTAGTGAGCCCACACACTGCAACTAGAAAGCAGCCCTCATTGACGCACCTGGAGAAATCCTGTGCACAGCAACAGAGACCTAGCTCAGCCAAAAAGAAATAAAAAAACATTTTTAATCTCCAAGAACAGTATGACTGGGAATACAGGCCCAGTGTTAGGGTGTTATATACCAAATCCCTCTGGATGTGAGAAATTTACCCAGCTGAGGCTCCACATTCTTGTCTGTGAACCAAGACCAAGGCAAGTACCTGTGCAGCCTGTTGGATGTGCGGAGTCAGTGAAAAATGTACATAAAATGCTTAATGCCGTAAATGGGAATTAATAACTGTGCAATAAGTGTTAGACTAAGTAAATACATTCTTGTTGATAGTAACAGCCCCGTGCCTTTTAGCAGGCAGTAGGCACTTCCTCTGCTTGGAGCCTGCTTTTTGTCAAATTATGATGCTGGCCAAAGCTAGCAGCCCTTTAGGCACCTTTCAACCCTTCTCCCTTCCTTCAAGTCTAGACTTGTCACAGTCTTATTGTTCACTCCAGTCCAGATTCACAAGTGAGCCTCCCAGGGCCTGGCACCCGCTGTCCCCTTAGCTGTTTGCTCCTTCAAGTCCGCAGGGGCCAGTTTAAACGCCACCTCCTCAGAGAGTCTCTCCCTGACCTGCCAGGAAAGTCAGAGGCTGGCTGTTCCTCTCATGCCCCACCCCAGTGTGAAATCACTTATTTGGGTATCTTCTAAGATCTAGTCTTTTTTTGTTTTTTTGCTTTTCCATGAAATTTGAAGCAAGAAAGGAGGAGAGACGAAAATGACCTGTGGGGATGCTATGAGCTTACGTGTGGCAAGGGGCTCTCTGCTGTCCTGCGCCCTCCCTTGGGAAAACCCACCTCCCAGAGAAGCTGACTCTGGTGACCAGGGGGAGGTGGGGGTCTTCAAGCTGCATTTCAACCAGACGCATTCCAGCAGCCAAACTAGACCTCCACGCTTGGCCTTCGGTTGTCACAGCCACAGTGAGGACAGCTCCTGTCTGGGAAGGCACTGTGGGAGGCCAGGCAAGAGACCAAAGGAGAGCAGCCGGAGGCTGGGCCCCTGGAAGCTAGAGAGATGAAAGGGAGATGGCTTCCCATCAGAGCCTCGGAAGGCCCACCCGCCAGACTTCCTTTTAATCCAGCCCTATGCATGCAGGAGTCAAGAAGCATGCTTTCCTTCCCAAGAAACTATTCTCTGTTATAACAGAGATGAAAAGGTGAGAGGATTGTGTGGGTTTAAGAAAACGGCTCTTGCACAACAATATGGATGCACTTACTGCCTTACAATGGTTAAAATGGCAAATTTTATGTTATGTGCATTTTACCACAATTTGAAAAACCTAAACAACAAAAATGAAAGGCCAAAATTCTAAGCATTTACCCAACCCTAAATGAGATGGAATGAAAATGTTAAAAAATACTACAGGTGATTTTCATTTTTATTATGCAATCACGCAATTTCTAAATTTTCCATTAGAAGTACTATTTTAACACTAGAAAAGTTATAAACACACACTAGTTTCATAGACAATTTCAGAATTCTTTATGACTTCATTAACCTCAAAACTCTGTGCAGTAACTATAAACCAAATGATAATGAAAAATTCTAAAAAGGCACAAACTATTAGGATCCACTAATATTGATTCAGTGCTCACCACGTTCATTCTTTCACTTACTCACGCCACACCTGTTCTGAGCTAGTTCTAGGCACAGGGACCACAGTGATGTCCAGGCCCCTCTGTGGCATCCTTCTCATGGGCAAGCCAACCAGATGGCAGAAAGTATCACGTAGAACTATAATGTGGGTAGAAGAGGCGAGGCATGCCAGGGACAGGGTAGGGGACTCCTTTAGTTGTAGCGTCAGGGACATGCTCTCTGATGAGGTGGCATTTGAGCTGAGGCCAGAGGGAAATAAAGAAACAGTGGGGGGTGGTGGATTGTAGACAGAGGGAACAACGTGTGCCAAGGTTCAGAGGCAGGAGCCACTGGAAGCCAGCAGATGGCAGGGGTGAATAAGGAGGTTGGAGGTGCAGGCAGGAGGTGGAGCCCACTGGCCTGGGGGCTCAGACCAGGATATGAGTTCACCCTGTGACATGGGAGCCATTGGAGCTTTTAGACAGAGGGGCAGTTTAGAGAGCAGGACTCAGCCTGCTGCAGGGCAAATGAAAAGGGGGCCAGATGGACATGGCCTCATTAGTCTTGCCTCTACCCTATGAGGAATCAGCCTTGTGGAGATGGACACAGCCCATGGACACAGAGCTGGGATCTGGGCCTCAACTGTCTGACCCAATGCCCCACAACCTGACAGCCTCACTTGCTCCATGATCCCCTGATCAGGTAGACAGAGCAGCAAAATCCAGCTGCTGCCATTTTTGAAAATCTCATGGCTGCATCTACTGAGCTTCACACCTTCCTGATCCCAGGAGCCTCGTGTGGAAGGCTGAGGGTTGCCATGTGGAGACAACCCTGGAGAAGGTACTTAGCAGTTCAGAGCAGGGGCTCTGGAGTCTGAAGACCTGGTTCAAGTCTCAACTCCATCACTCCCTATCAGGTGAACTTGGCCAAGAACGGAAAAGGCTTTGGGCCTCAGCTTCCTCAGCTGTAAAATGTAGGAGAATACCTGCAGTGCTGTTGGAGGACCACTCAATGTAACCCAGGACCACCATGAACTCTTAGCTTGGTTCCTCAACAAAAAAGCTGCAAATAAAGAAGAGCCACTTTCAGTCTAAATAGACTCATTCTGGGATTAAATGTGCTGAAAGCCCCAACTTATTTAATCTCATCAGAAAGCTCCATAACAGCAAATATCATGAGCACCTGCTAGGCAAAGCACTCTTCACCATAGGCAGAGTCACAGAAGTGACCTTCAGGATGGCAGAAAGGACAGCCCACCATCTGGAGCTGTTCACCACTGATCCCATTTCCTGATTCAAAACAACCATTTTTTAATTGGTTAGAGAAGTATTGTGAAAATGCACTATTATTACCCCCAGGCATCTAATTCCATCTATAAGTTGCGTGTTCTAATTAAATGTTCCTGATGTCACGTCTACTTGGCTCACTTCTCTTAATTATTGAATAAAACTTCCTGTGAAGTTGGCTCTGCCTTATCCACCTCATCCATCACTGTCTCTTTTCCTGCTCTCTCCTGGCAGGCTGGGCCTCCTGTGTCCCCAAGGATGGGTTCTTTTAGAGGACCCACTGTGGAGGTGTCCCCTGTGACAGACGAGGACCCACAGGCAGGAGGAAAAGTGAGTGTTGCTGAACAAACACAGTGAACCTGATCATGCAGGAGGCCTCTCTGAAGTACCAGCAGGCCCTCCTAAAGGGATTCCAAGCCTTTCTTCACCAGCAAGGCCCTCCCACCCCCGGAGAGCCTTGACTACTCCACTAGAAGCGGGACTTCAGGTCTGGAGCCCCAGACACTGACATCCGCAGGGATTGGGCAGAGTGAGTTTCCTGGCCTCTGAAGCCAGATGTTATGAGGCCCTGGATGCAGGAGGAGGTGCGAGAACCCACAGGGCAGCAGCAGAGCTCGGAGCTGCATCACTGCCACTTCCTGCTTGAGGCCATCAGTGGGGCACGGGCGCTGAAGACAGCCTTCCCCATCACACACCTGGAGGGACCACGCCACTCCTGCCCAGGGTTCTGCCTGCCCCTATCCAGCCTGCTTTTCATATCCAGCAAGGTCCCGAGGCCCAAGTCAGAGCTTCAGATGTGCTGACGACACTACAGAGAAAGACACACCACATCCTTGAGCCATATTTAGTCAACAATAACCCCCACTTGGCCCAGGGACAGCACATTCAGCTTGGGGTACATTGCTCTTCCTGCCCCAGGCGGTAGCTTTAAGGACTTGAGCACACAGGTACCAGGCTCTAGCAGGGGGACCTGGGGACAGGGCTGTCAGCTCCCAGATGCTGCTGATCCCCGACCCTGGGCTCTCACTGAGCTCCAGGGAAAGGGCTGGGCTGCCCCTCACCATTGTCCTCTCCAATGCAGAAGGACCCACAGGACCCTTGTAGCAGCTCTCCAGGCCAGGCCCCTTCCCCGCTGTCTGCTGCAGCTGAGTCTCACACCCAGACCCTGGCCAAGCCCCGGAGGAGAAGTGTCTGCTTCCTCTTAGTTGAGCAGCTCCAGTTCACTTCTCCCCACAGAAGTCAGGGGACAGTGCTGCTTCCATGGGCCTGCCAGTTTTTGCTTTTAGCAGGAGAAGACACTAAAGCCTCACCTTTCTAAAGAGGAGAGGCTTGGCACTCCCACTTGAAAGCATGGATGCTCCCTAGGGTTGGAGAGAGGAGATATCAACCAAGAGGCAAATTATTCTCTGACACAAGCCCCTGGTGGGTGATCCTCTCCACGTTTGGCCACTTTTGATCAGCCGAGAATGTTCACAAATAGCCACTGCCTCTGCCCCAGAGTGAACCTGGAACGCTTAGTGGTTCCAAAGGTAAACGTGCTGAGGCAGGATTGTAATCATTTAACCACTGAGTCAAGCATGTGCTCAGGAGCAGTGGGAATGCACCAGTGAACAAGAAGACATGTCCTCCCCACGCGATGCTTTAGCTGTAGTGGGGAGATTGATCGCAGGTTCGTGGCTCCAGAAGCAGAAGTGGATTCCACAATGTGAGGTATAGGTGGTGCCTCACCAGCCACTGCCTGTGGTCACCACAAGAGTCCCAGAGCATGGGCCTGGGACCCAAGATCGGCATTTGAATCCTGGCCCTTCTGCTAAACATGTGACCTTGGCAAGTTCATTTGCCTCTTGGAACCTTAGTTTCCCATCTGCAAACTGTAGGTAATATGTTAGCTATGCATAGCGTTGTTGCAAGAATTAAACAGGTCAGTGTATATATAAAGTGCTGTGGGGCCGGGGGTCCCTGGCACAGGGCAAGGACTTTACAGTGTCTGCCTTTCCTGTCACTCAGCAAAGTCCTCACCAAAGACCAGATTGTCAAGCTGAGACCTGGCGGATAAGAAAGAGTTGGCCAGATGAGGAGCAGGGGAAGGATGCTCCAGGCACAGGGAACAGCACGCGTGAAGTCTGGCTCTGAGGAGGCGTGGTGCATTGGAGACTGGATCTGGGAGATGGGGAGCAGGGTGGGAGACAGGGATGAAAACGTTGGTGAGACCTCACCTCGCAGGGCCTTAGGTCATGTGAAGACCTTGAACTTTGACCTGAGGGACCATGGGGGTTTTATATAGGAGTTGATTGGATGTCACTCTGGCTATGACGTGGAGAATGGATTGACAAGGGAACAAATTAGGTTTGCAGATACTATGGTCCAAAAGGTTGGTGATAGAGATGGAGAGATGTGTGTAGGTATGTGGTGCAGAGAAGAAAGGAAATCAAAAATGATGCCAGGGTGTCATCCTTCATGGACTGGTCCAGTGGTGGTGCCATTTGTTGGGCTTCATGTGAAATATCCCTGAAGGAGATGTTATTTGTCCTGGCCCGGCCATGTGGCATCCAAAGGGAGAAACTGACTAGGTATTCGGATAAAGAGCTTTTGATCTTCAAGGGATGGCTAACACAATGCAGGAGCTGTTGAAACCCTAAGTGGAAAGGTCCCTTAAGTTTGGAATCAGCCATCACTGTGCCGATACCTGCAGGGTACCACGCCCTGTGGAGGGCACCAAGGTTCCAGAGATGAGTCAGCATCATGGGGTCACAATCTCACTGGCCCCGCAGCCATTCCCAGGCTGCCTTGATGGTATAGAATATCTGATGTTCTTCAGGAACTTGTTCACCAGAAACAAGTGGGCTGAAGCCCAAGCTTATCTGGAGCGTGCTAAGACACTGTGTCCACTTCCTCATCAAGACCGACAGATTCCATTAAAGCATCCACAGCCCTGAAGCCCTGCTTCTCTCCACCGCCTCCCCACAAGAAGTAAAAGAAGAAGATTTAAAAATTACAAGTGCAATCCTCCACACTCCATCTCCCAAACTTCATTTCACAATGGCTGCTGACATCAATAACATCGGACAGGGTAATCAAGTTTGCATAATGTAGCTGCTCTCGAAGGGTCCCTCTGCACAAACACCCCTCCCAGTATTAATGCCAGGAAGCAAGCAGCCTGTGATTGCAGAGAAAAAGCCCTTAGGTGTGGGACATAAGAGTCTTTTACCATGGTACCCATGTGTGATCTTAAGGCATAACCCTCCATCAGCAAAGCTGGCTTCTTCTCCCAGCTTGACCCCTTACTAGTGGAGGCTTCTTGTTCTTTACTCACTAAGTTGTGCCCAACTCTTTTGCAACCCCACGGACTGTAGCCCACCAGGCTCCGCTGTCCATGGGATTTCCCAGACAAGAATACTAGAGTGGGTTGCTATTTCCTTCTCCAGGGGATCTTCCTGACCCAGGGATCAAACCTGTATCTCCTGCAGTGGCAGCAGGATTCTTTATCACTGAGCCACTAGGGAAGCCCTACTAGTCGGGGGGGACCACAGACAAATCATTTCATCATCCTGTGCCTCCATCTTCTCCACTTTAAAACGGAAATAACTCTGAGGGATTCTAAAAGATCCAAGACATTGGATGCCATATTACTACTGAGAGAATAAACTTAAGGAGATAGTTAAATAAGTTATTCTTTGAATTATCTATTAACATGTTATCAAATTTTAATTTGAAAAAAAATAGCTGATCTTTAGAAGGATAGACCAACACAGAATCGCTGGACTCAAGTATATCCTAACACAGACTCTAGATGAAATATTGAAAAATTCAAAAATTAGTGACACGTATGGGAAAATTAGGTTAAGATGATGAACAAATTAAAATGGCATCCTGTTGCATCTTGGTAAATTGTACAGGTTGGACTCTGTGTCACTGATGATCAAATTAAGATACAGATCCTAAAATGGATCAGTGATAAGACAGCTCAATGAGCCAGTCTCTGAAGACACGGTGTCCCCGGCCATCACATCTAACACCTCAGGGGCTTCCTCGTCTCTTCCTTCCTTCCCTTTTCCTCGCTTTCCAGACCCGCCAAGTGTCCCCGTCCCTCTCAGCTCTGCGTCTTATTCTCCCTAAAGCAGAGGCTCTGGAGCACAAGGATGCATCAGCTTCACCTGGAGAGCTGGGTTCGCGTTTGCCGTCTACTGGTCCAGGCACCACACTCTGAGAGTCTCTGGGCTGAAATGGCTCCCTGCTCCTCGCTTCTCGACTCTGGATTTCCACTCAAGCCTCCCTTCCACCTGGACCCTCCAGGTCCTGCCTCCTCTCCTCCTCTGTGGCATTTACTCTTGGAGTCTTCCTTTTAGCCTCACTTGGAGCCTGTGTCTTGCAGCCAAGGACAGGGTCACATCTCCAGGTCCCAGCCTCCAGTACACACACACACATGGGAAGGACACCCATCAGACAGAGTTGAGTGTAAGTCACCCAGTCTTCTCTTCTGAGGAGCTGGTGGGTACTGCGAGAGCTTACGTGTAAGTGGGCTCTGAACTCCAAGCTGCCTGTCTTCAACTGGTGCTTGTCAAGGGTCCCTGGGGAAGCC
This sequence comes from Aepyceros melampus, assembly GCA_006408695.1. Classification (NCBI taxonomy): domain Eukaryota; kingdom Metazoa; phylum Chordata; class Mammalia; order Artiodactyla; family Bovidae; genus Aepyceros; species Aepyceros melampus. The sequence continues at coordinate 543,735 of SJXQ01010392.1, forward strand.
ACTGGCCTTCCCTGGGCCTCAGTTTCTCCATCTGCAAAAGGGGCACAATACCACTTACCCTAATCTTAGGAGTATCAGGTGTGATGGAGCAGGGGGAAATGCTCGTGGCATGGATAAGGCGGCCTGTAAATGTTGATGATGGTGAATATACTTTTCTCTCTGCCACGAGGTAAGTCAGATGTGTCTGCTCCCTCAGCTGTGTTGGGTGGAACTGTGCAGCTGGGGGTGTTCCTTGGTGCGAACAGGAAGGAGAGAGGCCAAACAAAGCCACTGAAAAGCCTGGTGTGTTGACCAGGAATATGGGTCTCCTCCAGATTTCAGCATGTTCCTGGGCCAGAAGCTGTGCCTTATGAGGCTGTCCCATTGCTGCCCACCCCCAACCCAGGGCACCCTGCACAGAGCTGCATGCAGGTCAGGAGCTCAGACCTGGGAGAAGTGAATAGACTAATAAGGTTGATTTCCAAGCACGTTCTCTTTCCCTAACACAAATGCTTTTGCAACCGCTGTACCCCAAGCTCATGTTTCACACTGATGCAGGCCCTGGAGGCAGAGCTGAGCTGACACCAGGCAGCTGACCCTTGGAGGAAAGAAAGCTTTCGATTATTTGAGGCCAGAATGGTCCGGCCTTCAACTCCTTGGCCTTTTGCCCTGGAACAAGGCCAGTGGAATCTTTCTGCCCCTGCTGGTGGTGATCTGTTTAATCAAACAGCTGTGTGTCTGGGAGAGCTCCCTTGCTGCCTTGGTTACACATGCCTCACCCCTGCCCAGCCTCACACACACTCTCAGGTCACAGTCACCCGATTTCATTCCATTTCTGTGAACCATGGGGCCGTCCACGAGGCAGTCCTGCAGTCCAGTGTCTTGGAGAACACTCTGAGCACCGCCGCTCTGTGGGCTCTGCTTGGCCGTGACCTTGCTGCCCCGAGGGGTTTCGAGTCCTGAGTGGTGGGAGCGAGAGGGCCTAGCCAACTCCCTTCCCTTCTCACTGCTCTGTCCACTTGCAGCTGCTGGCAATTTCCGGGCCCCTCCCCATCGCTGCCCATTGACGTGTGGGGTGGCTGGCAGGGAGCAGGGAAGGGCTCATTCCCCAGGTGCTTTCTTCAGCCTTTTGAAGGGCTAGCACTGTAGTTTGAAGAATTGCAACTGAAGACCCCAAAGCAGGATTTGTCAACCTTTCTCACATCAGAGATTGGCTTGTTTTTCAGCTAGGGGCTGCCCCAAGTACCGTGGGGAGTTTAGCAGCCTCCCTCCACTCTCCTAGGTGCCAGTAGCACCCTCCCCCACCCCCACATGACAGCCAAAGGAGGCTGCAGACATCTCCAAGGTCCCTGGAAGTCAAACTGCCCAGTCGAGACACAGACAGTGAGGTGCAGAGCAGGGCCAGACAGCTCAGTGGGCGAAGACTCGGTGGTCAGCCCCAGAGATGCCTCAGAGCTTAGGCAAAGCAGGGAGAGTTTTCAAGGCCTTGCTGACCCCATCAAGAAGCAATGCTGTGCCCAGGCCCACCCTCGGCTGCTCAAGGGGCCCCAGAGCAGAATAGGCTTCACCTTGGCCTTGGAGTCCTTGCACTGCTCCTCTCTGAGCCTGAATCCACCTGGGAGGTCCTGTGACAGCTCTCCTGTCCCTCTTCCCCATGGCTCTCTCCCCCTCCCCAGGCTTTCGGCTTAGAGGTCAAAGGATTCATTCCCTTAAACGCAGGTGATGGATCCCAGCAGCTGTTCCTCTTCTATTGGCTGGAAGCTCTGATGTTATTGTCTTCCCTTTACCAGTATATTTTTATAAATTACTCAAATAATGAGATAAAATATGTAAAAATGGGTAAAAACTGGCACTCACCCTGCAGGAGGCACTGGCCTATTCAGGTGAAGGGCTTTTGATGAGGAAGGTTTAAGGGCCAGACTTTCCCCCACAATTATCATTTATAGATCAGTTCAACTAATCTGTCCCAGTTTACTGATCAGGCTCCTATGTGCATGTATAGAATAGCTTCATCTGACTTACAAAATTAATAACAAGAAAGAAAGGCTGACACTTGCGGATTGTGTGAGGACCTGGCCCAGACGGTCGCCTGTAAAAGCCACCCATTCATTATGGAGCTCCCTGCAAATAGCTTAGGTATAATTGGCACATTTGACTGCAGATTGCCCGATCCTTTAAATATCTCTTCTGATGTGTTAAAATTAGCCTTTTCCTAAACCACAAAAAAAGAAAGGACTGTCCTTTTTAAGCAAATGTGCAGAGAAAGCTCCATTTGTCTGGATCAGTTGAAAGTGTTCCTGTCTAAAGTCAAGGTTGTATAACAGGTGACCTTTCAAGGCACCATCCAGACTTAAGATGTTAGAATTCTCCTCTTTTGATTAAGAAAAAAAGGTTTTTCTTGACACTTGAGAGTGGCTGAATCACAATGGGGGTTGGAGAGAAGGAAGGGAAGAGGAAGGGGAGAGAAGAGATGTGAAGCGCCACAGAGTCTGGGTTCTGAGTTAGGGTGCCAGGAGGAGAGGAGGGGCCCATGATTTATTGCACACAAAAAGAAACTATTTGACAGCCCCCTTTCCTGACCTAAAGCAGCTGCCCATGGTGCCTAAGGTTCAAGGGAACGAGTAGGGATGTGAACCCACGCCTGTCTGACTCCGAGGGCTAGCTGCATGAAATTGTGCCACTGCTGAGGCCCAGGTTCTCGCTCAGAGCTTGCTGAGGTCAGGCTGTCAGGGCCGGACCTGGGGTCTGATGGGAAGCTGTGACACCACCACCAATAATACCAGGTGAAGTTCAAGACCAGCATTCCCAAAGGGCTTAATTTTTTTTTTTAGTCCCAAATGTGTTCTCTAAGTCTTTGGGGGACTTTTGTTTAATTAGAGAAACAAGCAAGATTGGGCAGGGTGTGCAAAGGCAGGTATGTGGCCGCTGTTCTTGGGACACAGGAGTGAGAGGAGGCACTGAGGAGGGTTGCAGGGGACACATTGTTCTGACTTCATTGCTACTTCAAGAGTCAGTGCTACACTTAGAAAAACAGGACATGAAACAACTAGTACAAAGTTTCAATCATACATCATGGGACAAAAATAGAATGGGATGAGAATAGAAGAGATAAACATCCACGGATCGTTAATCAGAACGGAGCCAAATGCCAGCCTTGTCAGTTCTTGATTGGGAGACCTCACACAAGCGACTCTAGCTTTCTAAGTCTCAGCTCACTCCTGTTGCGTGGGGATGACTGGAACAGCACCAGCTCAGGAGTGTGTGGGGCCAGATCCCTAGGAAGCTGATGACAACACAGCTGGCACTGGAGAGCCCCAGGGTCAGCGCTGCATCATCGATTCCTCGTTCTGTTCCCTACTCGCTGTGGCTCTTGTTCCGTCACTTCACTTACCAGAGCTCAGTGCTCTCGTCTGGAAAAAAAAAAAATCAACAAAAATGTGAAGGCGAAGGGAGAACCACCTCCCAGGTTTGGCCTGGAGACACTAATGGAAAGGAAGCTCCTCTACAAAGTAGAAGAGGGCACACAACTAGAAGCAGGACTGCCGATGATTTCTAACTGACTGGGGCTAAAAATTCTCATTCTTCCTCCTGCACCCTCCATCACCTAAAGACAACCTTGCTTTTGCTGGATCAAATTCTTCCCCTCCCCACATGTGGAGACAGACAGGGTGGAAGAGTCAGGATCCAGTGTGAAGGGATTCCAATAAAAGGATTCTGGCCAGCTGGAAAAAGTCCTAGGGTTCTCCTTTGTTATGAAGAATCTGGTTTTAGGTAAATTCAGGAATGCTGCGGTGGCTGGAGAATCTACACAATGATAGGGGAGGCCAGGAGGAGGAGAGGAAGAAAGGATAGATTTGGGGTATCAGGAGATTTATTTGGGGGTTTGGCAGGTGAGAAGGATGGGGGATTTGAGGAGATTGGGGAGAAAAGGAAATTTGGAGAAAGGAAGCTTTCTCCGGGATTTCTAATAGGATCCCCATTAATGTTTGTGAAAAGATGTAAGAAAAGATCGCAGATCATTTCTAATCATTTTCAGTTGTGGGATATGCTTCTTTGAACATGATTCCTTGCAAAGACTGGGCCACACAGGATGCTGATGTGTGTTAGGGCATACTGCAGTGGAGTTCTAGGCTGACCTGTGGGGAACGGCTTTTTCACCACGAGGGCAGTTCGTGAAACACTCTTACAAGCATTTTCTCCTTTGAGTTTCTACTGAGCACTGTGAAAAATGCATAGTGTGGATTTTCATATGTGTGAATCCTTAGAGCTGCACCCATCATGAATATTAAGCTCTGGCCACTCACTGAATGTTAGGTTTTCTTATGGCATTAGTAAATCTGTTTAAGAAATGTGCACAAACATTCACTCTGTGCCACACACTGTGCTTGGCAAACAAATGTGGTCATGCATTGACTCCTGGAGGAAGTAGTGCTGAAAACACTCCAGCAGGACGAATGGGAATTAGTTATGAGGTGAATGACCTGGGGAGTGTGTACGAGGCCAGGCAAGGATGAGGCGTATGTAATCAGGGCAGCCAGGGAGCTCTCCCAGACAAGCAGTTGTTTGATTAAACCAAGTCACCACCAGCCAGAGCAGACGGAATCAATTGGCCTTGTTCCAGGCCAAAAGGCCAGGGAGGGGAAGGCTGGACCATTCTGGCCTCAAATAATCAAATGCTTTTTTCCTCCAAGGGTCAGCTGCCTAATGTCAGCTCAGCTCTGCCTTCAGGGCCTGCATCAGTGTGAAACATGACCTTGGGGCACAGGGGTTGCAAAAGCATTTGTGTTAGGGTGAGAGAGGTGCTTGAAAGCAGCCTCATTAGTCTGTTCACTTCTCCCAGACCTGAACCCCCGACCTGTGTGCAGCTCTGTGCAAGGTGCCCTGGGTTGGGGGTGGGGGTGGGCAGCAAAGGGACAGCCCTGTAGGGTGGGGCCTACAATGTAACAGGGTCTTATGGGTTTCATAGTTGAAATGATTCCTTGCTATAATGGGTTGAAGGGTAACCTCCAGAAAAACATGTCCACACAACTCCTAGAACCTTAAATGTGACCTTATCTGGGAAAAAGGGTCTGGTCTCTACAGATGAAATTAAGTTAATGATCTTGAGATGAGATCATTCCAAGCAGACCCTAAATCCAATGTCAAGTGTCCTTATGAGAAACAGAGGAGACACAGAAATGCCATGTGAAGGCAAGGCACAGACTGGGTGAGGTTGCCACCATCAAGGAAGTGCTGGAGCCTCCAGAGGCTGGAGAGGTGAGGAAGGCCTTCCAGAGTCTGTGGGGAGCCCACTCAGCCTACCCCTGGACTAGATAGCGATCAGGCCTCCAGACTGCAAGATAATGCCTTTCTGGTGTTTTAAGTCACCAATCTTGAGGTAATTTGTTACAGCAGCCGCAGGAAATTGATACACCACCTGCCAACATACTCTCTGAATTACTTCCTTCCTGCTGAACACTGCCGTCTTGAAATGCGCCCTGATTTATTCGTTTACTTGTTTACTTCCCGTATTCCCGCTGGACTGTGACCACGAGAAGGGTGTATTCTGGCTCCAGATCTGGTTCCTCATAGGTACCCTGCAAAGATTTCTTAAATGAATACATGGAAGAAAGTGACATAACAAAGATTCAAACCCATCTTCGGATGTCCAACATTTTGTACTGTGCATGTGAACAGAGTTACAAGATAGATGGAAGGTCAGCCAGCAGTAGTACAGTAACATGCCTGGTGTGTGTTAAATAAACTAGGCGGCCTTGATGTTGTAGCACACATCCCTTCTCCAAGCCCAAACCATAGGGTAAAATGGTGCAGAACTGGATAAATGGCTACTGAGCCTCAAGCAAGCTTTCTCAGCCTCAGTGCCACTTACAGTTGAACTGTTGGAGCAGGACCTTCTTGACTGGGATGGGACCTGTCCCCCCCGTGCATTGTGGGGTGTTTAGCAGCTTCCTGTCTCTCCCCACCAGATGCCAGAAACACAGTCCTCACTCACCCAACCCCCAAGCCAGGTATGACAACTAAAACTGTCTCCAGGCTTTGCCAGGTGTTCCTGGGATGTAGGAAACATCATTCCATGTTGAGAACCACTGACTTAAGGACTCAAAAGGACAAGTAAACTTGGCTTCTTAAATAAGGAAACAAGAACACCCTCCCCCAAGCCACATACCTGGACAGAAATCCACCAGGCACAATCAGAGCTGGGAGACTACCGAGGGACATGCATCATTTCAACTCACTGAGAAACTACAGGAGAAGCTGTTAAGGCTGCCAGGGAGAAGGAGGACCCTCGGGGAGTGGGCTGTTCCCACAGGCAGGACACAGGACGGGGCAGAGCTACAGCTCTCTTATCACCACCAACCCAGCAGGGCAGGTCCTGCAGAGTAACCTGGGAGTCAGCAGCGCAAGTGGACGGAGCAGACCAGTGACACACACAGGGCCCAGTGAGCACCAGCATCCATGCCCCCACTCCCCACTGCTGCCATGCCCACCCATGCCTGGAAATGACCACCGCCCAAGGGCGTCATACCCAGGCAGGGGGTGCAGAGAATCTGGGGAGACATGGGTAGTGCTGCAGTGGGGATGATGTCATCTCGTATTTATGGGACACCTGCTCTGTCCTGAGCACTATGCCATCCAGGTCAGGGGACCCAGAGAATAACAGTACCATCAGCCTCCGTCTCCAATTCTGAAAAGGTCATAAGCAGGGGAAATGATCAGAGACATAACAGACGACTTTGGAAGACCTCTGTCAGCCCTTTATCTAGAAACCAGGTTAAAACAGATAAAGGCAGCAGAAGCTGCAGTAAGGCCATAAATGAAATGTGGTTAATATAGCAAACACCCATGTCCACCACTCAGCTTTAGGAAGCGCTACAATTGTTCTGTATTTACAGCAGACCTTTTTGATTCAGTGAATAAAATAACACCAAGACATGTTAAGGACCATTTCTGTTTCTTTCTTTCCCTCCCCAGTGGAAACCTGGATTCTTAAAAGTGGTGAATATCCTTCTTTTTTGTACTTTTGATAATATATGTGCATCCAAAAATCTTACCGGAGTGCTGTTTTCTGTGTCATTTTTATGCAAATCATATCTAAATGGACGTATTCTTTTCACTTTTTTCTCCTTTCCCTTGCGTTTTGTTTTTAAGCATTTTCCAGATTGATATGGGAGATCTAATTCAATCACTTTAACTGCCATAGATTAATCTGTTGCATAAATTACCTTATCCAATCCCTGTTAGAACCTTTAGGTCATTTTTGATTTGTTAACCAAAACAACACTGCAGTGAAAATTCTTGTACATATCTCCCTGTGCGCATAAGAGTGTTTCTCTAGGCTATAGATAGAGTGGTATTGTGGGATTATAGGGTATAAACATTTTCGACTTAACTAGATATTAACAAATTACTTTCCAAAGTGGCTGAACAATTTATACTGTAAATAGCAGGGCATGACCTGGTGCTTGCCAGAGTCCTATTTTCTCAAACCTTCAAGAACTGATTCAGTTCAGTTCAGTTGCTCAGTCGTGTCCGACTCTTTGCGACCCCATGAATCGCAGCACACTAGGCCTCCCTGTCCATCACCAACTCCCGGAGTTCACTTAGACTCATGCCCATCAAGTCAGTGATGCCGTCCAGCCATCTCATCCTCTGTCGTCCCCTTCTCCTCCCGCCCCCAGTCCCTCCCAGCATCAGAGTCTTTTCCAATGAGTCAACTCTTCGCATGAGGTGGCCAAAGTACTGGAGTTTCAGCTTTAGCATCCCTACACTATTCCAACAATGCCAGTGCATGGAGAAATACAAAGATCACTTGGCTGTTTTTATGAAACCTGTATAACCTGAAAGCCAGGACATGGATCACCACAGAAAATTAGTTAGAGGATGCACACTAGGCCTCCCTGTCCATCACCAACTCCCGGAGTTCACTTAGACTCATGCCCATCAAGTCAGTGATGCCGTCCAGCCATCTCATCCTCTGTCGTCCCCTTCTCCTCCCGCCCCCAGTCCCTCCCAGCATCAGAGTCTTTTCCAATGAGTCAACTCTTCGCATGAGGTGGCCAAAGTACTGGAGTTTCAGCTTTAGCATCCCTACACTATTCCAACAATGCCAGTGCATGGAGAAATACAAAGATCACTTGGCTGTTTTTATGAAACCTGTATAACCTGAAAGCCAGGACATGGATCACCACAGAAAATGTAGTTAGAGGAAGTTTCTGCAAACAGCTTGAACAAAGAGCAACACACCATGACAATTTGCATAGTCTAGGAACTGTTCAGTTTAGCAAACTTTTTTAAAAACACCTTTACCAAATTAACAAGATCAAGGGAAACAAGCTTGCGATGATTTCTTTTCTCACAAGCCATAAAGAAATCTCATGAAATTTAGAACCCACTTCTGATACTTGAAATGGAAATGGAGGATACCTCCTTACAAATATTTTTTAAGTATACATTTCAATCTAAAAATTACTATCATAATTCATTATAAAAATGCTACAAGCATTCCACTAAAGTCACAAAGTTGTGGGTACTCTTTGTCACTACTATTGTATAACATTTTTCCAGAAATGCTAAACAAAGCGATCAGACAAGAATATAAAAGCAGTCATGAATGTTGGAAGCGGCAAAACAATCATAATTTGTAGATAACAAGGTTGTATTCTTGGAAAAACTCAAGATAATAGCAAAAGCAGGGACCATGAGATGGAAGCCTGCCTCCTTCAGCCCTGAGTCTCCACAGCCCAGCTCTGCCCTGGCCCAGAGTCTGCTTGATAAATGCCTGTGGATGGGCACAGGGTCTTGAAGCCGGATTTACCAGAGCATGCTCCCTGCAAGGAGCACAAGCCCATTATGGAAGAAGGTACTACATGGACAAGCGGAACTGGGGATCAAAACATCTGAGATCCATTAATATGAAACACACATCATGACCCTCCAAGAGTCCCCACCCACCGTGACTGCAGAGCCCCTTGCTTGGAGCACTTTGAAGTAACTTGTATTATGGAACATTCTGGCATGGCACATGTCCAGAAGAATACTCAGCATAGAATTAAATTTGGGGATGGGATTTGGGTGGTCGCTAGCTTCCCAGGTGTCACTAGTGGTAAAGAATTGCCTGCCAATGCAGGAAACGTAAGAGACATGGGTTCAATCCCTGGGTCGGGAAGATCCCCTGCATGGCACTCACTCCACTATGCTTGCCTGAAGAATCTCCATGGATAGAGGAGCCTGGTAGGCTTCAGTCCATAGGGTCGCAGAGTCAGACATGACTGAGTACTTTCTGTATTGTTGTTAATTTGTCTTTGTACTTTGTGTTGTTGAAAATGTTTACAATGGGCGTAAAGTCGCTCAGTGGTGTCCGACTCTTTGCGACTCCATGGACTGTAGCCTGTCAGGCTCCTTCATCCATGGGATTTTCCAGGCAAAAGTGCTGGAGTAGATTGCCATTTCCTTCTCCAGGGGATCTTCCTAACCCCAGGAATTGAACCCAGGTCTCCAGCATTGCAGGCAGACGCTTTACGGTCTGAGCCACCAGGGAAGCCCTACAACAGGTGAGCAGGTATCATTTTACATGCACACAAAATAAAAAAAGAGTAACACTAAAATGCAGTCTTTTGCTGTATCTCAAAACCAATTTTATTTTATAAAATCATGAGTTCTACTGAAGTTGTTTTGAAATATGAAAGGCCAGCTTGAACCCTCTGGAAACTTATAAAATAGTAGAACTAGATATTCAGTACTTAAATTCCACCTCTCCCACCTACTTCTAGAAGGACTTTGGGGAAATCACTTCACTTCTTTGAATCTCATTCTGTAACATGAGCTACCTCATCGAGTGGAGGAGTCAAGGTGGTTAAGATGCAGTAATCCCCCAATACTGTATAGCAGAGAGAACTCTGCTCGGTATTTTGCAACAACCTAAATGGGAAAAGAATTTGAAAAAGAATAGATGCATGTATATGTATAATGTATATATTAGTTCAGTTCAGTTCAGTCCCTCAGTCGTGTCCGACTCCTGATGGACAGGGAGGCCTGGCGTGCTGCGATTCATGGGGTCACAAAGAATCGGACACGACTGAGTGACTGAATTGACTGACTGACCCTCTAACAACAAGAATTTGAATGTTCTAACAGCTACACTGTTTCACTATTTGGCATGATTCTAAAGAAAGGTTTCCTTCAGTTCAGTCACTCAGTCCTGTCTGACTCTTTTCGACCTCATGAACCTCATGAATCGCAGCACACCAGGCCTCCCTGTCCATCACCAACTCCTGGAGTTTACTCAAACTCATGTCCATCGAGTCGGTGATGCCATCTAGCCATCTCATCCTCTGTCGTCCCCTTCTCCTCCTGCCCCCAGTCCCTCCCAGCATCAGGGTCTTTTCCAATGAGTCAACTCTTTGCATGAAGTGACCAAAGTACCGGAGTTTCAGCTTCAGCATCATTCCTTCCAAGGGATAAGAGTCTTTTAATTTCATGGCTGCAGTCACCATCTGCAGTGATTTTTAAGGAAGTCTTAGAAAATGTAGATAAACTGTTTTGTCATCACTTTAATATATTTCTGATCTTGAGATTTTGAGTGCTTTCTGGAGATCTAAGACTGCTTTGCAAATGGGCAAAGTAAAAACTTTACCTTGAACCTCTCTTTTAAAAATCTCTATCTGACAGGAAAAATATTGCGTCATTGTAGTACTTGTTTGGTTTGTCACTGGGACCCCAGATGTTTGCCAAGTGTGTTCAAGGATATGGACATTTTGGGAATGTTACTATTGTTTAGGGCATACTGTCATAATAAATTATTAATCCAGAGACTGTGAAATAATTCTTCCTAAAGTCTTGTCTTCCCTCATTCTGAGTGAAGTGAGTGAAGTCGCTCAGTTGTTTCCACTCTTTGCGACCCCATGGACTGTAGCCTACCAAGCTCTTCTGTCCATGGGATTTTCCAGACAGTAGTACTGGAGTGGATTGCCATTTCCTTCTCCAGGGGATCTTCCCGACCCAGGGATCAAACCCAGGTCTCCCGGGTTGTAGACAGATGCTTTACCATCTGAGCCACCAGGGAAGTCCTCCCTCATTATATGTTGTATTAAATAAGCATTATAGTTAGAGATATTTTTAAAACTGCTTTAAGAAAATAAGAGTATATGCTGTGACAATTGTTTTTCCATTGTTTTCATGGTTTTAATTACATATGTATATATATCTTTGTGCCTATAACATTGTGCTTGATTTTTTAATGGAGAATTGAATGAATGTATATTTTTTGGCTTTATGTTTAAAGTGAAACAATTTATAGGTAAACAGACTTTAAAGGTAATTGTATTTCAGTTAAAGGACCTAGCAATTAGTAGGAAAAGTCAGGAAGCCAATTATAGATAGGGAAAAAAGAATATATATCATAACTTGTGTTAGATAATGTGTGTTATTGAATTTCTGAATTTCAATAAAACATGTCAAAGAAGAGTTCATTTTCCCTTCTGTTGGGAGAATTGATAATCCGCTTAGCCATCTGCCTTCCTACCTTTCTTTATTTTTCTTTTATGCTGCCTAACTCCAAACAGGATTTGGGATCTGTATAATAAGTTTAAAAAGTAAAATACACAAAAAAGAAAAGAAATGAAGAAAGGAAAATTGGTTAAAGTAAACACCTTTACTACATATACTCAGGTTCTGTAAAGTTGCAGAAAAGGAATGGAGTTGGCTCTGAACTTCTGGTAGCACGTCTGTTTTATACTAAGAGATTATGCTTCCTTCAGCCTAAATCTAATCAAGTCACTGCCCTCTTTAAGAATTGTCAGTGGCTCTCCATCACCCCTACCTGATGTATACCTGTATATGTACCTTTTCCAGATTTATCTTCCTCTTTCTCCTCAATGAACCCTGAACTCTGTTCTGATCACCATATGGACTGTGTGCCTTCCACAGGTCCTGCTTTTCTGCCTTTAGACCTTTAAATGCACCTTTCTAATTGCTGAGAGTGCTTTTCCCCAGTACTCTCCACCTCCCTGTATCTTGGGAATGTCTTTGTTAATCTTTCAAGACATGAATCCAAATCGATGGTTTTGTGAAGCCTTCGTGGGCTCCTCTGACATCTGCTACCTCTGTCAATTATGGAACTTATCTCTGGATGCTGGACGTTGTCTTAGTAATAGCTCTGTAAGAAGAAAGGACATCTTTCTGATTTTTTTTCTTTTGATATAAAATAAAGTAGTTGGCTATGTTACTTCCAGTTACTTACTTACTTAACCAATATGCTGCCTAGCATATCAATGGAACCAAACAAGTGAAGAATGAAAGGCTTTGAGAGGAGGCTGATGATGGTGGTACTGTCTGGGAGGGTGGAGAAGCTGTTGAAAACATTTGAGCAAAACCAAGCTGCTCAATCTCTGGAAAACCATATCCCTTCCCTTTGTTTCTTCTTATGTGCTCATTTGTTGACTTTCTGTTCTCTTTACTTCTGAATGATGATTTTGAGATGTCTTTTTCCTCTGTTTAGTTCTACGCATTGAAATGTTTTTTCTCTTTCTAGGGTTGCTTGTCTGTCCCTTGAAAAATAAACATTGTGGTAGGGTGCTTATTGTTTGCAAGACTTGCAGTCACACGCTGAGTTCCCTGAAGGCAGAAAAGTCTCTAAATTTGGGATGGCGTTAGCTAGCAAAGTGGTAGAAGCAGCTGCATCCTTTTTTTGTTTTAGTACCTTCAACCTCTCCCTGTTGCAATACTTATAAGCTACCTCCCTCCTTATAAAAAATGCATAGTATATTTAAGAAAAGAAAATAGAAAAATTTCTTTTTTCCTTAAGAAAACAAAAAGTTAAAAGAATTTTGAGTTGTGATTAAGCAGGAGATTTTTTAAAGTTAGTTTAGAGTTGATTGGATCATCTTCCTTTAAACTTTTAAAAACTCATGTAATTTTTGCATACTATATTATAACACTTAACTTTTTATGCCCTTGATGTCTGAGCACTTTATATACAGTATGTATAAACAGCTGGTTTAAAACCTTAAGACTTTTCAATCTGTAAGTTTTCAGTTCCTCTTATAAGCATGTTAATATAATAGGTAACATCTTCATAAAGATTAAATTGGGATCTTAAACTTTCTGTGTCTCCATTAAAGATGTTTTTGCCTTGACAGTGTTGCAGTATGATATTTGCTGGACAAAGTGATGTCTTACTTTGGCACATACCTAGTCATACGGGGTTCCTTTCATATCTGTAAGAATGTTCATTTTCTCAAGATCATGAAAAGAACAGATGTGGAACAGACAAGCACTGCATGTCTTTCATAGCTCTCTGTGGGACGTCTTAGGGTAGGGTTTTCTTTGTCACATGCATAACAAGTATGTCTTTGCCCTGAATGATGCAATGGTCCAACTTCCTGTGGGGTAACATCCACCAATAACAATGCTATAACACATTAGTTGATAGCGAACTCCCCAAATCCATAGAGATTTGCTCCAGTCTAAATGAGTGACTAATTTTTAAACTACGAGGTAAACCTGAGGTCCTTAGGGAATAGGGACATGTGAAGGTTCGATTGTTTATTTTGCTTGCTTGTTATAACTGTAGGATCATTAAGGAAATGTTTATATCCTGTTGTGGTTATATGTTCTTAACCAATGTCTGAGGCAAGAAGGTTTGATATTTCTGCCTTTGTATTCTTTAGTATTCTCTACCCCTCCCCACAACTCCTGTGGAAAAAAGTTCACACTCATCAGATCTAAATAGACCCATATCTCTTGCTTTGAATACTTTGTTACCTTATCTATTAATGAGAAATTATCAAAATCCATATTTGAAGATACTAGTAAAAGCCCAGAGGCTTAAACATAAGCTCTGGAAACAGGTGTTACCTGTCATCTATCTTTTATTCATTAAATCTCTCTTTGTCCCAGTTTCCTTGCTTGGAAAATATGTCATGACTGTTATATTGGTACCTAAAAGGTATAATGTGAAAAAACATACCTCATGTGAAGAGTTGACTCATTGGAAAAGACTCTGATGCTGGAAGGGATTGGGGGCAGGAGGAGAAGGGGACAACCGAGGATGAGATGGCTGGATGGCGTCACTGACTCCATGGGCATGTGTCTGGGTGAACTCCGGGAGTTGGTGATGGACAGGGAGGCCTGGCGTGCTGCGATTCATGGGATCGCAAAGAGAAGGACACGATTAAGCGACTGAACTGAACTGAACTGAAAGGATCTAGTGTTCTTTTAAAATTATTACACATAAATTTGTAATTTTTGCTCAACTTGAACTTGTAAACTACCCTTTTGTGAATGTCTGTGTAAACTCTGATGTGTATAGTTTCTTTCCACACTGATGAGAAAGACCACCATTTCCAGGTTCTAACACAGTTTCCAGTATTGCTCACTTTTAAGCAAATGGAATTACATCTTTCCTCTTTCTTATTGTATTATAGAGATTCCTACTCTATCCCACTCCAAATAGTGAATAAGTTTGTGCCTTACTTCAACTTTTTGCTGTGTTTTTATACTATTTTCCATGTGAGTGCCCCTCCCACCTCCACCATTATTGTTGTATACTGATTATATTGGAGAAGGAAATGGCAACCCACTCTAGTATTCTTGCCTGCAGAATCCCATGGACAGAGGATCCTGGCCGGCTACAGTCCATGAGGTTGCAAAAGAGTCAGACGTGACTTAGTGACTGAGCATGTATTGATTACATGTGGTTTATTGAAATATTTGCCCCGAGTATCTTTTTGGGCCTGATATTAGCAACAAGTTTGTCAGATGACTTTTTTTTTTGTTTTTTGGTCGGACCAGATAAGCTGCTAATAAGATTGGCATGAGAGATTTATAATTTTTACAGTTTCCATTCTGTGGTCATAGATGAGACTCTAATTGTTACTCAGATTTAAATCAAAGAGTTAGAGGCCTCTGTGGGCTTTGAAATATGTAGCAGGTAGCATAGTAAAATGGAAAAAATAAGAGTACTTGAAAGAGTCAGAAATCTCTATCAAAAGCCCAGTTCTGCCCTAACTTGGGGCTTTGGAAAAAGTCATTTTACCTCTCTGGACATAAGTTTTCCATCTTGTGTTTGTTTCCTGTGGCTGCTATAATTACCACAAACCTGATGGCATAAAACAACCCAAATTTATTCACTTACAGTTCTGGGGGCAGAAGTCCAAAATCAGTTCATTGAGCTGAAGTCAGGGTGTAAGCAGAGGGGCTGTCTCCCCGAGGCTCTAGGGAAGAATCTGGTCCTTGCCTCCTCCAGCTTCTGGCAGCCACCAGCGTTCCTTACTTTGTGGTTGCATCATTCTATCCTCTGCCTCCGAGGTCACATTGCTGTCTCCTCCTTTGTGTGTATCAAATCTCCCATTCCCTCCCTATTATAAGGATGTGTATGATTAATCTCTTCACCTTGAAATCTTTAATCATATCAGTGATTCCTTTTTTCTTTTTGCCATTTGAGGTAATAGTCACAGATTCCAGGGATGAGGAGGTGGATATCTTTTAAAGGGGTCATTATTCAGCCTACCAAACAACTGAAATAGTTTCTGAATTCCTGCTGGCTTGTAATTTCTGTCCATGCATTTGGCTCATTCTTTTACCCATTCACTAAACTTTTATTTCATGCCCATTGTGTGCCACATACTATGCTAGATAGTAGGAATAACATGCTGACCATGCCCTTAAGAAGTGCATTATCTTGTCAATAAGATGTACTGTACAGAATAAATGCAGAGATAAAGGTAAAGGAGACAACGTGATCCAGAATAAGATTAATTCTGTGTATGTCTCCTTTTGCATAATTCTAGAGCATAAGTGACCATCATTCTTCAGCACTGGTAAATTTTTTCAGTAAGTCTAAGAGTTACATGCAGCCTGTGGACCAGAAAGTGTTTTGCAGTGGGAAAAACATGGATTAGCTTAAATTCAATTCAGGAGAATGTGTTTATAGACCTTGCCCTGCAAAGAATATATGGGTGCGCCTCAGTCATGTACAACTCTGTGACCCTATGGACTTAGCCTGCCAGTTTGCTCTGTCCATGAGATTTTTCAGAATACTGGAGTGGGTTTCCATTCCCTCCTCTGGGGGATCTTCCTGACCCAGAGATTGAATCTCTGTCTCTTACATCTCCTATATTGGCAGGCAGGTTCTTTATCACTAGTGCCACCTGGGAAGCCCAAAGAATATATAATTTTATACAGCTCTTATCAATTCAATATTAGCAGTAGAGTTTTAAAAAATAACCATGCCTGTTTCTTCATTCCACATTCTGCTTTGTTCGAGGTGAAGCTCAGTGGGTTTTTTTTTCTTAAAAGTCTAATCAGTAGGTTTCTACATGCTGTTAACATTGAGCACAGAGAATCACTGATGAATTAGAAGCTGCCTTTAACTAGGAAGACAAACACATAGGTACTGATAAAAGTGCAAGTCAAAATGCCATTAGTGTGATTAGAATATATAGGGACAAAATAATCTGGATACTCAGAGGAGGATGAGATCATAACTGGCTCAAGGGAAATTTGGAGAAGGAAGTGTTTGAAATGTCCTTGATGGAGGGGTAAGTTTTCAAAGATGGCTCTAAGGGAAAGTGGTGGGAAGAGAACCCACAGAGGTGTGGAGGTGGGGAAAGGAGGTGAGTTGTGGCTGGAAGTAGAGGGCAGGGTTCAAAGTCTAGGCCTTGATTCTCTCTTTTGCTCAGACTTTCTGGTCTAGAACCTAGAGGTGCCTAATAAATATAAATTTAAAATCTGTTCTTCTAGGGCATTTCTAAGGTATAATTTTTCAAGATGGGAGTGTAGAACATATATATTTAACAGGTGATAGGTTGATTTATACTTTTTAAAAATTTAGAAACATGATAGCTGGACCTCTATATACTCTGTAAATAATTGCAGGCAGATATCAATGAGAAAAAAAAAAGGAGAGTTAGGGTTTGTTTGTTTGTTTTAATGCTTCA
Organism: Aepyceros melampus; assembly: GCA_006408695.1. Taxonomy (NCBI): domain Eukaryota; kingdom Metazoa; phylum Chordata; class Mammalia; order Artiodactyla; family Bovidae; genus Aepyceros; species Aepyceros melampus. Next base: position 560,651 of record SJXQ01010392.1, read on the forward strand.
AAGAGGAATATCCAGGATATGGTAAAGGATATAAGACAGGAAAACATAGTAGGAAGTAACAAAGCTAATTTTGATGTTCAGAATGAGACTGAAATTAATAGGAATGAGGGGTATTGATAGAAAAGATAGCTAACATTTGCTCAGTTCTTTCCATTAGCCAAGATTTTACCATTGTGTTTATCTCATGGAATTTTTTTTGTAACTCTTGAGGTCGATATTGTTATTCCAGTTTTACAGGTGGGGAAATTGAGATTTGAGACGTTAAGTACCTTGCTCTATTAAGGTCTCACAGTAAATAGAGTGGAACATCTAGGACCAGGATCTAGGTACCTGAAACCTAGAGTTTGTATTGTTAATGATACAAATAGTTACCATGGCTAGCTTGAGGGTAAAGTTGATGAAAAGAAGTTGGACCAGAGGAGTTTAAAAATCATCTGAAGAGAGGTCAAATTAGTGAGCATCACCTTATGAATTAAAAGATGAAAGAAAGAGAAAAGAACAGAAGGCCAAGGACCAACCCTCATTAAAACTTTCAGGTACTGTATCTTATCCCTCTTTGAGGCTGCCAGTTACTCAACACATTATTCATTGTGAAAATCCCCAATTGTTTAAATAGGTGAATGAACCAGTGTTTCAATGCCAAATGTTTTCTACTCTGTGTAAGATTCCCCTTAATAACTTCAATTGCTTGAAGGAGACAGATCAAAATATTATCTTAACTTCTGTTACCTGTATCTGTGAACCCGATTTAGTTTCAAATTCTTAGGGTCTTTGTTGGATTCCATTTTCTAACCATACTCTTATGTTTTTCCCAGTAGAGGAGGCCTACTCTATAGAAAGGTTATGGTAGGGTAAGAAGATTGGCAAAGTAGTTCAATATTTTTGTCATGTAAACAGTTTGTAAACTAAGATATTGAAAGGATAGAAAACATGTAAATGAGGAGTGAGGAGTCTTGACTGTTGAGTGTGTCTTTCTCCTCCGCTTCCTCTCAGAGCGCCTGAAACTCTTTCATTCCACTGTTCTCACAGGGTATACAAAAAAAGGACACTATTATATAACCTAGGAAACAAAATTATTGCCTTTGGAGGATATGTTGTGTTGTCTTTGTTCACTGTCAGTTTAACCAGATCAAGTTTTCCCATGCTTTCCCCTCATTATTCCATCAGTTCAGTTCTGTTGCTCAGTCCTTCTGTTTGTGACCCCATGGACTGCAGCATGCCAGGCCTCCCTGTCCATCACCAACTCCCAGAGTTTACTCAGACTCACGCCCATTGAGTCGGTGATGCCATCCAACCATCTCATCCTCTGTTGTCCCCTTCTCCTCCTGCCTTCAATCTTTCCTAGCATCAGGTCTTTTCAAATGAGTCAGTTCTTTGCATCAGGTGACCAAAGGTTTGGAGTTTCAGCTTCAACATCAGTCCTTCCAGTGAATATTCAGGACAGATTTCCTTTAGGATTGATGTCTGAATCTAGTATGTTTACCTGAATGTTTCATATATTGAATATAAAAAATTTCAGAATAACTTTATGTTTTTATCAAATATTTTAACATAATACAGTTTTATTTCTTGTGTCAGTTTTCAAGAAATCATAGTACTTTTGTCATTAATTTATAATTTTAACTCAAATACTAACATCATACCTAACTTCTTAAAAAACACTGCAGAGCTCTAAACTATACCCTGTATGTCCTTCTTTTTTTCTAGTACTATAATTTAATGCTGGGTATTGTGTGTTCTTTTTACATAACTTATCCCACCTAACTTTATTGGGAAAATTAATGGAATGGAACTCTCACCTAACTTTATTAGGCAAATTAAGAGAATGGAACTCTCACAAAAGTGTTTAGTATCAAGGGAAATAAAACTAACCTCCTTTGAAAGTCAAGATTGACTTTCAAGAGTAAGCCAAATGATGATTTGTAGTAAAAAAAATAACAAAAACTATTTACAGATGGCAGTCAAGGCAAAGATGTTCATCACTTGTTTGAAAGACATCTGGTAAGCTAGTGATTCTCAGTTTGAGCTTTGTGTTTACTCATCTGTAGAGCTTAAAAAGAAAAAAGAAAACCTGAAATTCTCAACTAATGTTGAGAACTACTATTAAAAGAAACAAAAGAGCAGGGGAAGTAATAAATAGAAAATTCTTATGTTTAGGAGATGACATATACTTTCTAAAAAAGGAAATACTGTCTATTTAGTTATGAAAACTAAACTTGCCTTCTATTTTGGAAGGAGACAAATTAATCTCATTTATATATTAATTGTTATGAGGATACGTGAGAATACATATTTTAAAGTTTTAAAAAGGCATTTTTTTCTGTGTGTTTATGAACTCCCTTATTTTCTTATATTTAAGATTGTTGAATCTCAACTATAAGTCTAATGTTCTGCCCCATCATTCCAGTTTATAAACTCAAAGTTTACATTGATTTACAAATAAATAATTCAGAATCAATGGAGTGAATGTGACGCTTGCATTCAATGAAAAATTCAGTCATTATTTTGAGTGTTTTTTCCCCATAATGAAAGCATGGTTACTGTTACAAAGTGATGTTTGGTCTGTATATGCAAAGTGTCTTGATCGTTCTGGACCTGGGTTGCTTCCTCTGTCAGACTGGGATATCATGAATTGCTGAATAGTAATGAATGAGAACTGAGTGTTCATTATATTTTACGTTCTAAGTGTGCCAAGTGCTGTTTATATGGTACCTCATTTAATCATAGTGAAAAGCTTATAGAGTAGGTGCTATTTTCTAAATTCCCCATTTTAAAGATGAGAAACTAGTCTCAGAGACATGAATAACATGTCCAAGGTTGTGCATTTCACTCACTTAATCCAGTTGCTCAGTCGTGTCCTACTCTTTGTGACCCCATGAACCACAGCACGGCAGGCCTCCCTGTCCCTCACCAAATCCCGGAGTTTACCCAAACTCAAGTCCATTGAGTCGGTGATGCCATCCAACCATCTCATCCTCTGACATCCTGTTCTCTTGCCCTCAGTGTTTCTCAGCATGAGGGTCTTTTCAAATGAGTCAGCTCTTCACATCAGTATCTTTGCATCAGTATGGCCAAAGTATTGGAGTTTGAGCTTCAACATCAGTCCTTCCAATGAACACCCAGGACTGATCTCCTTTAGGATGGACTTAATATATACTTGTTGAATGAGTGAATTACTACTACTATTAGCAATGCTATTGAAGACTGAGAAAAGATCATGGGATTTGCCCATTAGACAGTAATTGGTGCATTTAGAGATTGCTTAAATGCCTAAGGGTTTTGAACACTTGGAGGAAAGTGTTCCTTACAAAGCTAGTCAAAGGGTTTTGGTGAGGACATTTTAAATCAAGTAGCATCGTAGTGTACAGAGTTTATTCAAGTTTTATTGGTTGTTTTTTTATTCTGAGTGTTAAAGATAATGGTTTCCAGCCAGAAGATAAAAATCTGTTTCATTGACATTAATATTTTTAAAAATTTCCTTTATTTAGAGTTTTTACAGTGTATTACCCCTTCCTGTATCACTGCCTTGTCATGTGAAGGGGTTTGCATAACTCAATGAAGCTATTAGCCATGCCATGTAGGGCCACCCAAGAAGGACAGGTCATAGTGGAGAGTTCTGACAAAATGTGATCCACTAGAGGAAGGAATGGCAAACCACTCCAATATATTAGCCTTGAGAACCCCATGAACTGTATAGAGAGGCAAAAAAATATGACACTGAAACATGAGACCCCAGGTTGGAAGGTGTCCAATATGGAGGACAACTATTAATAGCTCTAGAAAGAATGAAGCAGCTTGGCCAAAGCAGACACAATGATCAGTTGTAGATGTGTCTGGTGATGAAAGTAAAATTTGATGCTGTAAAAAACAGTATTTCACAGGAAACTGGGATGTTAGGTCCATGAATCAAGGTAAATTGCACATGGTCAAGCAGGAGATGAAAGAGTAAACATGAACATCTTAGGAATCAGTGAACTAAAATTGACAGGAATCGGTGAATTTAATTCAGATGATCATCAACACAGTATATTATCCCATTCAATCTTCAGTCCCTTGAGTCAAGGAATTTGGTTACTACTACCCCATTTTGTTCAGTCACTAAGCCGTGTCCAACTTTTGTGATCCCATGGACTGCAGCACACCAGGCCTCTCTGTCCTTCACTATTTCCCAGAGTTTGCTAAAATGCATGTCCACTGAATTGGTGATGCTATCTAACCATCTCATCCTCTGCTATCCTCTTCTCCTTTTGCCTTCAATCTCTCTCAGCATCAACGTCTTTTCCAATGAGTCAGTTCTTTGCATCAGGTGGCCAAAGTATTGGAACTTTAGTTTCAGCAACAGTTCTTCCAATGAATATTCAGGGTTGAGTTCCTTTGGGACTGACTGATCTGATCTTGCAGTCCAAGGGACTTTACATGACTACTGGAAAGATCATAGCTTTGACCATACTGACCTTTGTTGGCAAAGTGATTGTTCACTTCAGTTGCTTAGTCCTGTCCGACTCTTTGCAACCCCATGAATTACAGCACGCCAGGCCTTCCTGTCCATCATCAACCCTGGAGTTCACTCAGATTCATGTCCATTGAGTCAGTGATGCCATCCAGCCATCTCATTCTCTGTCGTCCCCTTCTCCTCCTGCCCCCAATCCCTCCCAGCATCAGAGTCTTTTGCAATGAGTCAACTCTTTGCATGAGGTGGCTAAAGTACTGGAGTTTCAGCTTTAGTATCATTCCTTCCAAAGAAATCCCAGAACTGATCTCCTTTAGGATGGACTGGTTGGATCTCCTTTCAGTCCAAGGGACTCTCAAGAGTCTTCTCCAACACCACAGTTTCAAAAGCATCAATTCTTCGGTGCTCAGCTTTCTTCAAAGTCCAACTCTCACATCCATACATGACTACTGGAAAAAACATAGCCTTGACTAGACGGACCTTTGTTGGCAAAGTAATGTCTCTGCTTTTGAATATGCTATCTAGGTTGGTCATAACTTTCCTTCCAAGGAGTAAGCATCTTTTAATTTCATGGCTGCAATCACCATCTGCAGTGATTTTGTAGCCCAGAAAAATAAAGTCTGACACTGTTTCCACTGTTTCCCCATCTATTTCCCATGAAGTGATGGGACCAGATGCCATGATCTTTGTTTTCTGGATGCTGAGCTTTAAGCCAACATTTTCACTCTCATCTTTCACTTTCATCAAGAGGCTTTTTAGTTCCTCTTCTCTTTCTGCCATAAGGGTGGTGTCATCTGCATATCTGAGGTTATTGACATTTCTTCCGGCAATCTTGATTCCAGCTTGTGCTTCTTCATTTCTCATGATGTACTCTGCATATAAGCTAAATAAGCAGGGTGACAATATACAGCCTTGATGCACTCCTTTTCCTATTTGGAGCCATGCTGTTATAATCATTAAAGATGCACAAATGGAGATTCAGAGTTGAGTGACCTTTATGGCATGAGTTCAGTGGCATAAGTTCATAAGTCATATCCTGAGGTCTTTGTAAAGTTTTGTGAATACTGTTCTTTCCTCAAAATCCAACTTGTACCAGAGAACATCCATCTTCCTGCTAGTCCAGTGCCATGGCAAATCCTAACAGTTCACCTGCTCCCTGTTAGCTGCCACAGAAAAATCTGCCATTCTCTTGGGAAATATCAGGAAAGTTTTCTTTGAAAGCTTTCCTGTAAAGAAGGTACAAGCTTTAACTTCTGGTCTCAACTCACTGGTTAAACAGAAAAATTCATCTCCATACTGGTATACTATAACTTTGTACCACTGCCTGTGGTGTTTGGCTGCTTGAATTTACATCATGGTTTTACCTCTAACTAGATGAACGCTAAAAAGTAATGTTCAAAATTCTCCAAGCCAGGCTTCAGCAATATGTGAACCATGAACCTCCAGATGTTCAAGCTGGTTTTAGAAAAGGCAGAGGAACCAGAGATCAAATTGCCAACATCCACTGGACCACAGAAAAAACAAGAGAGTTGCAGAAAAATATCTATTTCTGCTTTATTGACTATGCCAAAGCCTTTGACTGTATGGATCACAATAAACTGTGGAAAATTCTGAAAGAGATGGCAATACCAGACCACCTGACCTGCCTCTTGAGAAATCTGTGTGCAGGTCAGGAAGCAACAGTTAGAACATAGAACAGACTGGTTCCAAATAGGAAAAGGAGTGTGTCAAGGCTGTATATTGTCACCTTGCTTATTTAATTTATATGCAGAGCACATCATGAGAAACGCTGGGTTCTAAGAAGAACAAGCTGGAATCAAAATTGCCAGGAGAAATATCAATAACCTCAGATATGCAGATAATACCACCCTTATGGCAGAAAGTGAAGAAGAACTAAAGGGCCTCTTGATGAAAGTGAAAGAGAAGAGTGAAAAAGTTGGCTTAAAGCTCAACAGAAATCTCAGAAAACGAAGATCATGGCATCTGGTCCCATCATTTCATGGCAAATAGATGGGGGAAACAGTGGAAACAGTGGCTGACTTTATTTTGGGGGGCTCCAAAATCACTGCAGGAAGACCGGGAGCTGACTGTGGCTCAGATCATGAACTCCTGATTGCCAAATTCAGACTTAAATTGAAGAAAGTGGGCAACNAAATACATTCTTGGTATTTGAGAACAATAGAAACAACTGTTTTAGTATTGAGCAGAGACTTAGGAATTCTAGGATGTATGTGTGTTTAAGTGCTCATATGTGTTTGTAATGTTATACTTATATATTTGTAAATTTTGGTAGAACACCTGAAGTTTTATTATAGGATCATTTCACTTAACTAATGAGTAAATCTTCATACTATCTATGTTTTATCACAGGTTGCTTATTCAGTTATTCATTTCTTATTTGGTTCCCTGGGTAGTAAGTAAAAAATTATGAATAATAATATGTATTTCTTAGAATTACCTAGAAAAGTAAGATACTCTCCTTACAAGATATGAAAATGAAATGGCAAAGTAAGCTTCTTAACTAGAATCTAGAAGGTTTTGATAAGTCACCTTGTGACTCAGAAAGCTCATGCTCTACATAAAAGTAGAGAAATTTTTCATAAAATGTTCTAGCCTGCACGTATAGTTGTTTATAGCTTAAAAGAATTTATGAGAGTAAAAAAGATAATGTGCATTATGAAGATGTGCAAAGGAAATATGTGATTCTAATGCAAATATAATTTAGGAAGAAGCCAGAAGCCTGTTAAAAAAAGAAGAAAGAGTCTTTTTATGTAGCCACAAGTGCTGCAGGTACCAGCACAGTATTTGAAGCAACCAAATCTGTGAGCAAAGATTGGTTCAAGAATTTTAAGAACCATTTTAATTTGCATAATGTGAAGTTAATAGAAAAGGAGGTATCAGTTGAATATGTAACTGAGAAAGTATTCCCTACTAAGGTAGAAATCTAACATACAGAGATGAGCCATAGGCAGAATAAATTTCAGTTAGAATTAAATCATTCAAAAATGGAAGAAAATCTGTTTCTAAATATATATTCATGATGTTTGTAGTGAGCACATAGTACATAAGATACAGCAGCAAGTTTTAGGTTTGACAGTTCAGCTCATAATTAATATAACTATAATATTCATATATTAAATTATAAAATATTTATTTTACAAGAAAATATTAAAATATCAATGCAATATTAAATCAATTCAATTAAATCAAATAAATATTTCCTGCCTTGCTTTTAAAAACAGCTTATAATATTTTATGAGAGGCTTTGAATATATTAGTGATTTTTACAAATGTGAGTATCTGCAAAGGACTTGTAAAATATTGCTAATATTTCTGGCTGTTCATTCCTTTAAGATAATAAATAGAAGACTTTTATTTTAAATAATATAGATTATGTTATGTAAATTTTCTATATAAAAATATTTTCAGAAGGATAAAAGAAGTTTTCAGTTTCCTAATTGTGTTATGTATATGGAATTTCTTTTACCTTTTTCCACTAAAGAACTTCACCAGTCTAATGATTATTTGAGTCAGTGGTTAAGTTTTTTTTTTTCTCCCTGTGAAACATGGAAGCCTCTATACCTATTCTTGGTCTAAGGAGATCATTTCAACTTCTATATACATCATAATAATTTAGACCTATGCTGTAGAACCTATTATTCTGCCAAATCTCAGTGGTTAGACAAAGCAAAAGTGTATTTCTTGCTCATTCTAATTGCAATGCAGTTGAAGATATTTTTTAGCAAAATATGTCTTCCATGTGGAAGCTCAATGGAAGTTCAAATAATTTCCATTTTATGACTCCACTCTTTAGAGGTAAAGCCTTATCCATTATCATCTTTGCAGGGGAGGAGTAAGAGTAGAACTCTATGATGACTTGTATTCTGTCTTAGCCTAGAAAAAACACGCTTCTCCCACTCTTTTTAATGATGAGAATTAATCACATGACCTTGTCTAATTAAAATAAATATCATACTGCAATCTTTTTTGTACAAGGAAAGGAAAAATATATATAACAATGAAGACTAGCAATCTCTACTTCAAAAATTTAGCTGAAATTTAGTGTTTTTTGGCTTAAGAAAGTAAAATAAGTCAAACACTAGGGAAATGACATGAAGAACTGGATAAAATTATTGTTTATAATATCATTTACTTACCATAGTTAATTTGACTTGCAAACAAATGAGAGGAAATATCCAATTTTAAAGAATATATTGGATAGCATACAATTGCCTCCTAAATATAAAGTTTTTCCACATGACTTCCACTTATAAACCATGCCTAGAACAGTTTCTGAAAAGTCCAATTTACATATAGAAGAAAACATCCAAAACCAATTTAGCCCACTCTGTAACTTTTTTTCTAAGTGGAGTAATAGGAATATTATCTGTGAAATAGATTGAGCAACAGAATCCTTGCAGTAGGAGACACAGATAGCACATGGTTTAAGGAGAAAGTCTGACACTGAATGACAGAAAAATTGGAACATGGTAAATGCCTGTGGATCAGAACAATGGCGATTAGGGAATGCAAAGGAAAAACTGGACCATATGTGAGTCAAATGTAAAAATGTGAAAAAGTTTTGAGAGGATGATAGAGGCCACTTTAAGAGGAGGCATTATTAGAAACTTGGTAATGAAGAGATAAACAGAGGGGAAGCAGTGACAAATATGGAACTTTCAGAAACACTAATATCATAGTGTCAGAAGAGATACTGTATTTCCTTTCCTCCAATGCAAATACAGGAAAAAGTCAACAATTAGTAAAGAAGCTTCACTGTGCTATACAAATATGGTAAACTTGAATGAAGAATCTTGACAAGCCATTCAAACCACTCAACCTCATCTGTATAGAATTTGCTATAGTTAATGTTTAAGAACAATAAAAGATACTTTTTAGACAGAAAAAGTCACATTGCATCCACTTCAAATCTACTACAAGGAGAAAGTGACTGTCAAAACCTTTCCGTAGATGAAAACACACCAACCACAGTTATGAAGCAGAAGAAAATTATAATACAACTCTATAAAATAAATAACATTAAATAAGCAGTGGCAAAAATGAAGGAACACTATGAAACAGTCAACAACTTAAGAGTATTGATTGATTTGTTAATAAGCTTAAAACAGGGAACATGAATTAATCTTAAACAATGTACTGAACTAAAGAAGCCAGTTGATTGACGAATTCTATGAATATCTTAAAAACCATTGAATTATATACTTTACATTTGTGAATTTTTTAGCATATGGAATATTTCTTTTTAAAATTCTATAATGATTAATATTACAGTATAATGATTTATTTACATGTCTTCCTTCCAAACTATATGTGAATTCTTCAGCATTGAGGACTATTTGTTAGAATTTATTTCTGCATATCCCAGAGTCTATTGCTCAGTGCTTGGCATATAGTCATTGTTGGCTAAAGGGTGTATTATCTCTTCAGGCTGTAAAGTACACACACAAATTTGAATCAGATTGTCTGAGAAAAAAGTCCAAAGAAAAGATAAAAACAAAGACTGATTTTAAAAATTATCAGTTCAGTTCAGTCGCTCAGTTGGAAAGTATATTAAGGAACTTGAGGAAAAGAATAAAAACAAAGAAGATAATTACATACAATAGGAGAGGAAAAGCATGAGAGATAGGCAGTTTTGAAACATAGGGAGAAAAGACTCATCATAGAATATCTGAAGAAAATGCAAGAATAAAACTGCATTAATGTTTAAAATTATAGTCAAGGAAATGTCTCTAGAATTCAAAGATAACTTTAGTTCTTGTTAAATTTGACTCAAAATGATGAATGTAGACATAAATGTATGTAACTAATAGATTAACAGAAAAAGTAACTGAAATCTGTTAATCTCCCAGGTAAAATGACTAATCACTTACAAAGGAAAGAAAAGAAGGATGATATATGTAGTAACAAGCAAGCCAAGTGATAATGACACAGTAATGTCCATTAATGTCTGTGAGATGTTAGTCTCTTACTATAACTGGATTATTGTCAATTTCTCCTTTTATGTCTGTTAGTATTTGCTTTATATACAACATCCCTGTGTAGACTGTGTGTGTCCAGTGGTTTTGGCATGAGAGCTTTGTTTGGTAGGACACAAGCTAGGTCTTTCCTAAGGATGTGCTGTCCATTTTCCCCTTGATAGGAGATGTGGTTTTTGTTGGAGTATCTGATTTATGTACCAGGTGTGATGCAAGGCTTCCTTTTTGCTCCATGACTGACCCTGCCCTGTCATGGGTGCGCTCTCCTTCCCAATTGTTGGAAGCAAACTCCTGAGGGTCAGGTTCAGTCATGCTCCCTTGCCCTTGAGTGTATGTCTTGCCCTCAAGAAGGTAATTTTGGAAGCAAGTGAGGTCCCTGCCATCAGAGACGACTTATGTGCTGCCTGTATAGGCACCTACAGTTCCATCCATAAGAAGCCCAAGGTCACATCCCTTTCTCTAGTTTGTTAATCCCAGATCCAGTGCAGGACTGCAATGTTGAAGAGGCTGAGCCTGAGGATCAGGGAATTGTGGCTGTAGGAATTGAGGTGGCTGCACTGCCACCAGAAATTTGGGCTGACTCTCTGGCAATCTTCTCCCAGGTCAGTTCAGTTCAGTTCAGTGCTCAGTCATGTCTGACTCTTTGTGACCCCATGAACCACAGCACACCAGGCCTCCCTGTCCATCACCAACTCCCGGGGTCCACCCAAACCCATGTCCATCAAGTTGGTGATGCTATCCAACCATCCAGTCCTCTATCGTCCCCTTCTCCTCCTGCCCTCAATCTTTCCCAGCATCAAGGTCTTTTCCAGTGAGTCAACTCTTTGCATCAGGTGGCCAAAGTATTGGAGTTTCAACTTTAGCATCAGTCCTTCCAATGAACATCCAGGACTGATCTTTAGGATGGACTGTTTGGATCTCCTTGCAGTCCAAGGGACTCTCAAGAGTCTTCTCCAACACCACAGTTCAAAAGCTTTAATTCTTAGGCGCTCAGCTTTCTTTATAGTCCAACTCTCACATCCATACATGACCACTGGAAAAACCATAGCCTTGACTAGACAGACCTTTGTTGGCAAAGTAATGTCTCTGCTTTTTAATATGCAGTCTAGGTTGGTCATGACTTTCCTTCCAAGGAGTAAGCGTTTTTTAATTTCATGGCTGCAGTCACAATTTGCAGTGATTTGGGAGCCCAGAAAAATAATGTCAGCCACTGTTTCCACTATTTCCCCATCTATTTGCCATGAAGTGATGGGACCAGATGCCATGATCTTTGTTTTCTGAATGTTGAGCTTTAAGCCTACTTTTTCACTCTTCCAGGGTCTGTCTGCCCCAAATGTAGTGCTCATCTGCTAAGTGTAATGGCAAATCTTGAGTCCTCTCACTGGGAGAGAAGTTGCTGCATATGCCCAAGTATGCAGACAATGGCTACTATTGCCCTTCCTAGATCACACCGTAGGCCTCCTGGCTGTCTCTGTGTAGCTAGGTTGAGTCCTCTCCCAGGATCTGTCTGCCCAGTGTTCAGTACTTAACAGCCTTGCACTGCTGTGGCACCCCACAGTGTGCACTCTGACAGTGTGCGCCATGACTACACTAGGGTCACACTCAAGGCCTCCCTGGCCCTTCTCGCATAGCCAGGCTAGATTATTTCTCAGGGCTTGGCGGCCCCAGATTTTGTGTTGTATAGTGAGCAGGGCCAGTGTGTTTACTCCATTTGGATTGAGAATTGCAGTGAGATGGCAGTCACCATCACACAAGGCTTTCTCTGCCTTGATTGTTGGCAAGCCAGTGTATGCACACACCTCACAAATAGGAGCTAGTATCTAGGGTTCTCTGTCCTTCTCTCTGTCCTTGCAGTTATCTTAATAGGTTAGGGGGCGGTTGTCACTTCCATGCAGGACCCTAGGACCAGGATGTCAGATCATGACTTGACTTACTTGCTCCCCAGGATGGGAGTTCAGTCATGTGGATCTTCTCTTCCTTTCATATTTCTCCCAAAGATTTAGTTCCCAGTAAAATGCCTCTTTCTCCACATCGTACCCAGATACATGGAGATCTTTTCTGCAGCTTTGTTTGTACAGAAATTCTTCTGCCAGTTTCCAATTAATTTTCTATGAGATTTTTTTCTACTTGTACATGGATTTTGTTTGTTTGTAGGAGGATGTGAGCTCTGTGCCCTCCTGCATCTTGAGCCCCATCTGTGAAATCAAGAGACTCACTTTATATTTAAGCCATGCATAGGTTGAAGGTGAAAGAATGGAGAAAGATATTACATTCAAATAGTAACCAAATGAGATTAGGTGTAGCTATAATCAGAGAGAGAAAAAAAAAAAAAACCTTTAAGTAAAAAACTGTTTCCAGAGAGAAAAAAGGATGCTGTATATAAATGATCAATTATATAAAAAGATCAGTCCATCAAGGAGATACAAAAATTATAAATGTAGCAAATATCAGAAGTCCTAAATATATGAAGAAAACATTGACAGAATTGAAGAGAGAAGTGTACAGTTCTACAGTAATAGTAGTAAACTTCAGTATTCTAGTTTTAATCAGAAAAACTGAACAAAAGATCAGTAAGGAAACAGAAGACTTGAATAACACTATGGGAAAATTGGACATAATAGGCATTTATAGAGCACTCTATGCAACCCAGAATGATACACAGTGTGCAAGATGGACCAAATGTTAGGTCACTAAATGAATCTTAATATATAAATGATTGAAATCAAAGTATCTTTTCTGATCTCAGTGGAATAAAACTAGACATAAACTGAAATGTGTGGGAAACTAGAAAAGTTACAAGTATGTATTAATAGAAATTAAAAATGCATAGTCTTAACCAGTGGATGAAAGAAGAAATAACAAGAAAAATTTTTAAAAATCATGAGATAAATGAAAATAAAACACAGAAATATCCAGGATGCAATTAAAACAGGTAAGGATATTGATAGCTGTAAATCCTTACATTAACAAAATCTCAACAACATAAATTTATACCTAGAATAATTGCAAAAGGAATAAACTAAATCATTGCAAAGGGAAGGAAATAATAAAAAAACAGATTAATAAAAAATGAGAATAGAAAAAATTAATGAAACTGAGATTTGATTCTACAAAATGACCAACAAAATTGACAAACTTTAAGAAAAAAAGATGCAAATAAGTAAATTCATAAGTGAAAGAGAAAATTACTACTGATTTTATAGATATGAAAAGGACTAAAATAGAGTGCTATGAATAATTGTATGCAAATAAAATATATAACTTAAATGAAGCAGATTTTTAGAAAGAAGCAAGCTACCAAGGCTGAACCATAAAGAAACTGAAAATTTGAATAGGCTTGCAACAAGTAAGAACGTTAAATCAGTCATCAAAAATTTCCCAACAAAGAAAAGCCCAGTACTTGTTGCCTTTAACCTCTGGTGGCTCAGAGGTTAAAGCATCTGCCTGCAATGTGAGAGACCTGGGTTTGATCCCTGGGTTGGGAAGATTCCCTGGAGAAGGAAATGGCAACCCACTCCAGTACTCTTGCCTGGAGAATCCCATGGACAGAGGAGCTTGGTGGGCTACAGTCCACGGGGTCGCAAAGAGTCGGACATGACTGAGCGACTTCACTTTCACTTTCACTGTTGCCTTCACTGGTGAATTCTGCTATACACTTAAAGACTTAACCCAATTCTTTTCAGTCTTTCAAAGAATTGAAGAGGACATAACACTTCCAAAGTCATTACTCTGATACCAAAGCCAGACAAAGATAATACAAGAAAGCAAAATTATAGACCAATACCTAATCTGCCTGCCAGTGTCAGAGACACAAGAGACATGGGTTCCCTCGCAAAGATCCCCTGGAGGAGGAAATGGCAAACCACTCCAGTATTCTTGCCTGACATGACTGAGGATGCACCTCTGATGAATGTTGAAATAAAAATTATCAATAAAATACCAGCAAAGAGAATTTAACAGTATGTTTAAATTATTATACAACACAGCCAAGTAGAATTTATTCCTGGAAAGGAATAATGTTTCAACATATAAAAAGTCAATCATGCAATGCATCACATTAATGGAAGGAAGGGGAAAAAAATTCAGCTCAACTTATGTGGGAAAAGCATTTGCCAAGATTCAACACCTTTTAAGGATAAAAACATTCAGCACACTAGGAAAAAAATAAGATAATTAAAATCATGTATGAAAACCTCAGTATCATACTTTATGGTGAAAGATTGAAAGCTTTTCTTCAACATGAAAGCTTTTCTTCAACAATCAGGAGAAAGATTCGGATACTGACTATGACCATTTATAGTCACAATGTGATTGAAAGCCCTAACCAGAGCAATGAAGTGAAAATAAAATGGCATCCAAATGGAAAAGTTCAGTTCAATTCAGTGGCTCAGTCATGTCCGACTCTTTGCGACCCCATGAATCGCAGCACGCCAGGCCTCCCTGTCCATCACCAACTCCCAGAGTTCACTCAGACTCACACCCATCAAGTCAGTGATGCCATCCAGCCATCTCATCCTCGGTCGTCCCTTTCTCCTCCTGCCCCCAATCCCTCCCAGCATCAGGGTCTTTTCCAATGAGTCAACTCTTCGCATAAGGTGGCCAAAGTACTGGAGCTTCAGTTTTAGCATCATTCCTTCCAAGGAAATCCCAGGGTTGATCTCCCTCAGAATGGACTGGTTGGATCTCCTTGCGTCCAAGGGACTCTCAAGAGTCTTCTCCAACACCACAGTTCAAAAGCATCAATTCTTCTGCGCTCAGCCTTCTTCACAGTCCAACTCTCACATCCATACATGACCACAGGAAAAACCATAGCCTTGACTAGACGGACCTTAGTCGGCAAAGTAATGTCTCTGCTTTTGAATATACTATCTAGGTTGGTCATAACTTTTCTTCCAAGGAGTAAGCGCCTTTTAATTTCATGGCTGCAGTCACCATCTGCAGTGATTTTGGAGCCCAAAAAAACAAAGTCTGACACTGTTTCTACTGTTTCCCCATCTATTTCCCATGAAGTGATGGGGCCAGATGCCATGATCTTCGTTTTCTGAATGTTGAGCTTTAAGCCAACTTTTTCACTCTCCTCTCTCACTTTCAACAAGAGGCTTTTTAGCTCCTCTTCACTTTCTGCTATAAGGGTGGTGTCATCTGCATATCTGAGGTTATTGATATTTCTCCCAGCAATCTTGATTCCAGCATGTGTTTCTTCCAGCCCAGCGTTTCTCATGATGTACTCTGCATATAAGTTAAATAAGCAGGGTGACAATATACAGCCTTGACGTACTCCTTTTCCTATTTGGAACCAGTCTGTTGTCTCTGTTCACAGATGTATTAAATGTAGAAAACTCTAAAGATTCCATTCCTTCCACACAAAGCCTGTTAGGTCTAACAAATGAATTCAGCGAAGTTGCAAGAATAATTTGTAATTTTATACACTGTCAACAGTCACAAAAGGAAAATAAGTTTTATTTATAAGAGCATAAAAAATGAACTATTTGGGAATAAAATTAATGAAGGAGATGAAAGCCTTGTACACTGTAACAAAATTTGGATGAAAGATTTAAAAAGGAATAATTGGAAAGATATCACAGATTCATGACATGGAAGACTTCATATATTTATGTCAGTACTAATGGACAGAGGAGCCTGGTAGGCTGCAGTCCATGAGGTTGCTGGGAGTTGGACACGACTGAGCGACTTCTCTTTGACTTTTCACTTTACGCATTGGAGAAGGAAATGGCAACCCACTCCAGTGTTCTTGCCTGGAGAATCCCAGGGACAGGGGAGCCTGGTGGGCTGCCATCTCTGGGGTCGCACAGAGTCGGACACGACTGAAGCGACTTAGCAGCAGCAGCAGCAGCAACTAATCAAAGCAATTTAGAGATTTAATAGTATCTCTGTCAAAATCCCAATGATGTGTTTTACAGATGTGAAAGTGAAAGTGAAGTTGCTCAGTCGTGTCCAACTCTTTGCGACTCCATGGACACCAGGCTCCTCCGTCTGTGGGATTTTCTAGGCAAGAGTACTGGAGTGGGTTGCCATTTCCTTCAACAGGGATTATTCCCGACCCAGGGATCGAACCCAAGTCTCCCACATTGTAGACAGATGCTTTACTGTCTGAGCCACCAGGGTGCAGAAAAATTCATTTTAATATTTACATGAAATCTCAGTGGACTCCAACTGACATAGGAATCTTGAAAAAATAATGAGAAAATCTCAGGCTTCCTGATTTCAAAATTTATCACAAAACTACAAAAATTAAAACAGTGTAGTATGACATAAATGCAAACATATGAACCAATGGAGTGGAATGCAGAATACAGAAATAAACCTTTACACATGTGACCAAATGATCTTTGACAAGAGGGCCAATTCTTTTCAACAGGGAAAGGACACTCTTTTAAATTGTGTTGGAAAAACTGAATATTTACCTGCAAAATAATGAAGGTGGGTTCTTACCTTAAACCATCTATGGAAAAAAAAAAAAAACTCAGATCAAAACCAAAAATTAGAAGCTAAACTATAAAACTCTTAGGAGAAAACCTAAGGGGAAAGCTTCATGACATTAGGTTTGGCAATAATTTAATGGATCTGACACCAAAAGCATAGGCAACAATATTTTTTTTAAAAAAGATAAACTTCAAAATTGAAAACTTGTGCATCAAAGAGTGCTATCAACCAAGAAATCAATATCAAGAAATCGAATATCAACCAAGAAAACGAAAGTGTTTGCAAACCACAATCTGAAAAGGAATTAATATCCAGAGACCCCTATAATAATCAACATAAAAATAAAAAAAACTTAGACAACCCTTTTACAAAATTGGCAAAGGTCTTCAATAGACATTTCTCCGAGAAAGTTATGTAAATGATTAATAAGCACATGAAAGATGTTCAACATGTCCAGCAAACTGAAACCACAATGACACAATGCCTCACAACCAGTAAGATGGCTATTAATGAAAACAAAGAAACAAAAAATAACGTGTTGATGGTGCTGCAGAGAAACCAGAACCCTCCTATATTGCTTCTGGGAATGTGAAGTGGTACAGCTACTCTTTTTTGGCATTGTGAAAAATATGCCAGTCATAAAAGAATACTGTATTATATCACTTACATGAGGTACCTAGAGAACTAAGCTTCACAAAGACAGAAAGCAAATGATAGATTCCAGGGCTGGGGGTGTTACTGTTCAATAGTTATGGAATTTTAACTTTAGGAAGATGACAGAAGTTTAGAGTTGGATTGTAGTGATTTAAAAAAACAAAGAAAAAACAATGTGAATATATTTCACTCCAGTCTCTCAGTCGTGTCCAACTCTTTGTGACTCCATGAATTGCAGCACATGAGGCCTCCCTGTCCATCACCAACTCCCGGAGTTCACTCAAACTCAACGTCCATCAAATCAGTGATGCCATCCAGCCATCTCATACTCTGTCATCCCCTTCTCCTTCTGCTCTCAATCCCTCCCAGCATCAGAATCTTTTTCCAATAAGTCAACTCTTCGCACGAGGTGACCAAAATATTGGAGTTTCAGCTTTAGCATCAGTCCTTCCAAAGAACACCCAAGACTGCTCTCTTTAGAATGGACTCGTTGGATCTCCTTGCAGTCCAAGGGAGGCTCAGGAGTCTTCTCCAGCACCACAGTTCAGAAGCATCAATTCTTCATCCAAGGGACGCTCAGGAGTCTTCTCCAACACCACAGTTCAAAAGCATCAATTCTTCAGCACACAGCTTTCTTCACAGTCCAACTCTCACATCCATACATGACCATTGGTAAAACCATGGCCTTGAATAGATGGACCTTTGTTGGCAAAGCAATGTCTCTGCTTTTGAATATGCTATCTAGGTTGGTCATAACTTTTCTTCCAAGGAGTAAGCGTGACATTGTACAGGAGACAGGGATCAAGACCATCCCCATGGAAAAGAAATGCAAAAAAGCAAAATGGCTATCTGGGGAGGCCTTACAAATAGCTATGAAAAGAAGAGAAGTGAAAAGCAAAGGAGAAAAGGAAAGATATAAGCATTTGAATGCAGAGTTCCAAAGAATAGCAAGAAGAGATAAGAAAGCCTTCCTCAGCTATCAATGCAAAGAAATGGAAAGAACAGAATGGGAAAGACTATAGATCTGTTCAAGAAAATTAGAGATACCAAGGGAACATTTCATGCAAAAATGGGCTTGATAAAGGACAGAAATGGTATAGACCTAACAGAAGCAGATGATATTAAAGAGAGGTGGCAAGAAAACACAGAACTGTACAAAAAGATCTTCACGACCAAGATAATCACGATGGTATGATCAGTCACCTAGAGCCAGACATCCTGGAATGTGAAGTCAAGTGGGCCTTAGAAAGCATCACTACAAACAAAGCTAGTAGAGGTGGTGATGGAATTCTAGTTGAGCTGTTTCAAATCCTGAAAGATGATGCTGTGAAAGTGCTGCACTCCATATGCCAGCAAATTTGGAAAACTCAGCAGTGGCCACAACACTGGAAAAGGTCTGTTTTCATTCCAATCCCAAAGAAAGGCAATGCCAAAGAATGCTCAAACTACCGCACAATTGCACTCATCTCACACGCTGGTAAAGTAATGCTCAAAATTCTCCAAGCCAGACTTCAGCAATACATGAACCATGAACTTCCAGATGTTCAAGCTGGTTTTAGAAAAGGCAGAGGAACCAGAGATCAAATTGCCAACATCCGCTGTGTCATTGAAAAAGCAAGAGAGTTCCAAAAAAAAAANTGCCAAAGAATGCTCAAACTACCGCACAATTGCACTCATCTCACACGCTGGTAAAGTAATGCTCAAAATTCTCCAAGCCAGACTTCAGCAATACATGAACCATGAACTTCCAGATGTTCAAGCTGGTTTTAGAAAAGGCAGAGGAACCAGAGATCAAATTGCCAACATCCGCTGTGTCATTGAAAAAGCAAGAGAGTTCCAAAAAAAAAACAGATCATTTCTGCTTTCTTGACTCTGCTAAAGCCTTTGACTGTGTGGATCACAATAAACTGTGGAAAATTCTGAAAGTGATGGGAATACCAGAGCACCTGACCTGCCTCTTGAGAAATCTGTATGCAGGTCAGGAAGCAACAGTTAGAACTGGACATGGAACAACAAACTGGTTCCAAATAGGATAAAGGAGTACATCATGGCTGTATATTGTCACTCTGCTTATTTATTTATACACAGAGTACATCATGAGAAATGCTGGGCTGAAAGAAGCACAAGCTGGAATCAAGATTGCTGGGAGAAATATCAATAACCTCAGATATGCAGATGACACCACCCTTATGACAGGAAGTGAAGAGGAACTAAACAGCCTCTTGATGAAAGTGAAAGAGGAGCGTGAAAAAGTTGGCTTAAAGCTCAACATTCAGAAAACTAAGATCGTGGCATCTGGTCCCATCACTTCATGGCATCTGGTCCCATCACTTCATGACAATAGATGGGGAAACAATGGAATCAGTGACAGACTTTATTTACTTGGGCTCCTAAATCACTGCAGATGGTGACTCCAGCTATGAAATTAAAAGACGCTTACTCCTTGGAAGATAGGTGAATATATTTAAGACCACTGAAATGTTTACTTGAAATAATTAAAGTAGCAAATTTTATGCTTTATATATTTTACTAAAATTCAAAAAGGAAATATATTTTATAAATAGTTGAGCTATAGTAAATCAATTTATTAAAACTCACAGACTACTATTTCTAAAAAGCTTTTCTAAAGAATTTAGTTATGCCAAGGTTCATCCTGTTAAAAAACTACCACTACATAAAAGGAAATACTTGGAAATGCACAGCAGTGACTGAATCATAGCAGTAATAAATCATTGCTGGACCTAGTGTGGAAAGTCTCTCAGCCTTGGCATAACAGGATCCTAAATCTGTCTTGTGAGAGTAACTCATCAGTACACTATACTCAAAGCCTTCTACAATCCTGTGGAACTGTTCCTTTTACATTATTATCCATATATACATACACACACACACACATACACACACACAAAGTGACTTCTAGAGTATGTCTTTCTTTGGTGGTTTCCAAGCTTTTAGGGTTTATTTGTTACAGGTTCAAATTTGGAGGAGGAGTGTTGATATAGGATTAAAATAAGAAATTCATTTTTTAATTGGCTGTGATATATTGACAAGAAAATTCCTCAAAGATACTGAGCTTCAGACCCATGTAATGTGCCAGCAACCACCTAACCATATTTAAAATTTTTTCCTAATGCTAATCCTAAATTCTTTATTCTCTCTCTCTCTCTAACACCAAATACATTTGAAAACATCAAGGTTATATGAAATAATAGGGCTATCCAACAAGTCCATCCTAAAGGAGATCAGTTCTGGGTGTTCATTGGAAGGACTGATGTTGAAGCTTAAACTCCAATATTTTGGTCACCTGATGCAAAGAACTGACTCATTGGAAAGACCCTGATGCTGGGAAAGATTGAGGGCAGGAGGAAAAGGGGACAACAGAAGATGACATTGTTGGATGGCATCACTGACTCAATGGACATGGGTTTGGGTGGACTCTCGGAGTTGGTGATGTACGGGGGGCCTGGTGTGCTGCAGTTCATGGAGTTGCAAAGAGTTGGACATGACTGAGCAACTGAACTGAAATTAGAAAAACTTTTAATCTGAGCCTTGCACAAGGCTGTGTGATTTTGTTTCCCTGAGAATCTGTTGCTCAAATCTATTGTTTGAATATGACTGTTAGAAATCCAGAAACAGAATTTTCCAAACTTTTGAGAGTCTCTTAATAGTAGAACTCTTTGTTTTCTTTGATCTTATTTATTTCATAAAATATCTTCTGGAGGTAGAAAATAAAAGTAAATTCATGCTGTCATTTTAATTTTCACATTTCCTAGAACTGGAACTTAGTGTCATGTGGTCAGTCTACTAAGTTATCAAAAGCAACAGCTTTAAATAAGGTATTGCCACTGTCCAAGGAGTTGACATGTTTCTGAGCTGTGATATAAATTTCTTAGATATATATCTGATTGCTAAGTCAATTCCACATAGTTTATGATTATACTGTAAAAACATTTCACTTCAATTTACCATTTTTGTATTAATT
This sequence comes from Aepyceros melampus, assembly GCA_006408695.1. Classification (NCBI taxonomy): domain Eukaryota; kingdom Metazoa; phylum Chordata; class Mammalia; order Artiodactyla; family Bovidae; genus Aepyceros; species Aepyceros melampus. The sequence goes on from SJXQ01010392.1 coordinate 582,177, forward strand.
AAGAAGGCACTATTGCTTTATAACAGACAAAAGTGTGCGATGGCACAGTCATAACAGTTTATTTTAAGCTCATATGAAGTTCATTTATGTCTTCAATCTATTGATTCTTCTCATCCAAGACATGCCAAACACCAAACTTATTCTGTTGTGATGCAAGATACCTATACTATCCTTACCATGTGTCTTTCAGAGCTACCGTACATATTTAATCTTAAAACAGTACAAAGAGAAGGAGAATAGAAAACAATTCAGGGCCAGTTTTTATACTTACAAGTGGCCACATTCCTTGTGATCACATTCTGTTGATCCAAATTCTTCAAGCAACATGTTATTGTTACTTTATGCTTAGCAATAGATCTGAAGGGGCTTGAAGTTTTCTGTGTTCCTGTTCCACTTTCTTCTTTCTGTTGCTTCTGCACAGCTGTGCTTGTGCACAGAGATAGATTCTCTTTCCATGCTCTGTCCTAGAGCAGTACACAACATTTCTCCTGGTGCACCCTCATCTTAGTAAGGGTCTATGTACCTGTACCTAGGATATGGGAATAGATAGCACTGTGTGTAAATATTGGATTAATGTTTTTTTTTTCTCTCACTAGACTACATTGTTCACAAGGATATATTTTTAATATTATTTTCCTAATACTAATAGCACTATCAAAAACAAGCCCTCAAATAATTATTGAATCAATCAGTAAATGCCAAAGAGACAAAACAGGCAACATCAGTAAGATAACAGAAAAAGCATAAAATAACGCAGCATTTTCATTTCAAACATACAAAGAAGTTTAGGCAATTATATTTGAAGGAGATGTTTTAAAAATTCAGTTCATACTCTTTGTTGTATACATGAAGAAATTAAAGACAGGAGAAATTAAATGACTCTTCTAAAGTCACAGAATTCATCAGTGGCCAAGCTTGGAATAGAAACTAGGTCTGCTGACTCTAAATCCAATGCTCTCTTGACTTGGCTGCTCTGAGCAAAACATTTTGGTATATGTATGTAAGTGTCCATGTTGACAAATCAGGGAAAAGGTAGATAGCCTTCTAAAATATGTCTAAGCCATGGTATCCAAACAGATGGCTGTGTTGCAGCAGCTCTCTCAGGGAAGTTATATTCAGAAAAGGCAACGCATCAGCAGGCCTCTTAATCCCAATGGGCAGTAAATGATTTCACACTGTATCAGGCAGCACAGCAACTGACATTTCAATATTTCCTCCTGAAGGGAAGATGAATACAAAATAACTTTACCTTCATGCTCTAACTGGTGATTTCTCTGCTGTGCCCTTCATAACATTGGTAGAAAAAAAATAAAAAGAAGGACATGAATAGACTTTGCCAACCATTCCAAGTATTCATAAGCTCAGAAAAAAGCTAAAGTTTCTATGAATATCATAATTATTTAATAATAATAATAATGATTTTTAATATGAACTGTAACACAATTTGATTATTACCTAAATTCTTAAAACTTTACCAGCAATCATAAAATACCAAAGGCTTTTCTATATAATTAATTGGCAAATTCATAGGCTTAGACAGCTTAAGAATCTCAGAGAAATTGGAAGTGGTAGGACTAAAATTCAAATCTAATTGATTCAGTTGCTCAAAGTTACTATGGTATGCATAAATAGTACAGGCATAGAATGCAAACATGTAATTAATGTATGGATCTCTAAAGTATTATCCAGATACTTTTGTTAGTTTCTTGATTGTCACAGTTAAGGTCTGAATTTGGTGTCCTGAGACAAAATCATCTCCCAAGAAACTGTATGATGGTTTTCAAACCATCATCTCTATCAGCTCTGACCAATAGAAAGATAATTGGACTTATTTGATTTCACTTTTTTTTGTTAACCACACTTTTAAAAGTAAAAGAAAACAGATAATATTAAATTTTATAATATATTTTATTTAACCTAATATATCAAAGATATTTTTCAACTTATAATCAAAGAAAGACTATAAGTGAAATGATTTACATTTTTAATACTGTCTTTGAAATCCACTGTATTATTTTTCAATTATATTTTACTTTTGAAGTAAGCTTTGTTCTAGTATATAATTTCTACTAATGTATGTCACATTTATGATGAAAACATTATCACAGTAAGCTGCAGTGTCTTTAAAATATAGACATTTGGAAAAAAATGTCAAATATATAGTTGTATTTAGATTCTCCAATAAGCCATGCTTGAATTGTCTTTTGATATGAATATTAAATTTTTCACTACAATAGAATAAATTCCATTTTTCCTTTTTTCTCATATATTTTGCAATTTAGAAAAACAGTTTTGAATAGTACATCTCTTCTTTGTTCAAGTAGCAGCTAACGCCTACGCTGCTGTCTGCTATTAAGTGTAATTGTGCTTTCCATTACCTGGTGTCTGAGTCATTTTCTGTGTCTGTGAATACTGCTTTATTACCATCTGTCTGACTTCCTTTAACACAGCTTCTCAACCTGACTAACTTTAGATGGGTATCATATTTATTTCCATACTGTGAAAATTTTTCTGTAGTCTCTACTCTGATAATCTTTTTTTTTTCCCCAAAGGTGATGATTTTCCCAGGAATCTCATTGTTAATTATCTTCTTAAATCTACTTTTCAGTTGTTCTTTATATCTTGTTGCCTTCAAATTAATCAATACTTTCAATTAATCATGTTACTATGTCATAATATTGCTTGTGTATATTTTTGTCATATCCCCATACTGGTGCTGAATTTCACTAGAAAAAAGAAAGTTGAACTTCTATAATCAGAAAAGGACCATATCTTTCAGCAGTTTGGAATGCAAAATAATAGAAAGCAAATTAGGAGGAAACTCAATAAATACGTATGCCCCATGATATAGTATTGCTTATGCAAAATAAGAATCATTCTTATATAAAATAGTATTTTATAATGGTCAACATTATTTCATAGCAACGAAAAAAGTAAGTGAAATAGGGACTGTAATATTGCTTGGTACTGACTATGGCAGGATGCTGAAACTGTCAAAACAAGGCTCACTCATAAGGAAGTAAAAATCAGTTCAATAATTTCTAAAAAATCAGTTTCATACTATTCTATGAATATAAAAGTAGCCTATCTTGTACAGTAGATGGTGGATATTTCAGAACTAGTATTTATGAACCTGTAATGCTGTAACTCCATGAAATTATCCATTCAACTCCATGTCTGTCTTTTTTCATCTGATTATACATGTTCACTTTTCTCTTTTGTCTCATTCTTCATTTTCTTCTTCACTCAATCTCTGATTGTTATATCATGCATCCTAAATTTATCTAAATTTATAAATCTAAATTTATTTCACGTGCTAGTAAAGTAATGCTCAAAATTCTCCAAGCCAGGCTTCAACAGTACGTTGAACCATGTACTTCCAGATGTTTAAGCTGGATTTAGAAGACACAGAGGAAACAGAGATCAAATTTCCAACACTTTTGGGTCATCGAAAAGCAAGAGAGTTCAGCAAAAACATCTGCTTCAGCTTTATTTATTATGCCAAAGCCTTTGACTGTGTGGATCACAGCAAACTGTGGAAAATTCTTAAAGAGATGGGAATACCAGGCCACCTGACTTGCCTCCTGAGAAATCTGTGTGCAGATCAAGAAGCAACAGTTAGAACTGGACATGGAACAACAGACTGGTTCCAAATAGGGAAAGGAGTATGTCAAGGCTGTATATTGTCACCCTGCTTATTTAACTTATATGCAGAGTACATCGTGAGAAACGCTAGGCTGGATGAAGCACAGCTGGAATCAAGATTGCCAGGAGAAATATCAATAACCTCAGATATGGAGATGATAGCACCCATTTGGCAGAAAGCAAAGAAGTAAAGAGCCTCTTGATGAAAGTGAAAGAGGAGAGTGAAAAAGTTGGCTTAAAACTCAACTTTCAGAAAACTAAGATCTTGGCATCTGGTCGCATCATCTCATGGCAAAGAGATGGAGAAACAATGGAAAAAGTAACTGAGTTTATTTTTTTTTCTGCTCCAAAATCACTGCAGATGGTGATTGCAGCCATGAAATTAAAAGACGCTTGCTTCTTGGAAGAAAAGTTATGACCAACCTAGATAGCACATTAAAAAGCAGAGGCATTACTTTGCCAACAATGTCTGTCTAGTCGAAGACAGACATTGTATGGATGTGAAACTTGGACTATAAAGAAAGCTGAGTGCTGAAGAATTGATACTTTTGAATTGTGGTGTTGAAGAAGACTCTTAAGAGTTCCTTGGACTGCAAGGAGATCCAACCAGTCCATCATAAAGGAAATCAGTCTTGAATATTCATTGGAAGGACTGATGCTGAGGCTGAAACTCCAGTGTTTTGGCCACCTGATGCAAAGAACTGATTCACTGGAAAAGACCCCTGATGATGGGAAAGATTGAAGGTGGGAGGATAAGGGGACAACAGAGGATGAGATGGTTGGATGGCATCACTGACTCAATGGACATGAATTTAGTAAACTCCAGGAGTTGGTGATTGATAGGGAGGCTTGGCTGCAGTCCATGGAGTCACAAAGAGTTGGACACGACTGAGCAACTGAACTCAACTGAAATTTATCTATGCCCATACTCTGAGTCTCACAATAGACAAGGGGAAAGAAGTGACCAGGTAAAAATAATATAATATTGAGGAAAAGATATAAAGAAATTATTTTACAAAAAGAGAAATGGGCAAAGATTATGTTGCAAAGGAAGACTCCATCTTCTGGTGTCTTCCTTCCTTGCTTGTGATGATAACTCCAGCCAGCTGACATGTGTTGTGTGATAGCTCTGTGCCAGAAACTGTTCATCATCTTTTATAAATGTTAGCTAATTTAATCCTCAAAAGTCTGGAGTATATAAAATTATTATTTCTGTCTTGTAGATACTTTTAAAGCCTAGAAGAAGAACTAGAAGAAGAACTAGTTCTAGTAGAACTAGAAATTTTTCCAGAGTCACATGGCTAGTAAGTACTGTTGTCAGGATTTGACTGCAAAGTGTGGTCCCAGAGCCTGAGCATGATTAATAATTCATGATCTTCTGCTCCTGATTTGGGAAATTGTATCTATAACAAAGTATAATGACAAAATTTTACAGAAAGCTTCTTTTTACTAGCTAAGTGATTGAGAGCTAACTATAGATATGTTCACAGTACCAAATATTATTTCCTTTACTACATTGATGTATATTATGAATCTCCAAGAACATGATACAAAGTATTTTATTTTACAAATTCATTTGACCTCATTATTATTGAAGAAATTATTGAAGAAGTATTATTCTTTTATGTAAATAAAATACACAAAAATTGAAATACTGAATTTATAGATAACACACTTTGATTTTGGATTTGTATACATTATTACAGTGACTTTTGATTGTCAATTAATTTTAGTAAAATTCTTCACCAAGCCGTGAAGGGTGAAATTTGCTTATTTATCATATTTATAATGCAGTCCTGGTGGTGCAGAGGTTAAAAGCGTCTGCCTGCAATGTGGAGACCTGGGTTCGATCCCTGGGTCGGGAAGATCCCCTGGAGAAGGAAATAGCAACCCACTCCAGTATTCTTGCCTGGAGAATCCTGTGGACGGAGGAGCTTGGTGGGCTACAGTCCACAGGTCACAAAGAGTCGGACGCGACTGAGCGACTTCACTTTCACTTTCACTTATAATGCAGTCATTGCTGACATTGACACTTCTCATATGAAACACTGAATTATTTTTATAAAGACTAACAAAAATAGATTTGTCACTTGATAGAAGATACATAACCTCTCTAGGCCTCAGTTTCTTTATTCCAACATAGGGAGTTCATAGCAAAGAATTGTTGCCCTTATAAGATGTCATCCCACTTATAGTCAAGTCCTGGACTATCCCAGAAAATGCCCCTGCAGCTACTGACACCACAGAAAATCTCCTGTCCAAATTTACATAATAGTTGTTTGTTTGTTTGTTTTTAAATAGGCTTTTAAAACTCAGTATTAGGTTCACAGTGGAAGGAACAGAGATTTTGTAATATAGCCTCTGCCTCCAAAAATGAGTAGCCTACCTCATTGTCAACATCCCCCACTAGATCGGTACACATTTCAATATACAGCCTTATATTGACGCATCATGACCGTCCAAAGCTCATAATGTGCATTATGTTTCACTCTTCATTTTGCCCATTGTATGGGTTTAGACAAATGTATAATGACGTGTAATCACCATTGTGGTATCATACAGAGTCAATAAGCAAAGCCCTAGAAGTCCTCTGTGCTTTGTTTATTTATCTTTCCCTCACTTGTAACACCGAGCAACATATGATCTTTTTGCAGTCTCCAAAGTTTTGTCTTTTGAGAGTGTCATTGAGTTGGAATCATTAAGTAGGTAACCTCTTCAGTTGATCTTTCATTTACTAATATGCATTTTTTCCTTCATATATTTTTATGACTTGATAGCTCATTTCTTTTTGGCATTGAATAAGTATCCAGACTTGTTTGGACACTTTATTTATCCAATTTATTTGGATACCTTATTTACCACAATTTATTTATCCATTCACTGGCTGAAATACATCTTGATTTCTTTCAAGTTTTGGTAGTTATGAATAAGACAGCTATAAACATCCATGTGCATTTTTGTGTAGATATAAGCTTTCAACTCCTTTGGGCAAATACCAAGGAGCAGGATTACTTAATAATGTGGTAAGATTATGTTTAGTTTTGTAAGAAAAACCAAACTTCCAAAGCACTGTACCATTTTGCATTCCCATAAGCAATGAGTAACAGTTCCTGTTGTTCTATGTCTGTATTAAAATTTGTCATTGTCAGTTTTCTGTATTTTGGCCATTCTCCCAGGACTGTAGTGGTACCTCATAGTTACTTAAGTTTTGTGTCTTGTTTCCATCAGATAAGCTAGCATTTGCATTCTAACTTTAAATCCAGAGCATTTGATTTATTTGATGTTATGGCTTTACTCTCTGCCTGGCTAACTTTCTGTTTTGCCCTCCAGTATAATCATTCCCATTTTCCTTGGCTCTGCATGGGACTGTTTTAATATCATTATTAAACCACTTTGATACCCGATTCAGTTTCCTATAACCCTTATCTTTTAGCTCAAATCTGAAGTCATACACACCTAGAAGGGTAAAATAAATAATCACCCCCTACCTGAAAATAATCCAAGCAATAGAATATCAGACAGTTTTTGAGGAAAATAACAAGGCTCCACAGCCAAGTATAGATTTTATTTATCTGTTGTTTGGTACACTGATCCTAAAATCAGTGTTTGTTTGGTGTCCTGGTTTATCTGTTGTTTGGTACACTGAGGGCTTCTCTGATAGCTCAGTTGGAAAGAATCTGCCTGCAATGCAAGAGACCCTGGTTCAATTCTTGGGTTGGTAAGATCTGCTGAAGAAGGGATTGGCTACTCACTCCAGTATTCTTGGGCTTCCCTTGTGGCTCAGCTGGTAAAGAATCCACCTACAAGGCAGGAGACCTGGGTTCAGTCCCTGGGTTGGGAAGATCCCCTGAAGAAGGGAAAGGCTACACACTCCAGTATTTGGCCTAGAAAATTCTATGGGCTTGCAAAGAGTCAGACAGGAATGAGCGACTTTTACTTTCTGGAACAGTGAATGGCGAAATGCAGACAGATTTTGTCTTAACAATAGTGTTTAAAAGTGAAATTATTAACTGAAAAGAGTAAGGGCTTAGAGTGACTAGTGTTGATTATAGAATTTACCACCTGCTAGCTCTTTGATCTTGGACAACATAATATGCTTCTCTCTACCTCGGTTACCTCTTTATGTTGTTCAGTTGCTAAGTCCTGTCCAACTCTTTGCAACCCCATGGACTGAAACATGTCAGGCTCCTCTGATATTAACAGACAATTTACAAAAAATACATATAAAATTTGTCCTCAGATACACAAAAAGTATTCAAGCTCACTCAAAGGTATGTCATACATACCTGGGATGATAGTGCTGAACCAAATTGGGGGAAAAGCTTATATTTGAAAGCAGATATTCCCACCTGCCAGTTTAAAGCCTCCATCATTTATAATGAAATGTGTAAAATAGAAGGTGTTGTAAATTGGTAGCTTTAACTGGGAAGGGATTTTAAAAATATGCTGAAGAGAGATGCTAGCATATATATGCACTCACACACACATGTATTTCTTTTTCTTTAGAAAAACTAACTCCTGGCAGTTGGTCTAATTCGCTGATACCTGTTTGTACACAATAATATCCATAGGTTATTAAAAGTAAAAAGCATGATGACACATTCTCTTTGTGAGGCTTAGGAAAACAGGTACTTTTTTATGTCGGAAATATTAAAGCTAATGCCTGTTGTGTTAGATTGAAATCCAGGAAACAGATACTGTGATGGAATATGGCATGAAGGAATCAAGACCTGAGAGAAAAGCAGGGGGAAAGCAAATCTGGGTGCAGGAAAGAATGTGACTGTGATGTAAGACCAACAAAATCTAGCCAGTCTATAGGAAGACATGGAGCGTATATAACCCCTAAGAATTGTCATTTGGAAGCATTTTTACATTTCTCCAATGAAATATGTGTGGCTATTGATTTTGTGCATTTGCTATGTCTTGTGTTTAAGTTGGACGCCACCACTCTTACTTCTCTTTCCACACTGCTTGTCTCAGGATACTTCCTTTTTATCACAGCATCACCCAAAACTCTGCTTTGCAAAAATGTAGACACGTCGAAGACCTGGAACACAGTCTGATGTTAAAGCTGCCAATTACCTGAAGCTTATTACTCCACAGTGCCTGACAGATGGCACTATGTTTCCCTTCTTTAGATTTCTTGATGTTTTAAGAAGTTCCCAAACTGAGAATTTTTATTTGCTCTGTTTGCTGCCTGGATTTCTTCCTGCTCTTCTTCACATGTGAGTGTGTTCTCTTAGCCCGTGTTTTCTGCTTAAATTTACAAAGCATTTTTAATAACTAGGGGATTCACTTAACTGAAAATTTTAACTAAAATGCTTGAATATATGTCCATAAGGGAAAAAAGCTTTGATTTTCTATTCTTGTACTTTTATTATGGCTCTCAAATGCTACACAAGCTTCTTAAAAAACATAGTGTGCAATGCAATGGGTTTATGTAATCGTTGACTATTAGGTGAAATTTACGAGGAAAAAAAAAGAAACACACAGGACTAAGGTGGGGCAGTGACATTTTAATTATTATTATTATTTTTTACTTACTAAAAAGTAGCTTACTCATGATTTCTGTTTTCCTGTGAAATTTTCTATTTTATATTTTTACGTAAGTACTTTCCTTTCAAATATAGTATTATTTTATCATTTTATACATCTCTGATATGTCAGAAGCTATTTTACATTATTTATTCTTATGTTTGTTCAGCTATATTTTCTTTCTTCTTATGAATTTTAATAATGCCTACCAAGATTTATAATCATACTATTTTAAAGAACCAGCCTTTTAAAAATTAAAAAAAATTTTTTAATAGTTCTTGGATTTACTCACCCAAATATTCCTTGAGAGTTTTCTAAGCTTGCTATCTTTCTTCCACTCTTATTATTTCAAAATAATCTGTCATATTTACACATTAATCAATACCACAAATTAAAAAAAAATCTGTCACTGTAATAAATGTCCATCATCTTATTGACTATAAAGAGACATTTTCTTTAAATCCTCTTAACCAAATATCACACTGTAACTTTTCTTTTTTCCTGATACCTTTATACTAAAAGTCCTAAATACATTTATCTATACTATTGTCCCTATTTTGTCTTCTCTTATTTTGCCTTGATCCCTTTCCAATAAGAATTTTGGCCCCATTAGAACAATGAAATATATTTTGTCAGTGTCAACAATGATATATCATTATATTCAAGGTCAAGTTTCAGTTTTCATGTTATTTACCTGGATGTTGACTGAAACTTGACTGTAACAAATTATCAGAGAATGTGATGACACCCCACTCCAATACTCTTGCCTGGAAAATCCCATGGATGGAGGAGCCTGGTGGGCTGCAGTCCATGGGGTCACGAAGAGTTGGACACGACTGAGTGACTTCACTGTCACTTTTTACTTTCATGCATGGGAGAAGGAAATGGCAACCCACTCCAGTGTTCTTGCCTGGAGAATCCCAGGGATGGGGGAGACTGGTGGGCTGCCATCTGTGGGGTCGCACAGAGTCAAACATGACTGAAATGACTTAGCAGTTAGCAGCAAATTATATGATTGCTCATTATTATTCTTCTTTTTTTTAATCTGTGTGTTTATTTATGATTACACTAGGTCTTGGTTGTTGTGGGTGAACTTTCTCTTGTTGCAGCAAGCAGGGACTGCTCTCTAGTTGGAGGGCACAGGCTTCCGATTGCAGAGCATGAGCTCTGGGGTGCATAGGCTTCAGTAGTTGTAGCACACAGGCTCAGTAATTGTAACGTGTGGCCTCTAGAGCATAGGCTCAGTATTGTGGTGCAGGGACTTAGTTGACCTGAGGCATGTGAAATCTTCCCATATCAGGGATTGAACCTGTGTTCCCAGCATTGGCGGGCAGATTGTTAACCACTGGACTCCCAGGCAAGTCCCACAATTGCTCATTCTTGAAGCACATCCTTAGCTTGTCTTTTCAGAGCTACTCTCAGTCTTCTAACAATGTCAATCTTATCTCTTAGTTGTGTTGTTGGTTTCTCCATCTTTTATGCAAAACCATTCCCATAGGATTAAAAAACCCATGTTGAAACCATGTTTCATAGTGTTAATAGAAAGTGATGACTTATAGAAATTCTTGAGCTTGTCTTACAGAACAGCAAATAAGGAAACAGCTGGTTAAAAACCCCTCCACTTGCTGAAACTGAGAATGGAACCAATGTGTCAGAACCAACTCTTTGAAGAATATACTTGCTTGTACATAGGTGACCTTCTGTTGTCACAGCCCCAAATTCTCCCATATGTTTAATACCAACGCCCTAAATTTGCACATATGATTCTTGAAGAAGCATGAAACCTGCCTGTACCTATGTACAAGGACTTCACAGCACTTCCTTGAATTTTGTAACCAACTGCTGTCTCCTTTGTTCACCGCTTCAAAACTCTAACCCTTAAATATCCACTTATAACTCGTCACCATGGAGACGGATTTGAGCCTTGCCTTCTGTCTTCTTGTCAGTCAGTTTTTCAATAAGCCTTTTCTCAAAAGCNAGAATTTTCCACAGTTTACTGTGATCCACACAGTCAAAGGCTTTGGCATAGTCAATAAAGCAGAAATAGATGTTTTTCTGGAACTCTCTTGCTTTTTCCATGATCCAGCAGATGTTGGCAATTTGATCTCTGGTTCCTCTGCCTTTTCTAAAACCAGCTTGAACATCAGGGAGTTCACGGTTCACGTATTGCTGAAGTCTGGCTTGGAGAATTTTGAGCATTACTTTACTAGCATGTGAGATGAGTGCAATTGTGTGGTAGTTTGAGCATTCTTTGGCATTGCCTTTCTTTGGGATTGGAATGAAAAGTGACCTTTTCCAGTCCTGTGGCCACTGCTGAGTTTTCCAGATGTGCTGACATATTGAGTGTAGCACTTTCACAGCATCATCTTTCAGGATTTGAAACAGCTCAACTGGAATTCCATCACCTCCACTAGCTTTGTTTGTAGTGATGCTTTTTAAGGCCCACTTGACTTCACATTCCCAGATGTCTGGCTCTGATTAGTCATCACATCATCATGATTATCTGGGTCGTGAAGATTTTTTTGTACAGTTCTTCTGTGCATTCTTGCCACCTATTCTTAACATCTTCTGCTTCTGTTAGGTCCAGACCATTTCTGTCCTTTACTGAGTCCATCTTTGCATGAAATATTCCCTTGGTATCTCTAATTTTCTTCAAGAGATCTCTAGTCTTTCCCCTTCTGTTCTTTTCCTCTATTTCTTGGCACTGATCTCTGAAGAAGGCTTTCTTATCTCTTCTTGCTATTCTTTGGAACTCTGCATTCAGATGCTTATATCTTTCCTTATATTTCAATATAATTAAACTAACATTGATTTTTCCTGATTATCAAATGCTTATAGCAAAAAAACTAACAAACTTTAAAAATTAAACATTTTAAAAGCATAAGGAATAAAATAAAAATCTCCCATAATCATGTCATTCAAAAATGACACTGTTAACCTGCTCCTGTATACCCTGTGTGTATACTCAGTCACTTCAGTCGTGTCTGACTCTTTGCGACCCTATGGACTTTGGTCCGCTAGGCTCCTCTGTCCTTGAGATTCTCCAAGAAAGAATACCAAAGTAGGTTGCCATGCCCTCCTCCAGGGGATCCTCCTGACCCAGAGATCGAACCCACGTCTCTTGTATCTTTTGCACTGGCAGGGTGGATTCTTTATCACTAGTGCCACATGGGAAGACCTGCTGTATTCGTTACTAGGCTCTTAAAAGTATGCAGTATGAACATTTATAAACATGTAGGTTTGACCTCTAGGTTTGACCCCTGAGTTGGGAAGATCCTCTGGAAAAGGAAATGGCAACCCACTCCAGTATTCTTGCCTGGAGAATTCCATGGACAGAGGAGCCTAGTGGGCTACAGTCTATGGTATTGCCAAGAGTCAGACACAACTGAGTCAGACACACACACACACACACACACACATGAAAAAGACAACCTAAAAAAGATATGTACTAAAATACTGATGATCATTTAGAAAATTATTATATATATATATGTAGCACATAGTATGGGATATTATACATGCTGCTTTTAAAATATACCACACAAACTTTTCCATATCAATAAATATAGATCTACCATACCATTTTACTGTCTATATAATTACATATGGACATTATCAGTATAGTGCTATCTTCTTTTAATGGGCATTTTTCATTAATATTAAATCTCCAATGAATATACTTACACATCTGTTTGTTCCTGTTCTACAAATAAAATTATTGGCTCCATATACATATTGCCAAACTGCCCTCCAGAAAATTCATATCAATTTACTTTCCCACCAGCAGCATTACAATCACAACTCTAAACAATCAATTAAAATAATTATTGTCCATTTATTTTTTTCAAAGAAAGATAAGTCACTTAAGAGGCAATGATGATTTCTATTTTTTGAATGTTTAATTCTTTTACAAGTAGTGAGACTGAACACTTTTATATGTTCACTGGTCATTTCTTCCTTTGGTTAAGTTCTCTTTTTATATGTTTACTTGTGGTTTATAATACAAATAAAATTGCCAGCAGAAAGACTTATAAAAAAATATCTTGGTGACTAGCTCATCTGGAGGATCACCATCTTTAGAAATTATTACTGAAGTATAATGAGAGGACTTCTGGTTGCTGCGAATCCAATTTTTATTTCTCATAATTTTTGTTAAAAACATTTGGGGAACTCTTGCATCTGATCAAAACTGCTTAATGATACAAACAGTGAATACTCCCTTTGATATTTTCTTTTTAACAAAAGTTGTGACAAGATCACTGTATGACATACGTACCATGCCACTTTCCCTTGTAGACGGTCCCAAATGACCCTGATCCAATTCTTTGTCCTACTGTGATCTGTCCATCAGGAATCTCCCAATCGTCACTTGAATCCCGTCTACCAAGAGTTTTCTTGATAAAAATAAGGCAAAAGTCAAGTCAAAGCAAACAAAAAAGGAAAACTTTATGTTTGACACTAAGTACATTTCTCTATTTCCAAAAGGGACATCAGAAGAGAATAAGAACTTTGGGGAGAAAAAAGCAAAACTATACTCTAGAGGAATAATAGGAAGATGATTCTTACAATATACAACTTAAGTTTAAGAACTAAGTCAACATTAGGATGGAAATAATTCAGTAAAAATAAAAATTATTTATTGGTTATGAGCAGAAATGTTATATTAAATTTCAGTATTAAAATCAATAAAATAAAGCAACTTAAAAAAAAAATCATTTGGAAGACTACTAGGGGCAAAATAAGCACTACACATTTGTGACTAGCTTTGTCTCCAAAAGCCAAAAGTTTGAATTAAGGTACTAGGCAACTGTTGATAATGTAATTATTTTCTCCCAGTCAGTACTAAAAATTACTTCATATATCTTATCTGATCCAATCTGTCTCTCAAAACTGTTATCAACACATAAACAAAACTCTGGTATACATACTAGTGCACTACTGCTAATGTGATTAGTTTTTAATAAATATTTAAGTTACAGCATAAATTTAATTTTTCAATAGGAAAAAATGTCCTTTGGTAGATATTTGAATTTCAGACCAGCTCTTTAAAACATATATGCCTAATGCTTCCTAAAATTCCAGTTTACTCTCTTTCCATAGTTTAGAAACAGAACACTATTCTAACTCTTCCCAAACTGCCTTTTACTCAATTATATTAGAGTTGAGAGCAAACATCAACATTGTGGGAATATGCTTTAAGTAAAAAACTATCAGCTTTTAATGATTTCTAAGAAGAAAGCACTTCAGAGGAAAAAAGATATCATATACACTCACCATTCGATTCCTGTCTTCTGAGGATGAAGAGGACTTTCTCTCTCGCTGAGGCCCTGGAGACTTCTGCAGTGCTTTCACAGTAGAGAGTGAGCCAGGTAACGAGGCAGGGGGTGTGGCAGACAAGCCTGCGGTTGACCCTAAGTTAGTGAGAGGAAACATTTGTCTATGAAAGGAGCATCGAGTACGCTAGCTTACTGGGGGCAGAGGGTGCAGGGAGATGCAGACTTATCTTAAAAAATGCAGTGCATGTTTTAATATTGACCATTAGAAAGGACAGGCAAAAAGAGGGCCTCATTTGGTGATTAACTATAAATTTAAAAACGATAGTTTTAGTTTTACAGTTTTAGCATTTGGGTCAATTTAATAACCTTTAAAATATATGATTATAGATATATACTTTGCTTACTGCTGCAGAGTCTAGGAGAAAAACAATCTTAAATATATCCCAGTTTTTTCTTTGATCAGAAAAACTAAAAAACAAAATCAATTTAAAAGCAAACATAAAAAATAAACTTTAATTATGTGACATTAACAGCCAATCAATAATAATAAAAAAAGATAGAAATGTTCCAAATGGAAACATTTTATAATAATGGCCTTAATATTGACATTATCTAACTCTTTCATATTAGCCACTAAAATTTAAAAAAATCTCACACTACATACTATATACTATTTAAGAGAGATATTGGTCACTGTCATTGGTTTCTGGAGCCTTATTTTGCTAAACAAAGATTAATTTTACCTGCACAACAAAGTTAATGCCAACAAAGCCAAGCAGGTTTCTCAAGACTTTCTGAAAAATCTCTGCCTATATAAAATGAGAACAAGGTAAGTGCAATGGCATCTCAGCCAAGTGACTACAAACGGAAATATTTTATCAGCAAAATGAGTCCAAGGGCTACACTCTGAAAATGGACTCAGCTGGCAGGGTTGCATACCTTTCTGATGGATACTTTTTCTTCCAAGTGCTGACTGAGCAAAAATCCCAATTCATGTACAGAAAGCACCTGGTTCAAAGGGGTTCAAGGTAATGACTCCTGGTGGGGCTTGAGTATAGCTAAGCAGGACTGAGATGTCAGTTAATAATTGCACAAATAGAACAAAAAGACTTCCATTTAAAAAAAAAAGTAGGTAACTATTCTCAAGTTAAAAAGTCACTCTCTCTCAAAGGACAAGGATCAAAATACTAATGGTAACATTTATTTTTTTATTAATTTTTTTTAATGGTAACATTTAAAATGTTAAAACTGTGTAGAAATTTCATCATTACTATACCATATATGTATGCCTCATGTGGAATTTCCATGATTTCACATGCAATTTTCTAAAAGAAAATGACAGCTGGAATATCCATTAACTACAGTTATTAACTGGAATATCTATTAACTACAATCTACATTCTGCCTTCCATCAATAATATTTCAACGTCATGAAGCCTTAACTGTTTACTCAGGCTTCACAATCCTGATCTATTCAGTGCTGTACCTCATCACTTACTGTAATTACACTACTCGGTTCTCTGTAACTTCCAGCCCATTCCATGGATTCTCTGAGAAAGTTGGGCACAAAGAGCAAAAATCTGCAAACCATCATTCATTCAGAATAAGTAACAGACACTAGCAAAAACCAGTAAATATAATTCTTTAAAAATATTTACAGTGAGACACTTGTCTAAATTTTGACCTAAATTTTTAAGAATTAGTTTAACCACTAATTAAAGAATGGTGAGATAAAATGAATGGGTGAAATTATACTGCTAAACTTTTTCCTCATATGAGAGCATAACTCAAAGTATTAATCTTAATTTTCTAAAGTATGCTAAAATACCTCAAATATATTATAGATCTTCTTTAAGTTCCCTAGTTTTGATATAAAATATACATGGCTTATGCTTTAAAAAAAAAAAAGAACACATATTACAAAAAGTCAAAGCCAAAAGTCTAATAAGAACTCATAATAGGGATTTCCATTTTTTAAAAACCAAAAAAATTGATATTAGCAACCATCAAGGTTATTTCCTAAATGGATTAAAGTAAAAGAAATTCAGCTTGAAGAAAACCCTCCTCACATTATTTACTGCCACCCCCTGAGTTTAAGAAATTATTAAGACCAAAAAGTAGTGTTAACAAAAAACAAAATGGAAATTTCAACTCTCGCTTTTAAACATTTATGACAGACAGCATACAGAAAGCTTGTGGAAGTGAGTATGTGTGAGAAGCACATCCAGAGCACTCCAGCCAGGCCAAGGAGAAACTGAGTACTGAAAACTCTCACACTTACAAGCACACTGTGAAGGCGAGACACAAACATATCTGGTGTTTATATTTAATTTGCTTTGGGTGAAAACAAGAAAGAAGAGCCCAACTACCTCTGAACACTGGGCCAGGCTCAAAATCAAACACTATTTCACTGGGGACAGAATGGAGGAGGGGACTGGGAGTCCGGGATTGGTATTTCCGAAGACAGCGCATCAGCTGGTTCAAAGGGGCTGTTAGAAGAGAAAGAGAGGGGCAGGCAAACACAGGAAGACAGACACAGAAGAAAGGAAAGAAGTCACGGGGAATAAATGAGCTGAAGCCTGCTTCACAAAATAATTCTGGATGTTTAAAAAACTGCTTATTTTCATACAATTCCAATCATTCTTTTAAAAGTGATTCATATAAAGGATAAATGCTGTTTGATTTTTGGTACTAAGCAGGCAATTTTTATGACTAAGTTAACCCTGTAATGCTAATGTGATGGCAACATTTAAATGCCGGATGTACTGGGCAAAATTGTCAAAAGCCACAGCTATTAAGACATACGAAAGTCAAACTGGCAGCAACATTAATTGGTGGGTTCATGGAATAACAAACAGGAAAAAAAAAAAAAAACTTTTGTAACTAGGTACTACATATAGTCCAGAGTACATAACACAGGCTTATTATTTTGGTAGGTCCACAAGTATATAGAAACATAACAAAAGGTGGTTCATGCAACATTTGACATAAAGTATCTTTGCACCTGGGCTCAGATATTTTGAATATAAAGCAGGGTCACGGTGAAGAGACTGACTCTAAACAAAGTATGTGGGCACTTCAGGGCTTCCTTATTAAACAGACAACAGTTGAAGAGGGAAGCATAAAGGACTACCTGGAAGAAAACGTCAAGACTGTTTCAAACAGCATCTCTTACAAAAATCTTATGGGGGTAAACTACTATTTTAAAAAGTATTTTCTAATGTAATGTTTTTCTATGGCCCCAATATTCACTGGGTGCCAGAGTAAACAGCTGATAAAAATTCTTTAAGAAATCTCAATTCGATCTCTCATTTGCTTATTTTATTTACCGGCTAGTAAGAGGGGAACTGGGCTTTTCTATTAGGGGTCCACGCTATAAAATTTATCTTCCAGGGCCTTCTAGAAAGCTGAAAGGAAGTAGTTGACAGTGTCTATCAAACTGACAAGCTGTAGGAAGGTAATCCCAGGGATTCTCCCCAAGAATGATTTAAGGACGTCAAGTTTTAACTGATTGTAAGCTCAGTCTTTAAGTATTAGTGGAGATAGGAATAAAATGGGTAAAATAATTTGATAAAAACATTTAAAAAATTGTAGATGTCACATTTAAGACTCCCCTTTTATGTCCTCTCTTTTTCTCTGTTTCTGGAGTTAAAATTTAAAATCAGTTAAAATTTTATTAGTGATAAATGATAATTACTAAAGAAAAGCAAACAATTTTTTTATTTTTCTCTACATATTTTTCTCTGTGTCTGTGTTTCATGAAAGAAGCAAATACAAAGAAGACAAGCAGCAAAGCAATTGCATTCTTCCCCGGTTTTTATTTTTTTTTAAATTGAAATCACTACTTACCTCCATCACTACGAAACCCTTGGTCTCTAATCAAGTCCTACAAATAGATAGTAATGTATACTTAATCAAAGCATATGATAAAAAAGCAACAACATTTTATTTTCCACTAAGTATTAACAGAAAGGTGAATTCAAAATAATACCTGGCTTATAAATTACTTCACAAAACAGAAAGAATAAGGAATTAACTAGTGAACATGATAAAATAAAAACTTTGAAACACCTGCCAACCAAACCATAGACTGAAGGGATTATTAGTCCTGATCAAATGCTGAAATCCATTTCAGGCCATTCAAAACCAATGGCTGCATTAATGCTCAAAAACATTCTACTGGCACATATTAAGAGCCATAAAATGTTCATACCCTTTGATCCTATAATTCTACTTCTGGGACTTTTTCCTAAAGAAATAATTCATAAGAAAAAATGGTATGCACAAAGACGTTTCGTGCAACAGTATCCACTATACTAAAAACACCAGAAATAATTATTTCCCTATTTTAGGCTACTAACATTTTAGGCATATTGACATATTGGTTAAGTAAATTATAGTGTGTCAATTTAGAACATATTATGCAGCTACTACAACAGTTATGAAGTTATAAAAAAAATCTGAATCATGAAACATGTTTAAAATTTAAAAAGGATACAAAATTAAGTGTACACTGATACAATCATAAAAATATAAATGTTTAAGGACACAATAGAAGGGAAACATTTTTTAGTTGTCTTTATGATTAAAATACAGCTTTTTACAACAATGTGAGGCAGGGCAGTGGGAGAGGAGTCCACTGGCAATGCAGTGCAATTTGGACACAATTTGGACTTTGACAGAACTTGGTTTACCCAGTATAACTGATGACTGAACTACCCCAAATGTCTCTAAATACTCCCAAAGGCTTATAAGCTAAAATAAGAGAAGACTCTTCACAGATGCATTTCTGCCATGTTCAATGTACTATAAAAAACCTTTAACATTTTATACAGGATAATCAACAAATATCTGCAAATAAGGTGCTAAGTGTTAGTGGTTGTATGACTACCAATAAATATAAAATCATGGTGGTCCCACTAACTTTGAGTTCTTGACATCATCTAAGAAAGATATACAAACATAGAAATTTACATAAAGATAAGAGCTTAAGAAAACAATAAAAAAGGTGCCAAAATTGCTTAATTAATTGCCAAATAAACAGTATATGTAAAAAGATTCTTGGTGCAACATAAGTTCAAAGGATAAAGAAATAACTATAGAACTTGGTCACTGGTGAAGCATTTGAAGAAGTTAATCTAAGAGCTGGAGTTTGAGCAGTAGATAGGATGCAGAAAAGCAGAGGGGGAATTCCCTGGTGGTCCAGGACTCTGAGCTTTCACTGCTGAGAGCTGGGGTTTAAGCCCTCATCAGGAAAATACAACCTCATAAGCTGAGCAGCACTGCCAAAAAAAAAAAAAAAGAAAGAAAGAAAGAAAGAAAGAAAGAAAGGCCTTCTGGACAACCTACTGCTAATAACCACCATAAGTTTGTATTTCCAATCTTAAATCTTAAAGCTCTTAAAGCTCTCTGACAATCTTTTTCTATGTCATCTAGGCTAAACAAGACCTTCTAGTATTTCAAACTGGCTATTTCAAACTTTCCCCCAATTTCCTATGGTTTCTTTCCTAATTACTGCTGTCCCCCTTTTTAGCAGGATAGAGAAAACAGAAGCTATCAAAGAACATTCTGTTTTGTCTTTATATCTACAAACATCTACATAATAATATTAGCTATAATTTCTGAATTTTTTTTTGTGCCAAGAATAATCATCACTACAAGGGGTAGACACTGTTAGCCCCAAGGTTAAGTCATCTGCCCATGGTCATTCTGCCTCTAAAGAGTTCAGAGGCAGCTTTGTTCACCTGTAAAGGTGACATCAAAATGACACTGTAATTGTCCAGTTCAATAGTTATATTGAATACACTCAATAGTTACATCTCATGTGAGTCTCAATGACAACTGCCATCAACTACTTCAGCATTCTTAAAGTCCCCATTTCTCTCTTTGGCTTCTTCAACACTACTTTCTCTTATTTGTTTGAAGCTAAATTTAGGAAGAGGAGCCTGTAATGGAGACAGAGAAAGACAGTCTCTGCCTGTATCTCAAATGTTAATGATCACTAGGGTTGCATTTCTACCCTCTTTTCAATTTACATAATCTTGGAGTAATATCATTTACATCCATGACTTTAACACAAATAGGCTAATTATTTCTAAATGTGTACCTCGACTCAAAGTCTTTATTTCAACTGCTACTGGACTTCTAAACCAGTAAAGATCCACAGACATCTTCAAGTCAGTATGTCCAAAATAAAAGTTAACATTTTCATTCCTACAAACTCTGTTCTTCCCTAGGCATCTCTATCTTAATGAATCAAATAAATACTATGTATTCATCTAAGGCAGAGAATTCTAGGCATTGTCTTTTTTTATCTCTCATCTCCCACTTCTCTCCTCTACTACTAGATAGAACAGTGATTGACTACAAGAAGAATGGCCAGGTTTTACTCCATTTCATCATTTATCACCTGTGTGATCTGGAATAAGTTTCCTGACATCTCTAAATCTAATTTTCTTAACAGTAAAAGAAGGAAAATAATAGTACTTAACTCACAAGTGTTTATGAGGATGGAATAAGAAAATTTATGTACTTGGTAAAGGACCTAGCACATAGTAAGCATGCCATTTACAGTATCAATCCTAACCATCGCATCTATCAAATCTCTCACGAATTAAAAAGATTTTTCTAAAGAGCTGACCACTTTCTTTCCCACTCAGTTTACTGGACCCTTCACTATCAACTATTACAGAGAACTCAGAATAATACATGTCATCTTCCCTACAATATCAAGTATTAATTACATCCCACATAAAGGTACTTCCATACTTCTGCACATACCACTTCCTTAACAAATGTTTTTCCTTCTTAAAACCCCTAGCACTAGGTACTTAATAAATTCCTACTCCTTCATATTCATTGTTCATCTTCTACAATCTGGCTTAAATGTTATCTCTTCTCTGCTAAACTTGATTGTCTTTAATCAGGTAGAGTTCATCCCCTTCTATAAACTATCATTGTATATTTTCGTGTTTATTTATTTATATGTCTGATTCATCCATTAGACTGTGACCTCCCTGAGGGCAAAGACTGTATGCTAATTCACGTTAATTCCCTATTTTGATACAGTGCCTATCCCACAGTAAATATTAAATTTGGTTTACTGGAATAATAAGTGATAAATAATGACTGAAACTGAATGAAATGCTAAAAGGTTTATATTTTATAATCAATGGGAAGTAAACAAAAGTTTTATAACAAAGGAACAGATGGTGATTGAAGTCTTACAATAAAGAATAAAATCCTATTCTGACAGTAGCAATAAAGAATGTAAATGGACAGAGAAATCAATGGCAGGAAATTTATACAGCAGATTAATGTCATAAGTAGTTCAAGTGAAGAAATATGGGCCCAAATGGTGGTAGAAATAACAAATTTGAGATATGTATCAAAAGGAAAGGTGATATCTTATGACTATTTGTTATGGGGAAGATGAAAAAGGAAGATATAAACATGATGCTGCAAATGTTCAAGCCCAAGAGAACAGGAGAATCTTAGTAACATTAAGATATAAAGAGAAATAGTCTAAAAGAATGTTAGTTTTGAAAGTAAATACAAAGTTTACAACTTTGAACATGCTGACAACAGATGTAACCTAGAAATACGATTTGATTTCATATTTCACAAAATCTCCTTACTCATTTATTTCCCTCTCCTACTCTCTTCCCCCTTTGCATGTGGGTCTAGCCAGATGGAAGACCTTTTTAGTTGAGAAAAATTGGTATTAAGAAAAGGCTACTTTAAATAAATCCAACAAAATCAGAAAAAAAAAAATTTATAGCAAAAAGTAGGAAGAAGGTCTGACTTGGGAATCTATCTTGAAAAATGAAATTAAGATTGATAAAACATTTATTTTCATTTATTTCAACAAAAATATTAAGTTATAATGTCAATAACATGTTAATTCTTAGAATTAATACAGAGGGAATCAAGGTTTTGTTGGTTGTAATATGAAACTTACAATAACATAAACTGAAACTCTCAATTTAATATTCATCTTTCACATCACAATCACTCATTTCTATAAAAATTTTAAAGGATTTCATCAGTTCCCTCAATGCCTCCATCAATCCTTCAATATTTAATTCATTTTCTTTAGAAAAGCCTGCTCTCTTGTCATCCTTTAGACACTTACTCTCTTTTACTGTTAACTGGACTAATTTAGTTCTGCTGTATCCTTATTTCCCAATAGCTTTTCACTGTCTTCAATAAATCCTTCAAATCTTTTTCTGTTGTCAGAGTAGCAATCAGTCTGCTTTATTTTTTCATACCAATGTTGGATAGTGATGAAAAAGGGCTGGAATGCAAGCTAGTATTAAATGGGGAGGGAGGAATATGTGGGTGGAGACTTATTAGGGGAGTCTGTTAATTAGTGAATATTTTCCTGTTAGGATAATTTTGGCTCCTTTACTCAACCTTATGAGGACTCACAGAAGGAATGCCGTATAATGAGAACATTAGGCTCATTAGAGAACAACAGGCTGTCCTCTCGCATACACATGACCCCTCAGTAATTTCAGTATCCTGCTTATCTGGGTAAACAGTTTCAGATTTCTTTTTAAATATGATTACTTCCCAATGTAAACAAATTTGGTAGCTTTTGTTTTGTTGCTTATTTCATTCAAAGATTAAGGATAACCCATGCTTTTTATTCTAAAGTACAAATTATGGGAGAAATGATCCTGACCCCATCACAGCTCAGATGTCAAGGGCTCTTTATTCTCTTCAGGAATTTGGTTATCAGAATGATATAGTAGAATGAACCAGTCCTTTTGGAGTGATCCTGTGTACGTCATCTTTTTTTTTTTTCAACTCTTCCTTCCCTTTTGTCTGTATCTGGGACTGGCAAAATACAATGGGCTGGCCACCTGCTTTACTGAAGTTTATTGGAATAAAGCCTCATCTGTTTGTTTAAATTGTACTTATTATCTGTGGTTGTCTTCACACTAGTGACAGAGTTCAACAGTTGTCTTTAGAGACTGCAAGATCCACAAGCCTAAAATATTTACCATCTGGCCCTTTAAGAGTTTGCTGACCCTTGGTCTATATTATGGGAAATAGACCTCTACTTTGTCTTCTAAGCCTTTTATTAATACAAATGTTTTTTGATGACCTCTTAAGTTAGGTCATCATCTAACAGTTCCTATTTTAGGGAACTATATTGGGAATGGTTTTTGCTGTCCAGAAGTTAAGGTTAAATTGAAGAAGTGACACTAAGGTTCATAATTAACTTCCAGTGTGTAACATAAACTAGAAAAGGAAAAAATTCAAGAGTGATCAGCCAGAAGTAGCTAAAATAATTGATTTGTATAGAGATGGAGTACAATGGTATACTCAAGAAAGTAAAGAAGCTAAATGGTAGCTTTGCACGAGAAGTACATAAAGTAATGATTAGTCCTTAAGGGTTATTTAACTTAAAGCTGAACTTTTAGAAATTTAGGTAAAGATTTCACATTGGAATATGCAGTATATTCTTATTTTTTCTATACCTTCAAATGGGTCAAGTGGATTGACTATCTGTTAAATAAATGAAGATAAGACTTTTACAGAGGTATCATAAGGAAAAAACCAATGAGAATAACTCTATACTTTGGTACCAGTTAAATATTTTATGCCAGCAGAGAAGATGACAAGGCTTTTTTGATCTGTAATTCATGAAAAGTCTATCACTTATACTAACTGGGATAAATAAAACATGGCACTTATTTCTGATCTATATTATAAATACACACAAAAAGAT
This sequence comes from Aepyceros melampus, assembly GCA_006408695.1. Classification (NCBI taxonomy): domain Eukaryota; kingdom Metazoa; phylum Chordata; class Mammalia; order Artiodactyla; family Bovidae; genus Aepyceros; species Aepyceros melampus. The sequence goes on from SJXQ01010392.1 coordinate 606,372, forward strand.
TAAAATTAACTCAATATATTGAGAGAGGGTATGGGAGAGAGAGGAGAGAGAGAGAGAGATCAACACTAACTTCGAGAGACAGAGAAAACTTAATTTACAAAACAGCTGACAGAATCAGATTCCCCAATCTGTGGTCCAAAGAAACAGCAGAAAAATAAACACACTTGAATTTTCTAGATTCGAACACTGCTGGATACTTACATCAATATTGACAGGTTCTATTGTGTTTATATGCACATTTGGAGCTGATGAGGACCGGTCTCGTTGTCCAAACTGATTTCGATGATCTTCATCTGCTGGTCGGAAAGGCTGTGGAATTGGAATGGATTTTGAAGGAGATGGACTGGTGAGAATTGGGGGCCTGGAAAAGTCAAGTGATTGGAAGATAAGGTTTAGAGAACTTTCTAGAGATAATAAAACAGAAAAATGAATTATATAAAGATTTTGTTTTCATATTCTCAAATAAAACCTTAAAATAAAGGCAATGGCAGTAATGGCTTTTAAAAGAATTAGTTTAAAAAACTAATATAAGCTTACAACTAACACCAACAAAGTTGCTTTGCTCAAGCAGACCCTCCACGAAGTATCAATGATAAGAACACTGATTTTATTCAGAAAACTCCAGAGAAATCTTCAAATGGCTAGAAATTACCTGTGGTTAATCGGCTGAAGAAACTCTTGTTCTTTAACATTATACAAAAATGTTCTAAGTACACACTAACTAAATAATGTCTGCTAATTATTTCTCCTTTGCCATTTCTTGATAGCTGAAGTCACTAAGATTAAATTTTTATGGGAAGTATTAGGAAAACATAAATCTTTTAAAAGCACACGTGTATTTCAGGTATCTATTGCTTTACACAAGATGTATCTATTGCTTTATACAAGAGGTAAATTAAAATCTTGAACAAAAATGGCAAAAATAATTTCCAAATTCAAAAGACGATTCTCAGAGTGTCAATCTCTCACAGTTTGAAATGTTTACTATGCCCAATAATTGATACAAGACACAAAGAAGAATAATATATTAAACTTAAAAGCAAATTTTCTAAAAATTGCTCTTTGATGAAACTGTGACAGACTGGCCTATCCTGGTAGTTTAGATAAATAACAAAGTCTATGATCTCTCACTGCCCCCAAAATGAAGCTGGCATTCACAGAGCACATTAAAGTTTTGAGAATACATTGTAAACACCCAGGAGAAGTCTATGTTCTTCAGAAAGAATATCCAAGGGAGCTGAGAAGTGAGTACCACTTGATTGATGAGGTGCGACTCAGTGAGCTCCGTCAGGACCAATGAATGATTCAATGCTAACAGTTTCTCTTCAGAGACTGGTTATTGTTGCACCCCATCTTATGCAAACTCTGTAACTAATCAGCAGTATCAAGTGGTTAATAAGACAGCCAGAAAGACAGCTGAGGGAATAAAAAGACATTTTTAAGAGGAGAGAGGGTTTAAAGAGGAATGAGAAGAAAATATAGTTTTGGACCAGATGAAGGTCGGAAGAGCCAAAAAAGCTGAGTTGTGACAAAAAGCTTCTAAATAGAATATATTACAAGAATCTGAACCATAGCAGCTTATGAGTTTTACTTCTTTGAAGCACCCTTTTAAAAGGGTAGGGAAACAAATTTTAACTTTAACTGTTCATATTAACTAAATGAATCCACTTAGAATTGAAATAAAAATAATTGCTTTACTGGTCCTTTTTATTATGATTAATTGATTAATTTTTAGTTTGTAACAAAGCTGTCTCTGCTTCTGCTTTAGAAGAAAATAACAGCCTTTGGCAAGGGATTTTGGGAGCAGGTAAAAAGAATTTTAAAATGACAGTATTAGCTTTTAGAAAGTTTTGAAACATGCACTGACTTTCCAAATGCTTAGAGGCTAATTTAAAGTCTCAAGGCGGTAACACACTTTTTGTCAGAACTTAAAAGTAGAAAAAGCCTGAACTAACTACAACTGTGGAGGGGGGTCTAATTAATATAATTGATTGGGTGTAGTGACAGCAAGTCATTCTTGAAACTTAATAATAAACGAAGACTATGACAGCAACATGTAGCACCTAAATCAGAAATATGTATGCAAAGGACACTGGTCTTTACGTAGGAAAAACAAAAATCTGGATTAAATCTGATAAATGTTATTATCAAATCTAAAGAAAATAGATAAACTAGAAAATGAAGATAAGCTGTTTCTGTCCTTCTCTTCTCCCCCAACCTCTCTGGTCCCACCATCACTACTTTGCTTTTATCTCCTGGGCTCATTCAGATTCTGGAATTCTTTATGGTCCAGTTCAAATCCCATTTTCTTGATTAGATATTCACTACTCTCTCTCACTATTCTCTTTTGTAAACATTGCAATATTTATCACATTAGCTTAAAATAATATATCATAAATTGTAGATTATAATTGTATATTAGCTTAAAACTGTTGGCCATTATCTCTTGTGTTAATGCTTTTTTCTAAACGGAAATCATATACTTCTATATCTGATATTAAAAATAAAGCAAGCACAAGGCAGGAACTCTAAATTATTTGTTGTTTGATTTTTTTCAAGTATGGTCCTACAACAGTCTATGTCAGTTTTAATGCTCTGTATGTGTAGCAAATGTATGACAGGTGTGATGTATTTACCTGAAAAAAAAAAGTCCTTAATTTAATGACCCAAATGTTGGAAATGTTTCTAAGCAACTAAAAATTTAAAAAAAATCAGTTCAAGTAGCATGTCACTGAACAGCAGGAATCAAATCATACCCAATAGAATCGGAGTGGGGTGCAGAAGGGGATGACCACATGGAAGGGTAGTCTCTGCTAAGGAGGCCTCCTCCTGTGGTATTGGGTGGTGTTCAAAGAACTTGGAGACAAACAGCAAACTGTGAGGCAAAAACAAAAACAAAACAAAACAAACCTAACTTGTGCAAAACCCAGAAGCTTCATACACCAGAATACATTAAAGAATTAGCAAAAATTTCTGAGCTCAAATTGCATTTTCAGGAAAGACTGCTAAATTCAATTAGCTATATTTCTGTCTGATAGCTTACGGTAAAAAATTATACTCTACTTTCAAAGACAAGCTCTGAATCTAAAACTAATTCTTCTACATAGCAAATTTCTATATAGTAGAGAGGAAAAAATTATGCTTTATGGTTAAGGAATTAGAAGAAAATATATCTATTATTAAAAGGTTATATTATTATCATGTACTTTAAACTACTGAGTGTAACTCAAAAAAAAAAAAAGACCTTAATAGCAGTAGTGACAATACACACAAAAAGATTAAAATTAACTCAATATATTGAGAGGGAGTGGGAGAGAAAGGAGAGAGAGAGACACAGACAGACACTAACTTTGAGAGAGAGAGAAAATTTACAAAACAGCTGACAGAACCAGATTCTCCCATCTGTGGTCCAAAAATATAATAGTTAATTTAAGCACTTAAAAACCATCTAAAAGTGATATCTATAGGGAAGATATCTTATATTAGTTAAAAAAGAATATGAAACATAAATGAAATGTATAGCAAACCAGAATTACAATCTGAAGAGAAGTACTGGCTATACTACTGTCTAGCCAAACTTCAAAAAATTCCCTGTAACAACTCTTCTGTAAAGAAAACATCCACAGACTCTAAGACATACTAGTTTCACAATGCAAAGTGACAGAAAAGAAAAAAATTTTTGATTACTTACTCTAGTTGGTCATAATTAACACACATCAGTGGAACCTCTGTACTACAACGCTGGTGAAATTTATAACCACATGTTTGACAGCGGAACCCCTGGAAAAGCAGCTTTCTACAGAAGTCACAAAAGCTAAGGTGAAAAAAGTTTTCCGTACCTACAAAGTAAAACATCATGGAGGATTCTATAAGAATCTTTTTAGAAATCAACTTATTTACTCTTTTGTTTAAAATAACAGATTTTTACTATGTTTGTTAGTTGCTTAGTCGTGTCCGACTCTTTGTAACCCCACGGACCATAGACTGCCAGGCTCCTCTGTCCATGGGATTCTCCAGACAATAATACTGGAGTGGGTAGTCATTCTCTTCTCCAAGCGATCTTCCCAACCCAGGGATAGAACCCAAATCTCTTGCATTGCAGGCAGATTCTTTACCATCTGAGCCATCAGGGAAGCCCAAGCCTATAGCACTTGGTATTCCTAGGCGGTCTCCCATTCGAGTACTAACCAGGCTCAACCTTGCTTAGCTTCCGAGATCAGATGAGCTCTGGCGCATTCAGGGTGGTATGGCTGTAGACTTACTATGTTTACATCATAAGTACCGACTTAACCATGAAGAGTCTTAAAACGAAACTAGGAGGTTCAAGGTAACAGATGGACTACATGAATTTATCTCCCACCCACTATTCAATTAAACTCAGAAGTCAAGAAGATGGGAGATGAATGAAAGACTAGAAACTAATTTCAAGCTTTACTATATAACAGTACAGGAGAAGGAAGTAATAGAGGTAAAAGAAAGAGTAAGAGTACACTTGAATAATTCTACAAAGAAGTTAAGAGATGATTATTGGTGTTGACACAAGAAACAATAGCATGCTTAAAGTTACAAAGGTATGGAACAGAGGAACCAAAAAACCCACAAGAACCAAAAACACTGCTGAGGAGGAGAGCAAAGAGGGGGAAAGGCTGTCATGTTACAAATGATCTGATTTCCAATGATCTGGCAACCAGTAAATGATGTCTAAAACTGATACAGAAGTTGTGACCTAAAGTTATCATTCAGTAACATGAAAAGAATCACTAGAAGAGCTTAAAACAGAAACCATTAAAAGTTAAGAATGTAATTATGTTGAATTGGTTCATAGAGCTTTTCAGTCTACTATATCCTTCTACTTTTCTATCTATTCAATTGATTTTTGAGAGTTTGATATTGAAACTCCAACTAAAAATCTTAATTTATCTACTTAAGAAATAATTGTAATATATAGTGGAACTATATGTAACCTTGTTCTGTATTTTCCAAGTCTCCTATGTCTCCTATGTCTTTTTTCAAATTTAAAAAAGAAAGAAGAAATAAAAGCAAAATAATGATTTCCTCTATATAGTGGCATTAGAGGCTAATAAGGGTTGGGGCAACGCCTTTGCCCTATTTTAAAAACTACATACATTTGATTAAAATGTAATATACTTTGATTAAAATGTTAAAAAAATTACAAGAGAAAAAAACTAGTTTATAATTAAAATTATATGAAAATCAGATTAACCTAAGTTAACTAAACTTGTTAACTTAGGACAAAGGACAGGAACATCATCTAAAAGATGGTAAGAACTACGTTTAACAAATCATCAGTTTGTTAGAGGATCAGAACACCTCCATGTATCTGTGAACACTCCTCTATGTGATGCTTACAGGCAACATGTAGGAACTCCCTGTCAGAAGGCAAACATCTGTCACATAAACAGAACTGTGCTAGGGAGGTTCTATCTTGGTAACGGACAAAACCAGAAATTGTTTACAACTGTTTGGTTTGTCTATGTAATAAGCAGAAAACATAAGAAGGATAAGTAAATGACAAATGTTAACAATGCCTATTTGGGAGTGATGAGAGCCTAGGTGCCTCTATTCTGTCCTTTGTTTTTTGTTGTATATTCTCAAGTTTTCAGACAACATTAATCACACATAATAATAAGAAAAATACATTGTGATCCAGGATATAGTTGTATTCTTATAATAGTACTCTCTATATAATGCACACCAGAATTTCTAATCCATTCTATTACATATAAATGCTTTTCATGATGCATTAAATTGATTTCAATATTCACTTTATAAAACTCTTCAATAAACACATATTTAACAGGATAAAATGTTATTAAAAGAAATGTTTCATAGAAAAGGTACCTTGGCATATCATCCATTCTGGCTTTTTGAGAATATTTAGATAAACTATTTGGATAGTTTTAAGAGTAGCTCTTGCTTTCTTCACATTCTGGCTATGGATCAAGTTACAGAAGATTTAAAAAGGCAACTGACTTTTTAGCTTTATTCCTTTTCCATTTGTCTCTGGATATATAAGCAGTAAGAAAAAGCTTTTTTAATATTTATGTGGCTATTATTTACTAAGGCAAGCATCTTTTTATACTCGAGCATAATCTCTGGAAATTAGAGTACAGAAAAATATAAATCGTATTCATAGGAATCATCAGTTTATAGTCATCTTTTTTGCTACATACTCATACTTTCAATTGCCTAAAATCTGTTTCATGAAGCCCTAATTTCTCTTCCTTCTTTAATCTAGTCAATTGCAGTCCTTATTCCTGTCACTGACATACTTGAAAACTATGCATAACTGATCGCTTCTGTATGTAAAGGAAGTGGGAGAAAAAGAGAAGGAAGGGAGAAAGGAGGGAAGCAGAAAGGAGGAAAGCAGAAAGGAGGAAATATGGGTAGGCATTTGAGCATAAACTGAGTGACATATACCTCTGTATGTATACATTTGTTTATAAGCAGGTACAGGAAGATATATCTTTTCTTTTGGGCCAAAACTTATGCTTATTTTGGAATTTGAGACATGAATGGTAAACTCATGTGGGCCATAGAACAGGCAATTTGTATCCATTGATTTGTAAGGTGTGGGGCTGTCTGACCCTAGCATCTATGTAAAATGGGAAGGTCTGGACCCATGGCATCTGTTTCTAATCTTGCTTCTCTACCTTTCCTGCCTCCTCCACCCCATCAATTCCCAAGGATTCCTGGGATACAGGTAAATGCTGAAGGAATCATCTTTGTAACAGACTATGAAACCAGGGGGCATAAGCAGCCTTCCTCCCATAGCCAACAAAATTCAGCACACAGAAACAGAAAGAGGAATTCTTTCCCTTTCTAAGTAGAACACAGGCTTACTCTTGTTTCTATATGCCCTAAGAGCAATTGTTCAAAACCACAAATCTAACTAATACACTGCTCCCATGCCTATAATAGTCATTAAATTTCCAATGATTTTCGGGAAAAGTCCAAATCTTCAACAGAGCATACAAGGACTCACATGAGCTTACTCCACCTGTATACATGCTATACTATAACATCCGCCTCTCCAAGTATGTAGCCTCCATTCTAAACTTTTCTCAAAACTAAAAGGGTAACATGCTTTCTTGCTGTTCCCTTTGTCTAGTGTAGTCTTCCTTTCACTCATCTTTCCTCATCCACCAGGTCTCAGGTTTGATAATTCTTCCTTTGGGAAAATTTCCTGACTCTTCAAAAGCCAGGTTAGAAATCTCTATTCTGTGTATCTATTGTACTTCAATGGGGAAGGAATTGGCAACCCACTCCAGTATTCTTGCCAGGAGAATTCCATGGACAGAGGGGCCTAGTGGGCCCCAGTCCATGGGGTTGCAAACAGTTGGACACGACTAAGCGACTGACTAACACACACACACACACACACACACACACACACGGAGCACTTTAAACGTATACAGTAATTAAGAGTCTTTATGAAAATTCTTAATTAAAACATTTATTCTAGGAATCTGTGTATCTATAGCACTTTCAGTTCAGTTCAATCTCTCAGTCGTATCTGACTCTTTGCGACCCCATGAATTGCAGCATGCCAGGTCTCCCTGTCCATCACCAACTCCCAGAGTTCACTCAAACTCACATCCATCGAGTCGGTGATGCCATCCAGCCATCTCATCCTCTGTTGTCCCCTTCTCCTCTTGCCCCCAATCCCTCCCAGCATCAGAGTCTTCTCCAATGAGTCAACTCTTCATATGAGGTGGCCAAAGTTCTGGAGTTTCAGCTTTAGCATCATTCCTTCCAAAGAACACCCAGGACTGATCTCCTTTAGAATGGACTGGTTGGATCTCCTTGCAGTCCAAGGGACTCACAAGTCTTCTCCAATACCACAGTTCAAAAGCATCAATTCCTCAGCACTCAGCTTTTTCACAGTCCAACTCTTACATCCAAAAAAAGCTTGCTTTCATTGTCCTCTGTGGCAAGGACTTGCCTGAGGCACTACTTCAAGGTTACTAACTTAGGTCTTCCTTTACCTTCTCATATCCAATTTTTAATTAAGAAGAATAAGAAAAAGAATAGTCATCACTGTGAAATGTAAACTCAACTATTTAATTCCTAAAAACTGAAATAAAAATTCTTAAGATTTATCTTCTCAAAATTCTACAAGTTAAAAACAAAATCAATACTAGTGAATGCCTTATCTCATGATTATAAAACTATCTGCTTCATGGTAAATCTGACTGACATCAGGTATATTTTACAATTGTCCAAAAGATGCCTTATCTAATGAAGCACGAACCCGATTTCATTATTCACCACTAATGGAGCCCCCAAAACACTAATCCCCTGGGAAATCAGAAGAACCCAGCTGTTCTAATCACAAAGGCACAAGGGAAAACACTTGATGCCCAAAGGGAAGCAATTACTATCCATCTAGAAAAATAAACTACAGTTCAAATTTCATACACAGAAAAGTAAGAAATGCACTCCTGCCTTATAGATCATTCTAATCTTGGCTGCTGCCTACTCATTCAGAGGACAGGTTCTCAAGCTCTGGGAACTGTACCCTTATCTCCAAGGTAGAGAGGTTCCATTGTTCCAGGCCTCAGGCTGGAGACGCTTAGCTTAGGCTAGGTTCTGGCAAATGCAAAAACCAGATGAATGGAGAAGTATGGAAGGAGAGCTTTAACATCTGTCTTTCTTCAGTCCTCAAGGAGAGCTATTCCACTTCCATTACACTATCTTTCAGAAACATTTACACAAGTGTGTCAAAGTGTATGCAGAATCTACTTACCATGTTTAGAATGGATTTTTTTTTTTTAAAAAAACTTAAATGTCAAAGAGGATGGTTAAAAACACTGAATGCATATTCTTATGTACTACTATGTAATCATTATAAACCTAAGTGTAATGACATGGAAAGATGCCTATGATGCTGTGCTTAACATTTTTTAAAAAAGAGTATCATACAAAATACAATTCAATTTTTAGTTTTTTTCCCAAAAAGGAAAGAAATGGAAAATAATGAAGGAAGTAAAAAAGAAAGAATATTTTGGGCTTGCAGATATAAGAACACACATTTTATATACAGAAAGACTTTAGAAGACTACACAATAATCAATTATTAACAACTATTTACCTCTGGTAGGGTACTCCAACATTTTTACTTGATATACTTTCATACCATTCAAATTTTTTAAATGACTATCTATTACTTTTTAAAATTAAAGACACAGTATAATGATTAAAAAAAAAAAACCTCTTTAATATGTGGTGCTTTTTTTCCCTTTAAAGAATAAAACTGATTTTCAACTTAGGTAAAAAAACAATGTCAAAATTATTCATCTCATACTTCATTCTTTAAATAAAAACTCAAATAACTTGACGATTTTTGACATTAAAATATAAAAAGTACATACAAAGTTGTGTGTTGTAAGTGGAACATTCTCCAACACTTCTACATGCAATTCCTCTCCAGTAAGCCAGGAAATATCAGTGTCCCAGCCAATTGGTTTCTTCTCCCTGAAAAGCGTAGACATAGCCTTTTTTGGTTATCATACCTAAAAAGCTTCATATACCTCATGCTGAAGATATGAAAATTGGTTATTGAGGGGCTAGTAATGGTGAGGGAGTTTTGGCTCCCTAGTCTTCCATCGTTAGAAATTTAAATGGCAATAAATTAATTTTTAAGTTTACCCCAAATAAATGTATCACTCTTGGACAAACAGCAGGGTAAAGAGATGTACTCTTTTCTTCAAGTCAGCTCCAGAAAAGACCTACAACAGCAGAAAATGGATTGTTCCTGGGGTCCAAAAAAAAAAAATAAAAACAAAAAAAAAAAAATCACAGGTATGGATTTACCTATCCATTCAAAGAAAAAGAGTACTCAAGGGACAATATGCCCCCAAAAAGGAGATCTCTTTTTTCTTTTCCAGATGGGATTCAAAATTGGGAATGGCAGGGGTAGGGCATAATTTCATGCTTTCTGAAAAATAATTCAATATAAAATGTTAATTTTGATAAGTCTTTGGTGAAACTATGAGTTTATATTAAAAACAGGAGTGGGAAAGAGTCCATTATTCAAATGAGAAACAGAAAATGGTTCAAAATTTTAAGAATCTCAAACTCCATATAAAGTCATTTTATCAGAATAATAAACACCATCATCACACAAAATTATCTAATGTTCACTCCTCAAAGGGCATACCAGACTTGTTTAGGCTGGTTAACTTAGTTTTTTTTTTTTTTTTCTGAGGTTGATTTTCAATACCCTAGGTTTGGGTAAAAATCTTACAGAAAACCTCAAAATTTAGTATCTGATTTTTTTTCCCCTTTTTAAACAAACTTTCATATCACATACAAACCATACCCATCCTGAATTCTGTAAACAGCACAGCACTCTGGGATTAGACCTCTCATCATCAGTGCCTTCTTCAGGCTGTCCCGGACTGTGACTCCACACCGTGCAGGTACCTAGGGTATCACAAAGTCAGGACATGAGGTAGAAGAAGTAAATTATATATTTTTTCACATCACTGAAAAAAAAACCCAAAACCCAGTAATTTACCTTTATAACATCTTGAAAATGTCATATGGATTACTATGTCAGAAAATTATTTCTAGGGCTAACTTAATATTAATAGAAAATTATGACTCAAGCATCTATTACTCACCAACTTAAGGCAAAATCAATTTTTAGTTTTTTATTAAAATTACAAATATCTTAAACACATAAAAGAAAATACAACAGATCACTAAGTGCTCTCTGCTAAGAAATAATAAATGTCAACATTTAAAGCAAAATCAATTTTCATCCAACATTGTTCAAAGTTGAAAACGGTAATGCTTCAATCACTATCATGGTCCTTAAGAGATATCTTACTGATCCTAAACATAGAAGAAAATACTTGTCTTAATGTATCCAGCTGATATTTCTTTAGTTGTTTAGCATTCCTATTTCCTCTGGGAACCCACCTTTCCCTAAAAACCACTGGTACTTGAGAAGTTATGAATCCAGGGTCACTACTCTTCCGCCTGCACACAACATAAGCTGGCTAATCAGTTTCCCATATCCCAGATCCAGGGCTAGATATATGACCTAAACAGTACTACACTTCTTCCTTTAACTGACAGATAGACTCTGGTTGACAGAAGTTTCTTTCCTATTGTAAAGTTCCAAGAAGACAGAAATATGGATTCCCGAGTTGGACTGTGAAGAAGGCTGAGCGCAGAAGAATTGATACTTTTGAACTGTGGTGTTGGAGAAGACTCTTGAGAGTCCCTTGGACTGCAAGGAAATCCAACCAGTCCATCCTGAGGGAGATCAACCCTGGGATTTCTTTGGAAGGAATGATGTTCAAACTGAAGCTCCAGTACTTTGGCCACCTCATGTGAAGAGTTGACTCACTGGAAAAGACCCTGATGCTGGGAGGGATTGGGGGCAGGAGGAGAAAGGGACGACTGAGGATGAGATGGCTGGATGGCATCAGGGACTCAATGGACGTGAGTCTGAGTGAACTCTGGGAGTTGGTGATGGACAGGGAGGCGTGGTGTACTGCGATTCATGGGGTTGCAAAGAGTTTAACACGACTGCGCGACTGAACTGAACTGAATTGAACTGAATGGTTATCTTCCCTAGCACACTGAGAAAATCTGGTTACAGAATGAAGCTAACTTAAGGAGAAGGAGAGATGACATTAGGAGCGAAGAGAGAAGAGGCATCGAAAAGAGAGAGGAAAAGAATCTTCCTGTATATTTGTAGTTATCTCTACCTTGGTCTTTACTGCCAGCGACTCATCTCCCTTCTTATTAATTTGAATAATTTAAAATGGAAAAAGAACTGACAAACACAGTGTAGATAGACTAAGTTGGAGCAATGGGAGTTCAGATTGGTCGGTTTTTAGGCGGAGAGAGGAGTAGAGGGTGACAGACAAGATGTGTTAGTTAACAACAAAATTAAAGGTTTCATTCTTTTAAATCACTAAGGTATTTAGCAAACCAGAAGTTTCTAAAGAATTGGGACTCTTATGCCAGAGGTGAATTGAGTGAAAGTGAATATAAGACAGATGAATTTAAACAGTAAGTCAATGGTCAACAATCCATAAAGCCAAATTAGAACCTAAGATTACAAAAACAGGAGACAGATCTTAGCTCAATGTAACTGTTAAAACTATCCAGCAAAGGAAAAGTTTGAGGGAGTAGGTTCATCACTGGAAGTATTCAAGAGACCAGATTTGTACAGTTGATCCTCTAAATTCATGGAGTTTGTATTTGCAAATTTGCCTATTTGTTAAAATTTATTTGTAACCCCCAAATCAATACTTGCAATGCTTTTGCAGGCATGCATAGAAGACTGAAAAATCTGACCCTTCCCAGCTGAGGTTTGGAGAAGACAATGGCACCCCACTGCAGTACTCTTGCCTGGAAAATCCCATGGATGGAGGAGCCTGGTGGGCTGCAGTCCATGGCGTCCCGAAGAGTCAGGCATGACTGAGTGACTTCACTTTTACTTTTCATTTTCATACATTGGAGAAGGAAATGGCAACCCACTCCAGTGTTCCTGCCTGGAGAATCCCAGGCTGCCATCTATGGGGTCACAGAGTCAGACACGACTGATGCGACTTAGCAGCAGCAGCTGAGGTTAATCAATGTGACATGCCTTCTTTTCCTAGCTCTCATACTGTAAACAAATGTCCTATGCCAGGTAACTTTTAAGCTAATGAACCCCAGCCTGCTGTGAAGAAATAAACAATCCAGGGGCCAATACACAGAGGCCATCTTTGGCTCATTTATAATAGTAATCTTGCACTTGTCTTAGGAGCAGTTTTTCAGTATTAAATAATTCAGCGTTTGCAGGAAATATACAGAACATAACTACTGCCAATAGTGAGAATTGTCCCTACCTTCCAGAAATAACGAATAGAGGGGAAAGCTAACTTTTCCCCTCTGCTATTCGTATTCTGCCTACTCTAAACTTCTGAGGTGGCAACCCTATCTTTAGTTTTAAACCCCATCCAATCTATCCTATCCCGTCATAGTGAAATCTTTTCTAAAAAAGGTATTCTTAATGTCTGTGTTGGCTTAAAGCTCAACATTCAGAAAACAAAGATCATGGCATCTGGCCCCATCACTTCATGGGAAATAGATGGGGAAACAGTAGAAACAGTGTCAGACTTTGTTTTTTTGGGCTCCAAAATCACTGCAGATGGAGACTGCAGCCATGAAATTAAAAGACGCTTACTCCTTGGAAGAAGTTATGACCAACTTAGATAGTATATTCAAAAGCGGAGACATTACTTTGCCGACTAAGGTCTGTCTAGTCAAGGCTGTGGTTTTTCCTGTGGTCATGTATGGATGTGAGAGTGGGACTGTGAAGAAGGCTGAGCACTGAAGAATTGATGCTTTTGAACTGTGGTGTTGGAGAAGACTCTTGAGAGTCCCTTGGACTGCAAGGAGATCCAACCAGTCCATTCTGAGGGAGATCAACCTTGGGATTTCTTTGGAAGGAATGATGCTCAAACTGAAGCTCCAGTACTTTGGCCACCTTATGCGAAGAGTTGACTCATTGGAAAAGACTCTGATGCTGGGAGGGATTGGGGGCAGGAGGAGAAAGGGACGACTGAGGATGAGATGGCTGGATGGCATCATGGACTCGATGGACGTGAGTCTGAGTGAACTCCGGGAGTTGGTGATGGACAGGGAGGCCTGGTGTGTTGCGATTCATGGGGTCGCAAAGAGTTGGACACGACTGCGCAACTGAACTGAACTAACATCTGTGTGTGTGCTTCCCAGATACTTCTGAGAACCTGATGAAAGCCTTAGAATAATCTCTTTGAAACATAAAACTTCAAGCCCATCTATGGACTGCTGAGGAGTCCACTTAACTCAGAATTTCATTCTGTGATATGACCTTACATTAGTCTTCTCAAATTTTTCCAGTTAATTATAGGGTGAAATTCAAATTCCTTAATACAGCATACAAAGTCATTAATGGACTGGGGCTATCCACCCTTCAGTTTCTTTGGTAATTTCTCTCATGCACTCCTGTAATGCCATCTCTAATATAGCTAAGCTCTCTTATGCTTCTCTGAACAGGTTGATTCCAAGGTGTATATATGTTTCATCAGTAGGCAAAATTTTGGTTTCCCACTCTTATCACCAAGGGAAAGTCATCAATCTGTCCTTCATCCACTTCAATAGGCTGATTTTTTTTTCTTCATGATACTACCTGCTCAACAGACTGACAGACAAATGGAATGAAACAAAAACCAAAAGCAGACTCTTCAACACATAAATAAAATAAAAATAAAGGCAGCATCTGTAATAGGGTAAAGATGAACTTTTAACTAACTGATGCTGGGACAACTGGAACCAATCTAGGAAAAGAAAGTTCATCCATACTTCATACAGTATCCTAGGGTCAACTCCAAATGGATCAAAGATTTAAATGTTGAAGGAAGGAGGGGACTAACCATAAAAGAACTAGAAGAAACATGGCTTCCTTACAATCTCAAGTGAAGAAGGCCTATAAAAGTATGATGAAAACTCTGGAAGCCATAAAAGAAAACACTCACACAACATACTACAGTCAGCCCTCCATACCTGTTGGTGCCACATTCATGGATTCAACCAACCAAGGATCAAAAATATTTAGGAAAAAATCCAGAAAGTTCCAAATACTTTAACCTTAAATTTGCCTACTAAAGTAATCTGGAGATGATTTAAAGTATATAGGAGGATGTGCATAGGTTATATGCAAATATTAATACTATGCCATTTTTTTATAAGGGACTTGGGCATCTAAAGATTTTGGTATCCTTATATAGTCATCCCACAATATTTGTAGGGGATGTGTTATGGGGTCCTGGAACAAATCCCTTACAAATACTGGGAGAATGACTATATAAGCAAAGTCAAAAGACAAATACAAACTGGGAAAAATATTTGCTACTTATGTAACAGGAAAAATAAACTTCATGATACATAAGAAGCTCCTGAAAAATTGAGATTAAGACCAATCCAACAGAAAAATGGGCAAAAGAAAGAGTTCAGGAAAACAAATTATAAATGAGATTCAGAATATTAAAAAGTGCTCAACCTCAGAGAAAAGCAAACTCAAACTTGCCAAAATATTTTTTCACTTATCAAATTGGCAAAAATACAAAAGTCTGACAACATATTCTGTTGGTGAGGCTATGGTAAACAGGCATCTCATACAGTGCTGGTCAGTTCAGTTCAGTCGCTCAGTCGTGTCCGACTCTTTGCGACTCCATGGACTGCAGAACGCCAGGCCTCCCTGGCCATCACCAACTCCCAGAGTTTACTCAAACTCATGTTGGTTGAGACGGTGATGCCATCCAGCCATCTCATCCTCTGCCATCCCCTTCTCCTCTCGCCTTCAATAGTTCCCAGCATCAGGGTTTTTTCAAATGAGTCAGTTCTTCGCATCAGGTAGCCAAAGTATTGGAGTTTCACCATCAGTCCTTCCAATGAATATTCAGGACTGATTTTGTTTTGGATGGACTGGTTGGATCTCCTTGCAGTCCAAGAGACTCTCAAGAGTCTTCTCCAACACCACAGTTCAAAAGCAACAATTCTTCAGCACTCAGCTTTCTTAACAGTCCAACTCTCACATCCATACATGACTACTGGAAAAACCATAGCCTTGACTAGATGGGCCTTTGTTGGCAAAGTAATGTCTCTGCTTTTGAATATGCTATCTAGGTTGGTCATAACTTTTCTTCCAAGGAGTAAGCATCTTTTTATTTCATGGCTGCAGTCACCATCTGCAGTCATTTTGGAGCCCCCCAAAATAAAGTCTGACACTGTTTCCACTGTTTCTCCATCTATTTGCCATGAAGTGATGGGACCAGATGCCATGATCTTAAGTTTCCTGAATTTTGTAGTGCTGGTAGCAGTGCAAAATTAAGCAAAATCTATGAAGCAAAATTTCAAAGTATCTTATCAAAATTACAAATGTATATTTCTCTTTGATCAAGGAAGCCTACTTTTAGTATATTATAATATAACTCGCAAACTATAGTACATCTGTACAATGGAATCTATAGCTATATGGCTGGCTGACATAAACATTAAAAGCAAACATTAAACATTAAAAACATAGCAAAACATTAAAAGCAAAATACAGAATGACATACACAATATGATGCCTTGTATGAAGAGGAGTGGGAAAATAAGAATATATTTTTGTATTTCCTTCTTGCTACATCTTAGAAACGCAGCACACACTCCCCCACTGCCCCAAATAAAGTTACCTAAAAGATGCAGGGGAACCTGGGTGTATAGGGACAGGGGCAGAAACAAGATTTCTTGATACAAATACCACATGAAAGAATTACCTATTCACAAAGGAAAACGGGTGGGCTCCTCAGGTGGCTGTGTGGTAAACAATTTTCCTGTCAGTGCAGGAGATGCAGGTTTGATCCCAGGGTCAGGAAGATCTTCTGGAGGAAATGGCATCCCACTCCAGTATTTTTGCCTAGAAAATCCATGGATGGTGGAGCCTGGCAGGCTATAGTCCATGGTGTTGCAAAAGAGTCTGACACAACTTAGTGACTAAACAACAAAAGTAAAGGCATAGGGGAGCACTGTTTCAATTTTTATAGATGGAAACACTAAAAAGACATTTTCAGAAGAACCAAGTTAATGCCTCTTTTCCAAATTCCAAAATTAAGTGTCCTTGATTAGGCCATGATCTTAGTTAAAAAAGCCTCTTGATGAAAGTGAAAGAGGAGAGTGAAAAAGTTGGCTTAAAGCTCAATGTTCAGAAAAGTAAGATCATGGCATCTGGTCCCATCTCTTCATGGGAAATAGATGGGGAAACAGTGGAAAGTGTCAGACTTTATTTTTCAGGGCTCCAAAATCACTGCAGATGGAGACTGCAGCCATGAAATTAAAAGACGCTTACTCCTCAGAAGAAAAGTGATGACCAACCTAGATAGATAGCATATTCAAAAGTAGAGACATTACTTTGCTGACTAAGGTCCGTCTAGTCAAGGCTATGGTTTTTCCTGTGGTCAAGTATGGATGTGAGAGTTGGACTGTGAAGAAGGCTGAGCGCCGAAGAATTGATGCTTTTGAACTGTGGTGTTGGAGAAGACTCTTGAGAGTCCCTTGGACTGCAAGGAGATCCAACCAGTCCATTCTGAAGGATGGTTTTTCCTGTGGTCATGTATGGATGTGAGAGTTGGACTGTGAAGAAGGCTGAGCGCCGAAGAATTGATGCTTTTGAACTGTGGTGTTGGAGAAGACTCTTGAGAGTCCCTTGGACTGCAAGGAGATCCAACCAGTCCATTCTGAAGGAGATCAGCCCTGGGATTTCTTTGGAATGATGCCAAAGCTGAAACTCCAGTACTTTGGCCACCTTATGCGAAGAGTTGACTCATTGGAAAAGACTCTGATGCTGGGAGGGATTGGGGGCAGGAGAAGGGGAAGACAGAGGATGAGATGTCTGGATGGCATCACGGACTGATGAACGTGAGTCTGAGTGAACTCCAGGAGTTGGTGATGGACAGGGAGGCCTGGCGTGCTGTGATTCATGGGGTTGCAAAGAGTCGGACACGACTGAGCAACTGAACTGAACTGAACCTTAACAAAGATCTAAAGTCAATGTAATCATCTGAATATTTGCAAAGGAAAATATATCCAAGAAAAACAAAGACATATGTACACACAAAAACTCGGACATAAATATTCATAGCATTATTCCTAATAGCCAAAAGTGAAAACAAAATTCATAATGGCTAAATAAAAATGTGATTTGATACACACACAGAATATTATTTAACCATAAAAACGCATGAACACTGACATGCTATAATATGGATGAGCCATGGAAACACTATGCTAAGCAAAAGAAGCCAGTCACAGAAGACCACATATTCTATGACACCATATATATGGAATGAAATGTACAGAACAGGCAAACTAGAGAGGTAGAAAGGAAGTAAGTGGTTGGCTAGGACTGGGAAGACTGGGGAGAAATGGTGAGTGGCTGCTAAGGGGTACAAAGCTTCTTTTTCAGGGTGATGAAAACGTTCTAAAATTAACAGTGCTGACAGTTGCATAACTCTGTGAACAGACTAAAATTGTATAGTTTAAATAAGTAAACTGTATGTCTATAAATGATATTTTAGTAAACCTATAAAAAATAAAATAAGCAAATTCTGTCTTTTAAACTACATGTTCAAGAAAGCCAGCTTAGAAGAAGCCACATTTCAGGAAAATTGGTTTTTTTTTGATTACCTTATTGTTGTTAACACAACACATTGAAAATTATATATGAATGAGGGTATCTCATGTCTAATATACTTGAAATTCTATTTGATCAGTTGGTTAACTGCTAAGTCATATCCAACTCTTTCGTAGCCCACCAGGCTCCTCTATCCATGGGATTTCCCAGACAAGAATACCAGGGTGGTTTGCCACTTCCTTCTCCAGGAGATCTTCCCAACCCAGGGATAGAACCCACATTTCCTGCATTGGAAGGCAGTAACATTTAAATTTCATTAACACTCAATGTTGACCAGGGTCTTATGGGAAAAGAAGTCTTTCTTATACACTAGAGAGAATATAAACCAGTACAATTTTTCTGCATAAAATGTACATTTTACGAAGTTTAAAGTGTGCATACCCCATGACCCAATACTTAAGTCCCTAACATTAAAATAATCCCACATTATTTCAGGATATGTGTATTTAAATGTATTTTGCAACATTTAATTATCCATAATGAAATAAATAGTTAATAAATCAGATATGATCATTCTAAACAATAATTGTAACCATAATAAAACAAGTAGCTTGGCATTATGTGAAAGAAGGGGGTAAGTATAAGGCAAAAAGATTAGTCCCTTTCTCCTGCCCCCAGCAATGTCCCCATCCTCCAGATAATTGCAATTAACAGGTTTTTATATATGATTCAAAACTATCTCAAAGGACACACACATTTATTCTTTAAATTTAGCCACTGTATCTAATCCATGACCTGGATAGTCTTAAGTAGTTCTATATCAAGGTACACTTACCTTGTTTATAGGTTTTTTCATTTTTAGAAATAATGAGTACACATTCATTTTGATACAGAGTATCTTATAAAATCTCTAAATAACTTTTAAAGAAATTACAGTTTTGAAATTTTAAAGTAAACACATTTGTTTGAAATTCTGAAAAGGACGAATTCTGAAAATGCCTCTAATACCATCATGAAACAATCACTGTAACATTTAGAAAAGACATTTTATATGCATTTCATGTGAATTTTAATACAATAAAAGACAAGTAAGAATAAAGAACCAAACTTCAAATAAACACTTCTTCACACTAAAAGTATTTGAAGTTTGGGTCTTTATTCTTACTTGTCTTTTATTAGAACCAAACTTCAAATAAACACTTAATAAACACTTCTTCACACTAAAAGCGGAGAAGACAACTGCAACCCACTCCAGTACTCTTGCCTGGAAAATCCCTGATGGGCTGCAGTCTATGGGGTCGCTAAGAGTAGGACATGACTTCCTTTCATGCATTGGAGAAGGAAATGGCAACCCACTCCAGTGTTCTTGCCTGGAGAATCCCAAGGACGGGGGAGCCTGGTAGGCTGCCGTCTATGGGGTCACACAGAGTCAGACATGACTGAAGTGACTCAGCAGCAGCAGTACACTAAAAGAGGTCAGTCCCTAGAAGAGGCCTCTAGGGTAGCTCTTTGCTTTTCCATATAAATTTTAGAATCAACTTTTCAGATAAGGTAGTAAGGATGGGATGAGATCTCCCTAGAATTCTGCAGAAACTGCACATAATTTTGATTAATTTGGGTGAGAAGTATATTTAGGAAGATTATCAAGAACAAAGTGACTTTTGATTTCTTTACTCTCTACAAATGTCTTTCAATAAAGTTGTACAACTTTCTTTACAAAAGCCTTAAATATTTATAAATTATTTTGTCAATGATATCTTTTTAAATAAAATTGCATGTTCTAATTATTAACTGCAGAGTTCTTATTTATTATAATAATTTAGTAGATTTTCTATGTAGATAAATTAGTTGCTAAAAGTAAGTTTCATTTCTTTCTAATCTTTATGTTTTTTCTTTGTCTTGATCGAGATTGGCTAGAATATTCAACTCCATAAGTAGTAGATTTGTCTTGCTTGTTTCCAATTTTAATGAGAACACAGAGTCCTTTAGACATACTTGATACCCTTTTTCAAGAAAGTTGTCTTTTATTCCAAGTTTACAGAGTTGTTTTCTTTCTTTCTTGTTACAAAAAGGTTTTCAGTACATCAAATGTCTTGTTTACAGTATCTAGAGATATCCATACACTGTTATTCCTTTAATCTGCCAATAAGAACTGCACTGATTGTTTTGGAGCAGGGCATACCACACACATGTGGGATGTTAGCTCCCCAACCAGGGACTGAACTCATGCCCTGTGCAGTGGAAGCATGGAGTCCTAACCACTAGATCATCAGGGAAATCCCAGAGCTGCACTAATTTTTAAAAATAATTGTTGCACTCCTAGAAGAATTATTTCAAAAATATAATACATTGTTAGATTCAGTTGACCAGTATTTCATTAAAGATTTTTGCAAATATGTTCTTAAATTAACCTTCAGTTTTTCTTTATCAAATGATCTTTGGTTTTAGAACCAAGATACACAAATTTTATAAATAAGTTAGGAAATGTTCTCTTTAACTTTTTTACAGAAGAATAAAATTTACATAGGACTAGGATTTTTTTCATATTTTTTCTCTGACATATCACATTCATAAGTGTCTTCAAATCTCTAAAAATGTGGTTTCCCATTATTGTTACTAATTTCTACTTTAATTACATTATGCTCAAAAAACATACCTTGTGTTTGTAAAGATTCCCTTTTTTGCCAAAAATGTAGCAAAAAAATTTTTCAGTGTCCCATACATTCTTGAAAAGAACGTGTGTTCTTTCATTGATTAGTACAAGGTTTACACGTCTATTACATAAAACTGATAACTATGTTGTTCAAATCTTCTGTAATTGCTTTATCTAGCTTCTGGCCATACCACATACCTTGTGAGATCTTAGTTTCCTGACCAGGGACTGAACCCCGGGGCCATGACAGTGAAAGTGCCAAGTCATAACCACCGAACCACCAGGGAATTTCCTCTAGACTTTTATAATGGAATTATAAAGTATATAGTCATTTTTGTCTGGCTATTTTCACTTGACATAATCACTTTCAGAGTCATCTATGCTACTGTGTGTACTAATAATATATTCTTCCTACTAAGTAGTATTTCATTTGACAGATATACCAAACTTATTTAACCATTTGGGTAACGCCCAGTTTTGCATACGTCATGCAAAACTATTTATAAAAGTATTTTCTCCACGAAAGATATAGAAAAACCAGTTGATATCATCAGCCAACAGAGAAAAGTATATCAAAATCACAACAAAGACCCACTTCGTACTCAATGCTGCTGCTGCTGCTGCTAAGTCACTTCAGTTGTGTCCGACTCTGTGCGATGCCATAGACAGCCTCCCACCAGGCTCCCCTGTCCCTGAGATTCTCAAGGCAAGAAACTGGAGTGGGTTGCCATTTCCTTCTCCAATGCATGAAAGTGAAAAGTGAAAGTGAAGTCGCTCAGTCGTGTCCGACTCTCAGCAACCACATGGACTGCAGCCCACCAGGCTCCTCCATCCATGGGATTTTCCAGGCAAGAGTACTGGAGTGGGGTGCCACTGCCTTCTCCGTCATACTCAATAGGAAGGTTATAATCAAAAAGAAATAATATAAAAGTACTCCATTTATTTCACTGGTCTATCTGTCTATATCAGTACCAAAACAATTTACTTATTAATTTATAATAAGTTTTAGTATCAGGAAGTGTGAGACCTCCAATTTTGTCAGTATTCAAAGTTGTTTGAGTATTCAGGATTCCTTGAGATTCCATATGAATTTCAGGGTGGATTTATTTTTGCAAAAAAAAAAAAAAAGCTATTGAGACTTTAAAGCTAAAAGACTTTAAAACATTAAGTTAATCTTCAAATTACTTTCAAAAGTGGTTATACCATTATACATTC
Source organism: Aepyceros melampus (assembly GCA_006408695.1). NCBI lineage: Eukaryota > Metazoa > Chordata > Mammalia > Artiodactyla > Bovidae > Aepyceros > Aepyceros melampus. The sequence goes on from SJXQ01010392.1 coordinate 628,427, forward strand.
CTATCACCAGTGTATGAAAATTCAGTTATTCCATTCCACATCCTCACCAATAGTTGGTAAGGCCACTCTTTCATTTTAGTCATTCTAATAGGTGTATGGTGGTATCTTGTGCCTTCAACCAGCTTTTTCCTAATGACCCATGATGTTGAGCATCTTCTTATGTGTTTATTTGCCATCCACACATCTTCTTTGAAGTATCTATTCGAATCTTTTGTCCACTTAATTGTTTCCTTACTGTTGAGTTCTAAGAGTTCTTTATATATTCTGAATACATGTCTTTGATCAGATATATATATTTTGCAAAGATTATCTACTACTCTGTGGTTTGTCTCTTTATTCTCTTAATATAGTCTTTAAGAGAGGAGAAGTTTTTAATTTTGATAAAGTACAACTTATCAGTATGTTCATTAGGGATTGTGTTTTGGTGTCATATTTTAGAAACTGTTACCAATTCCAGGTCACAAAATATTTTCCTCTGTGTTTTCTTGTACAAACTAGCTTTACATTTAACTCTTACTTTCATTCCTTCCTCTGTGTTCAATTTTTTACATGTAATTCTTACTTTAAAATGTTTACATTTTTACATTTAATTCTTACTTTTCATTCCTTCCTCTGTGTTCAGTTTTCTCCCTAAGTCATTTCCAAGTAGTCCCTTTGGGTAGAGCTTGGAAAAAGTAAACTCCTCATCTGGAAAGGCTTTACTGTGCCCTGACTCATAGTGTACCAATAAGTTAAACTCATATTTTAGCTAAGCAACTTACAGCATCACTTAGCACTTTGAGTATATTATTCTACTGTCTTCTGGCTTCTATAGCTGCTATAAAGAAATTTTTTGATAATCTAATTGGATACTTTATAGGTAATTTTTCCTAAGTGCCTTTAGAACAATATTCTTTCATTTTGTTACATCTAATAAGAATGAATTCAAATTTACTTAAACAACTTAAAGCTTATGTGTCTCAAATCCTTAATTTGTCTCTTTAATCAAGGTTAGCCATCATTTTTTTGAATTTTGCTCTATTCTTTTTCTGTTTGTTTATGTATGGCTGTTGCTGCACAGGCTCTTCTCTAGTGGTGAGCTGGGGCTGCTCTTTACTTGCAGTGGGCAGGCTTCTCATTGCAGTGGCTTCTCTTGCTGTGGAGCATGGGCTCTTGGGCTCTAGGGCACTAGGGCTTCAGCAGTTGGGGTTCCTGGGCTCTGGAGCACAGGTGCAACAGTTGTGGTGCACAGGGTTAGTTGTTCCACAGCATATGCAATCTTCCTGAAACAAGGACCAAACTCATGTTTCCCACATTGGCAGGTGGATTCTTTACCATCAAGCCATCAGGAAGCCCATTCCTTGATTCTGTTCTCATTTTCTGCTTTGAGGCATATGATGAAACTATTTAATCCATCCTTCATACCTATTAACCTCTCATATTTTCTCTAACTCTCTTTCTCTGTTTTCCAGAGGTCACCAATTCTCCTCCTTCAGGTGAATTCAATCTACTTTCAAATTAACCCATTGAGTTTTTAAAAATAAATATTTTGATTTCTATACACATAGTAACACTTGGTCTGTAATATGCTGTAACCAGCTTGATAATTACTTCTCCATATTTGTTTTCTCTCTTTAACATTTTGTTTTCCATCATACCATTTGAAAGTTCTAAATTTATTGATTGAGACAGAATTCAGTATAGTGGCTACTCTTAAAGGTGGATACTCAATTGAGGGAGCACAAGAGTACACTCTCAACATTAGAAATGCTCTACAATCTTTATCTGCATGGCAGTTACACATGTAGAAGGTCACTGAGCTGTACACTTTTCTATATGTAAGTTTTATTTTTAAAAAAGAGGTGAGAGAGGTTGCAGGCATCGTAACAATTTACCCCTAAACATTTAAGCATATATTTCCTAAGAATAAAGATATCCTCCTACATAATATTATCTCTATTATCACACTTAAGGAAACTAACAATTTCTTAAAAACATACTACATTCAACCAATATTTGACATATCCCATCTCAAGAAGGACTTCTACAGCTCTTTCTCACCCTAGTCCCAAACCAGGATTACACAATGCATTTGGTTGTTTTGTCTATTGTTTGGTCTATTTGGTTTGTTTGGTCTATTTAGTGTAGAATAATTTCCAACGTGTTATTCTCCATTAATTGAGAGTCCAGGCTGTCTTACAGAATGTCCATCTTTCGAATGTGTCGTCTGCTCATGGTGCTTAACTTTTCCCTTTACTTCTTGTCCTTCTTATAAAGTGGAAGGACCAGAAGCTTAACATTCAACACAGTTATTTTTAGCAATAATACTTCAGAGATGATAAGTGTCATCCACTTTAAATTTTAAGGCCACCTAGAAATTCTATTTGGTTCTTTCTTAGGAATCTAATCTTGCTGCTGTTAAGTTTTCTAACTCACTGATGACAGACAATTTCTCCTTGCATACTTTAACTTGGGATTTTGACCTTGTCATTGAGATATTATGTGTATGAATTCCATAAGATCTATATGGGCTAAGGGAGGGATTTACATTTGTTTCTGCCCAGTGCCTGAGTGCTATTACTATTCAGAACCGTTTTTTAAATTTCATTTCTTGGGTTGAGAATTCCTGAATAACGCAGGTAACATAATGATGAACCCCACACTATGGTAAGAACACATCTACAGTTAAGAATTCACAAGAGAAACTTTAACCTTTATCTGGGGCCCTGGCAAAGACAAAAAAGTTTCACTGTTATTTATATATGCTGGTGAACAGATTTTCTTCTAATTCACCCTTTTATTGAAGGTAAAGCTTTTCAAAGGTTCAGATTATGTGAGGATGTAAGTTTCAACTACCTTTGTGGCACAGGCCAAAGGCCTAGTCTTGTGTCTCCACATAATGACATTCACATGCCTTTGTTTCACCGGGTAACAAATTGACCCCACTGGAGGCCACTATAGCAAAGTCAGTCAGCAAACATTTTCTGTGAAGCATTACTAATATCTGAGGGGAAAAATTAAAAGACTACTTTGGCTTCAATTGTATTCGGTAATGAAATGTTTTTTTTATTAATATCAAAATAACCATATACATTATAAAAAATGAGTGATGCAGGTAGGTGCGTTTTTCCATTCAGTTATGTCCACTGGCAGTACTTGTTGCACTTGATATTACAGACCATCTATAATTATCCTGCAGATTTCCCTGCTTTAGGCACGGGGATGATCCAGAGAGCTGATATGGGGTAGGAGGTGGGGGGGGTGGTTCAGGATTGGGAACTCATGTACACCCGAGACAGATTCATGTCAATGTATGGCAAAACCAACACAGTATTGTAAAGTAAAATAAAGTAAAAATAAAAATTAAAAAAAAAAAGGTTATTTACAGAGTACTGTATTCCAATGATGATATAATGATCAACAATCAAAACTTACATGAACAAGAGGAAAAATGTCAAGCACACTAAGAATCCAACATTTGATAATAAATCCGAACAGGGATTTCTCTATGGCAAAGAACAAATCTTACCTGGCATATGTTAGACAACAAACAAGCTTAAGTCTCAAAATTTTGACTGATTCTAGACTAATACTCAGACGTGAGTGTGTGCAAGCTTGGTAGACAGGTATACAAGTGACACTAAAGACAATGCAATTTGTTCCACTTAAGGAACACAGACTTTGGCACCAAATAACTATGTCTTTTCCATTCTTGTTTAAATGGATGCTTCCATTCGCATGACCACTGGGTATCACATTTCATTTTCCACAACTAGTCTTTCTGAAAAATACGAAGAAAAAGCCATGATGAATTAAAAGCTGACTCACCACTGTCCTCTGTTTATTGGGCAGGAAGACTCTAACGATAGGTTTTTGTGGTGACTTGGGGTTGCTCCGTGACACATCTGTGGGATTTTGAAAAACTGAAAGAGATGAAGGCAGCACTGAAAGGCTAGAAGAGGAAGAAGATGTAACGGTGTCCGTTGATGCAGAGCTAGAAACAGAAAAATCAGTTCCATTCCCCAGGGATTCCAATAACTGTTGTTCTCTTTGTTGGAGGGCATCTAGCTTGCTGGTGTATTCTTCATAGGCCTATAAAATAAAGTAGACTTACATTGAATCTGGACTTTTTCCTGACAGTAACAAAAGGAAATATGAAATTTTAGTTTTTGATTATAATCTCTTTATAATCTAGCTAACAGGATTTTGTGTTACAAATTACAAAATAAGTACTGGAAGTATTGTAAATTAGTACTTTTATCTTTAAATTGATAAATCTTTTGTTATAAGACACTCATCTAGAAACTGATACACACACATACATGTATGATGTCCATAACAGCCATGACTATTAATTAAAAAAAAAAACTAGTGTTAGCTATTTTCTGGCCAAATCACAATTTATCTTCCAAACTACACATCTAACATAAGATAAACTACTACATCAAAGCATTTTTTTCTAGATAAGTTATAGGTATATAAGGTTTCACATCTCTCTCGGTCTCTCTCTAACCAACTGAGAGAGGCTGAAAAGGAGATGAGGTGTTAAGAGAGATCTGTCAAAAAGACAAGCCTAAGGTACACAGTCCAGGTGGCACTAGTGGTAAAGAACCTACCTGCCAATGCAGGGACATGAAATGTGGGTTCAATCCCTGGGTCAGGAAGACCCCCTGGAGGAGGGCATGGAAACCAACTCCAATATTCTTGCCTGGAGAATCCCATGGACAAAGGAGCCAGATGGGCTACAGTCCACAGGTTTGCAAAGAGTCGGATACGACTAAAGCAATTTGGCAGGAAGGCAAAGGTACACAGTGCCAAATTTCACCATAACCACCAAAGTCTCCTCAATAGGGATTAGAGGATGCATAACTGTGACTTTTTTTCTAAAACAGTTATTAGTTAAAAATATCTTCTTTTTCGCACTAGGATACCTTATGACCTCCCTTTTCCCATCAAACACTGCTTATAGAATAGAATTTTATTTGAAAAGGTGGTTTACATCCTGTAGTCAAGAAATTTTGAGACCATTACCCATCAGGGTATGTTTCTAGAAGTATCATTTTACTAAAGCTGAAAGGTCAAATGATCACATAAGATATCATTTTCTAAAAGCAGGAAGAATATTGAAAATAGAATGATAATTGAAAATTAAGAGACAGAATGGATTCGAATGTATATGTCCATGGTTCTTTACTGCAGTGGTAATCACCTTCTCCCCTCCAGACCATAATCCACCACCACGTCTCCCTACCACCCGAAACAGATGTGACACTACACACATTTATAAAAGGCTACAAAATTTTAAAAGTGCCATTTCCCATTACCTAGAGAGTTTATTACTGGGCTGCAGAGAAGCAAATGGCTGCATTTTTATTTGTGTTGTATATGAGAAAGAATGTTTTTGATACAAGGGACTTCCCTGGTGGCTCAGAGGTTAAAGCGTCTGCCTCCAATGCGGGAGACCCAGGTTCAATCCCTGGGTCGGAAAGATCCCCTGGAGAAGGAAATGGCAACCCACTCCAGTATTCTTGCTTGGAGTATCCCATGGACAGAGGAGCCTGGTGGGCTGCAGTCCATAGGGTAGTCCATGGGGTCACAAAGAGTTGGACATGACTGAATGACTTTACTTACTTACTTAAGAGTAAGGAAGGGGGATGCTTAAAATGTTAGCATTTATATAGACAGAGTTAAGTGGGGAGAAGAGAGTACTGCGTAGTACAGGAGACATTTTTAACACAGTAAGGTTAGAAATTTTAAGACAGGAAAACTACGAACTAGTATAGCTGACTGTCATACAATACCTGGGACATATCAAAGGGATCAATAAATGTTCGTGTAATTTAAGTGAAGAATACGAACACAAATCATAAGACTAGAAAAGTGGGTAAAGGACAGCTTGGAGAGACTGTATATACTATGCTTTGAAGCCTGAACTTCACTCTATAAGCAAGGACGAATTATCACAGGTAGAGGAGAATAATGGAGAAGGAAATGGCAACCCATGCCAGTATTCTTGTCTGGAGAATTCCATGGACCAAATAACCTGGTGGGCTATAGTCCATGGGGTCACAAAGAGTCAGACATGACTGAGTGACTAATACTTTCATAGGAGAACAGAGGAGAAGTTTCAATTCAATATAGGCCACCACACTTGATGTCTGATCTCACCATATAACTTTTTTAGGGGGAAAGGGAAAATACTAAAATGAGCTACTGAAGAGCTTAATTAAACTACATAAAAAAGCACTCTCCTTTACAATCCAATAGTTGCCCAATGCTGACCCCAAAACGTTTCACAGCATTTCAGGGCGTTATAGCCAAATCAGTCCAAAATCTACTGAGCTATGTTTCTATTTAGCTTTCAGTTCCATGGGCTAATTACTTAAGGACATCTTTTTTCAATATGATCCACTTATCGATACTTAATCATTCAATAAATATATACTGAGCATGCACGTGCCTGGTACTATTTGGGGCTCAAAACACAAAAATAAAGACCAACACAATTCCTACCCTTTGAAGATAATATACATACAGCCTAAGGAGACAAAAATTCCTCCTTGCATAGACCACAGAATCTTCTTATCATCTGAGCAGGTACATTTACTATGCAGAGTTAAGCTTAGGAAAAGTAATAAATGTAAACAAATTTTCAGAATGTTAATACTGTATCAAACGTTAGCCTTAATTTTTTAAAATATATTATTCCCTCCACTGTGGATTACAATCTATTATTTCACTGCATTTACCAATAACCAAAGAATAGCAAGAAAAGATAAGAAAGCCTTCTTCAGCAATCAATGCCAAGAAATAAGGAAAGACTAGAGATCTCTTCAAGAAAATTAGAGATACCAAGGGAATATTTCATGCAAAGATGGGCTCGATAAAGGACAGAAATGGTCTGGACCTAACAGAAGCAGAAGATATTAAGAAGAGGTGGCAAGAATACATGGAAGAACTGTACAAAAAAAATCTTCATGACCCCGATAATCATGATGATGTGATGACTAATCTAGAGCCAGACATCTTGGAATGTGAAGTCAAGTGGGCCTTAGAAAGCATCACTATGAACAAAGCTAGTGGAGGTGATGGAATTCCAGTTGAGCTGTTTCAGGTCCTGAAAGATGATGCTGTGAAAGTGCTACACTCAATTTGCCAGCAAATTTGGAAAACTCAGCAGTGGCCACAGGACTGGAAAAGCTCAGTTTTCATTCCAATTCCAAAGAAAGGCAATGTCAAAGAATGCTCAAACTACCGCACAATTGCACTCATCTCACATGCTAGTAAAGTAATGCTCAAAATTCTCCAAGCCAGACTTCAGCAATACGTGAACCGTGAACTCCCTGATGTTCAAGCTGGTTTTAGAAAAGGCAGAGGAATCAGAGATCAAATTGCCAACATCCACTGGATCATGGAAAAAGCAAGAGAGTTCCAGAAAAACGTCTATTTCTGCTTTATTGACTATGCCAAAGCCTTTGACTGTGTGGATCACAAGAAACTGTGGAAAATTCTGAAAGAGATGGGAATACCAGACCACCTGACCTGCCTCTTTAGAAATCTGTGTGCAGGTCAGGAAGCAACAGTTAGAACTGGACATGAAACAACAGACTGGTTCCAAATGGGAAAAAGAGTATGTCAAGGCTGTATCCTGTCACCTTGCTTATTTAACTTCTATGCAGAGTACATCATGAGAAACGCCAGG